>SPJY01001239.1:673101-862335 GCA_005191435.1 Raddia distichophylla
GCTGCAAGATGCACTATCCCGACCGACAGGCCTAAAAATCCCAGAAGGTATTTGTACCACCCATTCCTCATGTAGAATTAAGGTTTTGTCCGTCCATAGCTAATGGTTGTGTGCTAATCATGTAGGCCACTACTACCTAGCTGATGCTGGTTATGCAGCAAGGACGGGCATTTTACCCCCGTATCGTGGTGTGCGGTACCATCTTAAGGAGTTTAAAGGAGCCCGAGAGCCTGAGAACCCTAAAGAGTTGTTCAACCACCGTCATTCTTCCGTTAGGACAACCGTTGAAAGGGCTTTTGGTACATATAAGAATAGGTTCGAAAAGGACTCTTGGAAGGCCTGTCCATGTATGCCCCATGTATCTGTTAGCTATACATATTTTGAAAAGCAAATAAAATAAATCAAAGAAAATATGTATCCTAGGATACATATATAGGTGCATCAGAGGGAGTGAGCGCGTATATGGATTCTTAAAGCAACTTAGCATGGTGATTCGTGCATTCACGTGATTAAATTTGATAGCTTATGGTTATAATACGTATAATCTATTTAGATAGCTCAAAACATGTTTAAAATCTATAGTATTGTATGGGTCTACTATCCTTAGATTTTGGCCTTCTTATTCCAATTAGTATGGAAGAATTTTAGCCTTTCTATATTGTGGTGACTCCGTGCGCTACTGCGCTAGAGTGCTGAAGGAATTCTAGACAAAAAAGGGATATACTGATATTTTTATTACGTCATTGGTAAGATAAAAAGAAATAGCAGGTGCGATGATCCTCCCTATACTTCCGCCGACTTATTTTCGCCGTCTCGACTTACTTTTATTTTTTCTTTTATAGTAATATGGGAGTGTGGTGGCTTTGACATTGTTTAGAACTTGTACATATTTTTCTCTATTTATATTGCTTTATTAGTAAAGAAAGAGAAATTAATGGTGCATGCAAATCCAACTCTTCCGGCGACTTCTTCTCGCTACCTTGGTCCAGATTTATTTATTTTGTCTCTCCTATGAATGGGGTTTTTTAGCCTTTAAGATCATGGTGGCTCCGCATGTCCAAGTATTGAGAGAATAAATAACAAAAAAATATTGATCTTTTTATTTCATTGACTGCTCTAGAATGTCCCCATTCATCTTTTATCCTTAGTAAGATGGAGAGCAATAATAGCCGGCCCATAAGCCATAGCCGATCTAAATTTACTTCACTTCTCAATGCAGCATAAGTCATAGCCGGCTCAACCAAGTCACCACATACAAAATCAGTACGTGCTCTTTCCTTCAATTAATCCCATTGGCCACAAACCCTAGACAGGTAGATGAACCAGCGACGGCGCAGCACAACAGCAAAGCTTCAGCGGTGGCATGGTCTAGCAACAAGCTACATCATTTAGCGGAGGCATGAGGACGGCAGCAGACAGCTCCAACAACGCCTTGTCATGGCGATGACTCTACTGACACAGCGGGCTCTAGCGGCGGCGCAACAATGGCGAGCTCTGGTGGTGGTGGGTATGAGAACACCGTCGGATCCCCGTCACCCGAACGAGGACGGGACGAGGAAGAATCGAACCGGCCCAATGCTATGGACAGGGACGGTGGGAGCGGATAATTTTTGGGTAGTCAAGGCGAAGACGGGGTGCTGTCTCTCGACGAGGAATGGCCCCGTTGCCATGCATCCCTAAACAGTGCATGTGATATTTCACGTGTAAGTTAAGTGTAACCAGAGCAGTAAAGGAGAGGTAACTAAAGCCATAAAATGGGCCTCGGGCCATGCATGATCGAGCCTATTGCCATGCATGCATGTACATGCACGGCGCACACATGCATCGATCACATCTTTCCGCGTCTCGATCGTTTCCGTGAGTATATACGTCGATGAGTCGATCGACCTCTCGCCCGGTCGCCGTCGATCGCTGGAACGTGTAATCCGTCGACGCGGATGGATATCGATCGATGCATGCATGCTGGAGCAGACCATATGCAGCCGCCGCCGCCGCCGCCGCCGCATCAGTGTAGCCTGGCTCGTACGGCACGACGGCAGCGCAGGCTGGCGCGGGTGGCTAGGGCGAGTGCAGTTGATCATCGTCAATAGTATTCGAACGCACGTACGTAGCACGTATAGCTCGTCACGCATGCATGTACACGTTACGGCGCGTGCGAGCGCGATGCGTCGTGCGCTACGTAGGTATGCATGCATGAGCCCATATGCCATCGACCCGCGTTTCTCCCGTTGGGGAGAACTTTCATGCCTCACGAGGGGGGCAGGGGAGGCTGGGGCATACTTATATTGAGTGGTAGAGTTGGTTAATTTTCTAACAACTAGTACATGTGTGTTCAAGTCAGAAAAGACAGCGCTGCAAGCAGTGGTGGAGCCAGCCCAACCGAGGAGCCTGGGTCTAGGGTGGCTGGGCCTTGGCTCCACCCAGTTGGGCCTCGACCTGCTCCAGCTCATTATGAGATCAGTGTTCAGTAATCAGCCTGCTATGTACTTGAGTTTTCACCTCCTGCTGTGGCAGCCGTGCAGCCGTGCTCCATCTACGTGCGAAATGCATGCGTCCATCTACATGCGTGGCCTGGCGGCCTGGCCCATAGCAGCTGTGTCATGATGCTATTGGGCGGAGTCCGGGCCTGGGCCTAGGGTGGCCGGGCGGTGGCTCCGCCACTGGCTGCAAGGAGAGAAAAAAATTGAGGGGACGAATGAAAAACTACATAGACTGGAAAGAACCTCGACGTGAGTCTATGGGTAGGCGGATAGAAAATCACAAACCATAACTCTTTTTTTTTTTTGTAAACCTGGCCCCTTAAAAGGGTCTATATCGGGTGGCCCGATCGGACGGCGCACGGCTGCGCGCAACATGACCAGCACGAGCGATCGTTTATAGCTAGCGCTATATATTTTTTAAATATACATATATATTGCATACATAGGTCCTCCACTTTCTTTAAATTCTAGCTAGCAAGTCTTCACTTTAAAAAGCACGCCAAGCTGTTTGTCTAGCTCAGGTAGTGCCGGGCCCGTACCCTCCGCCTCAGCTCGCTGGACCCCACCGGAGCCACGTCAAGGCTTAACAGAAATCTCGCCAAAAAACCCCCACCGACTACAGAAACCTCACCAAAAAACCGTTGTTGACGGAAACCTCTCACCGGCAAAACTCCATGGTTGACTGAAACCTCAAACGGAGACAAAAACCTCACCGAAAAACCTACCAAATAACATAAAATTTGGTTTTCCACGAGATTTCCATCTCTACCAGGGGCTTTCGCCGCAAGGTTTTCATCGAGGGTGAGATTTTGGGTGGGGTACATTTATGTCGAGAACGGCGATTGCATGGCCACATCATCTCCAGTGAGCCGTGCGGTATGGTCTCCGATAAGCCGGGTTGCGGCTTGTCCCCATCAAGCTGAGGTGCCGCACGGTGGTCCTAAAGCAAGAATGTAACGAACAACAGGGATTGTTTTGCAAAACTGCCATATATAGAGGAGAGGGAGGAATGGTGGCACGTATCTCAGTGCACGCACGTACATGCACAAACCCGGTTGAGGTACGCGAAAAGGTAAAACTGCTGCTCCTTCTGCCGTTCGAGTGCCGACAGCCCATGCCCATGCATCCCCATCCATCGCAGTGTTCGTTCAATTCACTGAACCCTGCAGACCATGCTACGTACCATGCATATGAGCCCCCAATTTAAGGTCAACGAAGGCAACAAAAGATGAACTTTTTAAAGGGCATCTGAGATACAGCGCCGTGTCATGTGCCGATCGACTTCACCTTGTTAATTTGGGGTTTTTACAATACAAGCTTATGCACTCTTATTATAGATTGAAGAAATATCAATGCGAGCGTAACGGTATTACTTTTTAAGGCATGTGCAAATATTTGGTTTTTGAAGAGCTATGTTCCGTTGAGCTTTGTTGTGCGCCGTTTCAAAAAGCGTCGAAATTTGTATGCCATGGCGCCGCATCCATGACTGGAGATTGATAGTAGCCTCTGCCTAATATTTCTAGGCTTGTACATGTACTAGCGAAGCCCGCGCACCCTTGGTACGCCAACGCTGAGCGAGTGGCAAAAAAATCGTGGTGCGCCCACCTGTGCGCACGGGGAAAAAATTCGGAGCCTGCCGGCACGCGCAGGAATCGAACTGCGGCCGGCGGAGCGAAGCCTACGCTGCGTAGACAACTCGCCGAAGCGCCCGAGCTGGCAAGAGGCTAACCCTTTTTTTTTGTTTTTAAAGGTTAGTTTCGTATGAACGGCCGGATCTCGTTGGCCAAAGCGATCCGACGGCCACAGACTGTCAGGCGACGTGGCCACGGGAGGGCAGGCGCGCGGACGACGAGGCGACATGGATGCACGAGGAGGCGCGCTGGTAGCGGATTGTTATATATAATGATACGTGTGGGTGTTGTACACTTGTACGCGTGTAAAAACACCGCCGCGCATGCAGAAAGATGAAGTGGCGCTAAGTGGTAACCGTTAGTCAAGCACGTTCCAAATTGTTTTTCACCACGCGCGTTCCATGGGGAGCGGCCACGTAAAGTTGGCGGAATCTGTATGGATATATGCAGGCCTGCCCCGGGGATCTTGCTTATTAGGCTTCTCAGCCTCAACCTTAGGCCCGAGAGGAGGGAACACATGGGCAGTGGCTCGGCGAGCCCCGTGTGTGGACGACGCGGCGCACAGCTGCGCCGAGACAAATTCCCCGCGCTCCAGCGCAGACCAGGCACGTAGTGCTGTGGCATGGAGATTGGGGACCGGCTGCCTTTGCGCAGTACGCATCGCGCAAAGTCGCCGTGGAACGTGGCGTGCAGGAGCGCGCACAAATTTTGAGCCCCAGAGACGCTGCCCAGATGGTTCGATCGCCTTTCCCAGCGATTTCTCAATGCTTTCCGTGAGATTTCTGGCTTCGAAACGTGCCCCTGATGATGATGCGTGATTGGGGACGGCCAATCTGCATGGGCTCTGTCACCCAGTAGGAGTCCAGGACCTGGAGCGTCCTCCGGCCCACGATCCGACGGCCCACACGCCTCGGAGCAGCCTACCGAACAAAATGCACTGCGAAACCACTTACCAAAGCGCTCAAAGCTGTGTCCATGAAACTCCCTCCTAGACTTAAACCTGGTCGAAGCTCCTCGGCTTTCAAGGATCATCTATATTTATTAGAGTTACGTTTTTTATAATAGTTTTTCTTGCACTTCAAAGCCTTGAACCGAAATTGTATTACTTTTAAAAAAACAAGTACAATCAAAACGTCTGCAGGGGCCTTTTCTCGATGTCCTTCTCGTAAAAGATGCGCAGCGTTAGGTGCTGCTCCGCCACTCCCTGGCGGCGCCGGCGCGTCCAATGGCGGCGGCACGGCGCTGCCGACGGCGGTGCCTGGGCACGACCGGTGCCGGCGGCCAGTCCGGCGAGTGCCGCAGCACGCAGGATGGCACGGCCCGGCCACGCGTGCCCTCCTCCCCTAGTCGTCTCGTCCTCACTTGCGCCGAAACGCAGCAAGCCAGCAAAGTCTCGAGGCTCTCCAGCCCTTGACACATGGAAGAAGAGTACCCGTCATTCCATCAATCTTCTGAAGTCGATTCCACAAGATACACGGACGCGGACACGGCATTGTGTTCGCACATCACGGGGCTGAAAGGTGCAAAAAGGCGGCTCCAAGCGTATACTGCCACATTGACATATAGACACAGACACAGACATTGACGAAGATCGAACGCAATTCATACACGGAAAACACCTGTGATCTCTGCAGTACCGAGAGAACACGCCGCACTTTGGATCCGATCACATGTTCGTATGCAGCATGTGCAGCACCTCCGATCCATGCTTGATCAAAATAATGAACATAGACACTTGTTCCTGGCATAGCCTTCACGTATTTACAGGTGAATTCGAGTTGATTTGGTCCTTTCCTTCCCCCTCTATACGATCAAGAAAACCTGCAAATGGAGAAGCAATACTATCCTTTCTGTCAATTATGGAAACTCTTTGCATATTTACCGGTTTTTAACTTTTGTTCTAAAAATAAGATAACCTCTGCATTTTGACGTCCAAAACTTGTCCTGTGGAGCTGCCACCGTTGGTCTTGAATAGGCAAATTTGACGACACATACATGTGATGTGGCTATGGACTACTAATCAGCAGGAACAGGCTAGATCGCCAAAGTCACCTCCACGGCTCCGCCCAGCGTCACAGATAGTGGGGGAAGCCTCTCCTGGCAGCGCTCTCCAACAATTCAAACAGCTTTAGTACACTAATACCTTGAAATAGTGATTCAAGCTTTCAGTCCAAAGACACAATATGTTAACGAACTTGGAATAAAAACATAAGTTAGTGCAGCAAAGCTTGCATACAAATCAAGGCATGAAATTATACTGTAGTTAATGTGAAATATATAACTCATGAGCAACAAACTGGCTGGAAAACAGGCAGATGAAAATGGGGCAGTTTCATCTGAAAAACTACATGTCTAACGCAGAAGCACGAAACTGTGGATACAATATCTATATGCAGAAATACTACATGCACATGTATACAAGATATTAAAACCCATATAAAAACAATACATTAAGGAGAGCAGGAAAACATCGAGTTTGCTGCTAGTAACTATTTAGATTATAGCAGAACATACTAATGTGATGCCCACCAATTTAAGGAAAACCATTGTGTGGAAAAACAAATTAACATTTCCTGATCAAATGAACAGCTATACAAATGTGGAAAGGAGAATTCTAGCCCAATTCATCTTTAGGATCAGTTATCTATGTTGATGACCAAGAATCTTTCAACAAACTTCCTAATCAACCAACCTTCGTTATGGGGAAAATACCATGTTAATTACAAAAATTTGCTTATAAGTGTAGGCAATTAGTTATTATATACACTTGTACAGTACCTCTGATCCATTACTTGATGAAAATGGTGAGCATAAACATTTGTTGATGGTATAATCTTCACATATTTACAAGTCAATTCCTGCTCATTTGAACTTCTGTTATGTGGGGCCGTGTCTATGGCAGGAGAGCCAAGCCTACTACCGGCCAAAGTACCTAAGGAGAGGATTAGCTTAAACAGAGGATTTCCTCCAGCTTTTAGATAAGATTAGTTAGCTACGGTTTAGATAAGATGAGTTAGTTAGAGATTATGCACGAAGTTAGTTGGCCAGTGGCCTATGTAAGCCGCAAAGCACAACCAGATTTGTTAAGCAATCAGATCAATCTATTATTCCCTACCTCCTCCTCCTAATCTCCCCTCTGCTGTCACCATTGATCGGAGGCTCCCTGCCGACGATCACTACCTTCGAAGCAAAGGGCCGGCGCCCCCGCCGTTGCCTTTGCCTCACCGTCGTCCCAGCCGTGACATCTTGGTATCAGGAGTCACCGATCCCTCCCCCACCTCCGCCGCCATCACCATGTCCCTCACACCCAACGACGATGTCCAGCAACACCTTGCCGCCATCGCCCAGCAGCTCAACCAGTTGAGCACCATCACCGACAAGCTCAGCACCATTGATGGATCCCTCGCCCGTTTGGAGCACCGGCAGCAGCAGCACCAGTCCGCCATCGAGCACCTGGAACAGCACAACCGCGAGGTGGTGCACTATGGTCCGGAAGGCAGCCGTAGTCGCCCCATCGCCCCTGATCCTCATGACGATTGGCCGCCCCGATTCCACAAGATGGATTTTCCGAAGTTTGACGGGAAGACGGACCCTCTGCTCTTCATCAACAAGTGCGAATCGTTCTTCCACCAACAACGCATCCTCAAGGAAGAGAAGGTCTGGATAGCTTCCTTCAATCTGGAAGGCGCCGCACAGCAGTGGTACATGCGCCTCCAGCGCGAAGAAGGGACTCCGTGGTGGCGCAAGTTTGCCGAATTACTCAACACCCGCTTCGGACCACCCATACTCGCCAATCCGCTGGGGGAGCTGGCCGCCTGCCGCCGCACGGGCACCGTTGTCGCATACAGCGAGAGCTTCATGGAGTTATTGGCTTGCGCCGGGCCACTCACTGAACCCCAGCATGTCCAGCTATTCACGGCCGGCCTCCAGGAGCCGCTGAGCATCGACGTCCAGCTCCAGAATCCGTCCTCCCTGGAGATCGCGATCAGCCTCGCCCGGGCGTACGAGCGGCGGGAACACGTCGCCCAGTCGACTCGCTCACGGGGCCGCGGCCTCCTTCCTACCCCTCCGGCGGCCCCGACACCACTGCAGCCTCCAGCGCCCAAGTTGGACGCCACCTCATCCTCTTCGGCGCGCATCACTTCCGTTGCCGGCCGCATGGCGCGCCGCCTCACGTCGGAAGAGATGGACGAACGCCGCCGGCAGGGCCTTTGCTTTAACTGTGATGAGCGGTACGTCCGGGGCCACAACAAGGAATGCAAGCAGCTCTTCGTCATGGAGATGGCGTATCCCAGTGATGACGACGACGGCCACACGGCCGACGCATAGGCCGTCCCGCCTGCACCGGTCATCTCCCTGCATGCCATCTCCGGCGTCCGCACCGGCAAGACGATGCAAGTGCCCGTCCAGTGGGGAGCGACCACCTTGCACGCCCTCCTCGACTCCGGGTCATCCCATAACTTCATGTCGGCCGACGCCGCGGTGCGCACGGGCTCCTCCTTCCAACAGCGCACCGACATGCACGCCACGGTGGCCAATGGCGAGCGTGTCCCCTGCCTCGGAGCTTACGTCGCCGCGTTGTTCTCCATCCACGCCGAATCGTTCCAAGGGAACATCTTCGTGCTTCCGCTCGCCAGCTACGATGTCGTCCTCGGCACACCGTGGGTCGCTACCCTTGGCCCAATCCTGTGGGATTTCGGTTCCCTCACAATGCGGTTCTGGCCGCGTGACCACAAGGTCCAATGGCGCGGCTTGGACGGTCCCGCCAACTTCAAGCTGCTGGCGGCCACCGGCGACAATCTCATGGATGCCCTCCTCGAGGAGTTCGTCGATATCTTCACCGAGCCTCGCTGGTTGCCACCTCCACGCCCTTGTGACCATCGCATCCACCTGCTGCCAGGGATAGAGCCTGTGGCGGTCCGGCCGTACCGCTACCCCGCTATGCACAAGGATGAGCTGGAGCGCCAGTGCAGCGACATGCTTGCCCGTGGCATCATCCGGCGCAGCACGTCAGCCTTCTCATCGCCAGTCCTGCTTGTCAAGAAGGCCGACAATTAGGTATTGTACCTTGGAAGAACTCAAACCGGTGCAAATAACCCCTCGCAGACAGTTTTAGAGGTGGTTTTGCCACTTCACCTATCCACATGGGTGGTTTTGCCACATAAAATGTCCATGTGGCTTTTCTTTTTTTAAAAATATTTCAGCGCAGGTCCACATGTTGTTCTCTCCTACCTCTCTCTCCCTCTTCTTTGTCTCTCTTATGTGGAAAAACCGCCCATGTGGATAGGTTAAGTAGCAAAACCGCCCTTTAAACCACCTAGGGGTTATTTGCACTGGATTGAATTCTTCGGGGGGTACAATACCTGGTCTTCAAAGTCAGGGTTTTATGTGCGCCTGAGTCAATATTTTAGGGGGTAAGTAGACTGTTTCCAATATTTCAAAATATGGTTGCACTCGATCTTCCAATTCATTGAAGCGCTGGGTCTGCCATAACAATCATCACCTGTGTACGTGTGTCATGGTTCCTACTTCCTACTTCCTATCGCCCGAGAGCGTGAGCTAGCTGGCCATATTTAGAGCTGTCCAACGGGCCAAACCGGGGCAGCCCGGTTTTGTTCGATTACTATACAAACCGGGTCAACGAGCTACGGTCTCAACCTAGGTTTGGTTCGCACAATGAACCGAACCGAACCGGATCAATCCTTTTTTTGTTAGCAGGTTTATTTTATTTAAAAATATAAAAAATTAAGAAAAACAATTATATTTTATGAATATATATTATAAATTAAATAAATATATTATTAATCGTAAGAAAATATATATAGACATACATATGTTTAATTAAATTAATATACTACAGTAGCAAACCGAACTGGGCTGACACTATACGAACCGAACCCAATCGGTCCAACAGGCGGAGGTGACAGCCGAGGCCCGTTTGGCCACATCTAGCCGTATTTGCAGCGCAGCTGCTCAAATAATTAAAAACAGCCCAAGAGAGTCTGCATTGCATCGCTATGCTTTCATGGGCCATGGCATAGGGTGAATGCAGATGACTTCTGAATTGTTGCATGGAGATGCAGCGATGTGATCAGATGGAATACATAGAAATGCCTAGAATTTATTTATAGTCCATGCTCCATAGACCCGAGTGATTACCGAATGCTGAATTGCCCGAACAAAGATGAAGGCCTCGTCTGTTTCAGTTTGAAGTTGCTAGCAGTTTTTTAATAAAAAAAGTTGCGACTCATTGATACAGGTATTAGTCTAAAAAATTCAAAATAAATATTTTAGTAATTCTAAGAACCATGTATCCAACAAAAACGACTGCAAAATACTTACATCGTTTAGCTCGTAAAAATTTAACAAATTTTTAATTTAATTTAATTTAATTTAAACTGAAAAGAACACGGCCGAAGTCTCCTTTAACGCAAATTGAACTCGCACGCCAATTTTAGTACAGATTGTGTACAAATGCGGACATTTTTTTTTAATAAAAAGAGAGTGAAAACCACAAAAACACTATTGTCATTTAACGAATCGTCAACAGGTGAAAAGCGAATTGTTCTTGTTCCTACATCCTATGCTGGTGTCGCAGCAATCCATCCTAAGCACTCCTTCCTAAGGGGAGTCCGCAAAAATTGCTTTGATAAAATTCTGCACCTGCACAAAGTAAACAGATAAGTTAAATCAACAGCACATAGGTTTCAGTATAGAAGAAAAAAATACCATCCAAATCTTAACCAGGATTTACCAAGAACTAGGCATTGGGAATTTCCGAACGACATGTACCAGAATACAAATTACAGAATAATTCACACCAGTATTTTTCCCCCTTTTTTTTTCTAGCTGCGGGCAGGGAAAGGAAAAAGATTTACATTGTAACTATTGGGTCCTGTATCATATAATCATATCAAAGGAAGAAAACAAATTGTACGTAGCTCTTTCAACGATGTTAAAACATATGCAACTGGCTTGCAAATGAATGAAATCAAATAATACTAGGTGTTTTGGGGATCCTGTTGACACTACTGCTACAATAACCAGTAGCCCAGTACTACCTCCCATCTCAATATTGAATAACATATTTCACCTTCTCATTAATGTATTTTAACACTAGGCCTCTATAAAGTGTGCCAATATAACAAATCTTATCAAGTAGAACCTACGTTCAAAATGACACCATAAACTTGAAGTACCCAAACAACGAAGAATAATATGAAGGCAGGATGACAATAATAGGCATGACCGTCCAAAACAGATGGCGCCAAGAAATATAAAGCATAATATTTTGCTAAACTCCATGTAAAGGTAAATAGAAAAAGGTTGCCCACCTCAGATGATGTGAAACCACAGTTAACTAACTCCCCGCTTTCCCAAGAAGCTGTGATGGACTTCAACGACATATCAAGCAACTCTGAGTAACATTACAATTCTCGTAGTTAATATCAAAATAAATAAAAAATTGTGCTTAATATTTGCACAAGAAATATAGAATGCGCACGTCGTCGGCCATTTAGTCTAAAAATCTGCAAATGAAGAGCAATAATATCTTTTCTTTGGTAATTGTGGGGATCCTTCGCATATTTACAGGCTTTAAATATTTTTGTAGAAAAAGATAACCTTTCATGTTGACATCCAAAACTTCAGCTGTCCTATGAAGCTGCTAACTTTGTTTTTGAATAGTTGGATTCCAACACATTGACGTGCATCAGTCAACTGATTCAGCGGGCTTCATCATTTTCTGACAGCTACAATATGAATCACCAATAGTCATCACATGAGCATACTCCACCTTCTATACAATGAAACCGAACAGCATCTCTTACAACAATTCTTCTTTTTGTGACAAGTGATATGAGTTTGATGCCAACATGGCAATCATCACATATCCTGAGGTTTTTCATGATGCGGATAGTTTCTCCCTTAGGGGAACAAATAAGACCAAATGCAAGAGCCATTTTCTCGCTGTGAAACATGAGGTGTTCTTCTCTTCGTTCATCCTCAACATCATGTAGGACCACAGCAAAGTTTGGAACATATCCGATTACTTTAATTTGGTCTATCAGTTCTTCTAGTTTTTTGCTGATCAGTTCCATCCATGGGTGATTCTTGTCCTCTGATGTGAAAACATGAACCTCACTTCTTACTTGTATCCAACTAACACCAGGTTCCTTCCTAACACCTCTCTCTCTCATAAGCTTCCGTACCTTCACAACGCCGTCCCATCGGTTTGCTTTTGCATACATATTAGAAAGCAAAACATAGGTTCCTACATCATTGGGTTTCAACTCAAGGATTTGTTCAGCTACTTGATAACCGAGGCCATAATTTCTGTATATCTGGCAAGAATTTAGAAGTGATCTCCATGCAACGACATCTGTGACAATGCAACTACTCACAATAAATTGTAATGCCTCGTCAAGCCGTCCAGCTCTGCATAGCAAACCGACCATGATAGTATAATGTTCCTTTCCAGGTTTTACTCCCACTTCCTTCATCATAGTATTCAAGTAGTAGAATCCTTCATCTACAAGACCCAATTGAGCACAAGCTGACAGCACTCCAACAAAAGTCACATAAGATGGGACTTCTTCTGCAGAAAACATATCATGAAATGCTTGCATGGCTTCTCTTGCTAGACCATGATGTGCATAACCAGTTATGATGGAATTCCAAGAAACCACATCACGATATGGCATACAAAGGAAGACTCTCCATGCATCCTCTATACTTCCACTCTTTGAGTACATGTTAATGAGGGCATTACAGACAGGCAAAACGCCCCAATGACCAGTTTTCACAGCAGATGCCCCAAGGGCATTGCCATTTCTCAAGGCTGCAAGACCAGCACAACTGTTGATAGCCACAGCATAAGTGAGCTCGTTTGGCCTGACTCCTTCCATTTCAAAGTCTAAGAACAATTGCAATGCATCCTCAAACAACTCGTTTTGCATGAAAGCAGCCATAACAGCTGTCCAAGAAACAACATTCTTTTCTGGCAAAGCCTCGAATGCACGGTGAGCATCACGGACACTGTCACACTTTCCATACATATCAACAAGCGCACTCCCCACATACACACTGAGCTCAAGCCTCCTTTTCAACACCTGGGCATGCACCTGACACCCAAACACCAACTCTTCTGTACTAGCACAATGCCCTAGCACTGCGACATATGACACATGATCCCATAGCTCAACTTCTCTGACCATTCTTCCCACAATACTCATAGAACCATCCAACTGCCCCCAATCAAGGAACCCATTTATCATCGAGTTGAACGCGAACGCATCGAAACCGGACACATTCTGGAACACCTTCACCGCGTCCCCCATCCGTGCACATTGGCAGTACATGTATAGCACCGCGTTGGATACGTAAGGGTGCTCCGCCTGCCCAGCCTTTAGAGCATATCCATGGCACTGCCTCCCCATGTCATAGCTCCGGACATGGGCGGCCGCAGACACCGCCGTCGACAGAACGTACTCGTTGAAGCTGAAGCTGGCCGCCCTAAGAAGGCTGAGCGCGTCCTTGTGACGCCCGGCGGAGGCGTAGCCGGACATGAGGAGGTTCCCGGACACTGGGTTCCGGGAGGGCATTGCATCGAACACCTGGCGGGCGAGGTCGAGGCGGCCGCACCTGGCATAGAAGGCGACGAGGTGATTGTGCTGGACGACGTCGAAGTGGGTGGCCCTTACGAGCAGCGTGTGGAGTGCCTTGCCTGTGGATAGGTCGGCGGCGGCCGCCGCCGCGCGAAGCACGTCCACGGCCGCGTGCCGCTGGAGGGCGGCGCAGCAGGGGCTAGCCATGGGAGTTGGCGCGGGGCTCAAGCCAGGGTTTTGATAGAAAAAAGGCGAGACGCAACGGGAGGCCCGGATATATAGGGCTGGATTCGAGCGATCCTGGGCGATCCTAGGGTGGTCAGGCTCGATCTCGGTAGGGTACCGAGCTTGAGGTTGGGCTCGAGTTCGAGCTCGCGAGCATGGAGACAGGCTCGAGATCGAGCTCGTGGGCTCGAGTCGAGCTTTCGAGGGCTCGATTTGGCCTTCAATCGCTGGGCATGGAGCTCGAGGACGGTGTATCGGGACTGACCTCGGGGACAGCGGCGCCGCGCGTGGGGGTGGGGCGGAGCTCGGGAACGGCGACGCGGCGCGTTGATAAAGCTCAATTAAATTAAATTAAATTAAATTAAATTTTGTTATTTTTTATAAGCCAAATGATGTAATGTTTTGTAGTCATTCTTATGGGGTTTTAAATAGTTCCTCTTAAAGTTTGTAAAATATTTTTTTTTCATAATTTTTTGAACTCGTGAAAACGTATTTTGAGGAGGTCATAAATTTGCTACAGTAAAACGCAACTCAACATTAATCTGAAACAAACAAGGCCTAGTTAGCTCTCAACCTGTATGTATATATATATAATGGATGGACCCACATGTTAGTGAATAAACTCGGGTAACCCATGGATACCCATGGGTACAAAATCGAACCCGTACCCGTATCTGAAAAACTCATGGGTATATATTAGGACCCATACCCATCGGGTCGGATACCCATGGGTACCCATACCCATGGGTTTTCTGCCATCCCTAAACGGGAGGCCCGGATATTTGTCTGGATGGCTCGTGATCGAGAAGGCTGCACACAGCCCAATCGATACAGAGGGCCACCTATCTGCACACGGCCCACTCAATACAGAGGCCCACCTATGTGTACCTTGAAGTTTGCCTGAGATGGGCTGTGTTCCACTTCCATCCATGTCCTCTGCGGCCCACAAGATTGCCGCGAAAAACGGCTCATATATCAATCAACCTAGGGCATGAAAAGGAAAGAGCAAGTTTTTTTAGCAGGCATTCACCAGCAAGTTAGCACACGAGCTTCCATAAATCTATTGGTGGCATCCGTGTATTGCATTACACTGTTCAGTAGTTTGCTACATACATCTATCCCAGAAAGCGAGAGCACAAAATTTTCCTTTCAAAGACGACAGAATTATATATGTGACATGGGCAAGGGAACTATTTTCTCAATGGGGTCCTTTGACATGGTTCGCTTTTCCAGTTAATCTTTCCAGCCATCTTTGGCCAGTCTCCTAGAAGAGAGACCTTTGGACGACGGGTTGGGCATGGGTTTGGATGGTGTCACAGGTGCCTCGACATCGTCCCAATCATCTCCCCAGTTGTCATCCCACTGATCCGTTTGATCGACCTCTTTCTTCCCTCCGGTCAAAACTGGTAGCTCTGTTGTGTCGAACTTCTGGTATGTTGGTCCATTGTCTTGCTTAGGCATCCAGCGAAGTTTGATGCATACTCCAACCACTCCGAGGAGAACAAATACTGGCACCAGCATGTATGTTGAGGTAAGCCGCATCCGTATTACTGGGCCCGTCGCTCTTGTGATTGCCCTGTGAATGCTAATATTACAGGTTTCTTCAGCAACTCTGAGAACTATAGCCGTGTCGTTTGCAGCATCAGTGCTCGAAATGCTCATCTGTATCTGTATTTAATATGACAACAGCAAAAGAAAAAAAGGATCAGTAAACCACTTGAAAACACAAGACACAAGATATTAAAAACTGATTTCAACATAAAAGCTGATAAGTGTAACAATAATGTACTACTAAATATAATGGCAACACAGAGACATTCCTAACAAGCATTGGAAAAATAAATAAGCTAGTGCAGCAAAGCATGTATATAAACCGATGTAGGCCTATGAAATTCAAGAAAAACATAAAATGAACTGATGATGAGATGATACACAAACTTCAAATTGGAATTTCCAGCCACAATCATGGGAAACTGCAATAATGCCCTCATAACCTTGGTGGAAAAGCTTCCACACCAAAAAGCATTAAGAAATGTATTATCTTCTGAAATACTACATGCAGAAGCAACAAACTACAGATTATATGCAGGAAAAAAATAAGGTAGAAAACTATCTCCAGAGGTAATTTACTTGTTCACAATAGCATACCGTATTGTGATTGTTTGCTTCAACATGGAGAGTATCTTGGACTAAATTAACATAATCTGGAGCCGTGATGCTAACATCAAGTGGGTTGACGCCTTTGTTACCCACCAGAAGTGATAGAGCTAAAGAATCTGGTTTCAACTGTAACACGTTAATTATGTGCAAAAAAGTATGGAAAGAGTTCAAAAGAACTAACATGACTATATACAGATGTGAAACAAAAACTTCAGAGAACAAAAAAAATATATAATTGCAAAATATTGCTATTCAGGAAGAAAAGGTCCTTGCAACAGCACTAATCGCTTAAACTCATCAAGGACTACGTTTGTTTATGACCCCAATTAAAGTTAGGATGTTTTCAGTTTGAAGCCTCGCCTAGTCTTTTTTTTTATATAAAAAAAAACTAGCCATGGTTTGGCATGACTAAACATAAGTCAAATCAATTGGCACCCCTCATATTTGTTACACATCGACAGTACACTGAGGTTCAATTGGCCAAACCTTGCTACCATGCTAAAATTTGTGCTACAAACCAACTGCATGTCAAACATTATCATTGCGAAAATTTTGGTATCACAAGCTTTGGTCAAACATTGCAGACAAGCCACCAAAAAAAAAAGGTTCTGATATAGCACGCCTGACAAGGAAAGTATACTATAACATAAGAAGCAGCTTTGCACTAACAGAGAGTCATGTAATAAACTAGAAAGATTAAAGAGCTTGGGAAATTCACCTTCTCCAGGAACTTTCAAGCAGGCGACGAACTTCTTATTTTCAATGATACATCTGTGGGATGAATCACAGTCCTTTATAAGAGGATCTTGTAACAAGTCCGTTAAAGGTGATGTGTTGTTATCTTTGTCCTTTGGCTGCTGTACTGACTCATCTCTTCTCGTGCTTGTTCCTTCTACTGAATTATCCTTCTTATTGTCCTCGGCAGTATTGTTGCTAGACCCTCCATCCTCATGTACTTTAGGTTCTCTATTACGATTTGTCTCATCATGCTGTCCTATATTCCCGGCACCTGAATGTGCTATATTGCTGTCACCGTTTGTTTCTGCTGGTAGGATATTTGCATTATCCTGAATTTAAAAGAACATATCACTTTGCTAAAAAAAAGGAAACATATCACAAAAGGAGTATTGCAGCATTGGTTGGAACTGGATCATTGGCGCACTGAGCTTTGATTTCAAGTTTGCAAGGCAAGTACTTCACATGTTCAACTTATCTTATACCTTATTAAGTGACCAAGGGCAATCATGCCGACCATGACTCCAAGTATAATGAACTAACCCTCAAAATAAGTGATGTGTGCACATGCTGTGTGCACAAAAAGGGCTAAAGAGTGATGCATTTATAGCTAAGTTAGCTTAAGCATCAAACATCACTAGCTTGGTCAAAACTTAAGGTTAGATCACCCTCATAGAAGACGGGTGGCAAACTGTCAACTACTGTGCTTGACATGTACAGGGCATAGATTTGTTTATCCAAAGCTAAAATGGATTAGTTCCCTTAACTATCATCTTGAATATGAGTAGCTATATGCCTCTCGAACTATCAATGTTTTGCAATGGCAAAATTATAGATGGAATTCTTTCCGATCGATTAAAGCACAAGCAGTAACTAAGCAACTGTCCCGTTCATCTAAACTTTTGCATCAGCCTAGTTTTATCTAGTGCTGTTGCTAAAAAGGTAATAATACAGTTTCAAATCGCTAGCTGTAAGCTACCCAGGCCAAATCAAGCAATTAGCATGTTCAAAATTAATAGCGGCAAACATACAGGTAATGATTCTACATCAGTATAGATAATGATCCAGGTGGTAGTGCGCTGCCACAATGGCGAAACTTCCACACCCACCTCACAGTAGGCGACACAGTGGATCGAGCAAACCAACAACTCAACAAGCCACCCTCTAAAATCTCAAGCAGGAGCTCGAAACCTCTTCCGCTCACCTCCGCTGCGACGGCTGCGACGAGGAAGGCGAGCACGAGTAACGCACCGCCCGACCGCATCGCCGCGGCGGCTACGGTCCGAATCGAGGCCACGTGAAGTGGCTCCCGCGTCGCCGGCGGGGGACCTGGAGCGGAGAGGAGACGCGCTTGAAACGGCGGAGCGAGGCGGCAGGCGGCAGGCGGCGCCGGCGGGAGAGCCGAGGCGGACTAGACGTGCCGGCGGCGCGGCGGAAGGCTCGATGCAACGGGGAGGAAGATACCGTCGTCCTGAAGGCGGCAGTAACTGGGAAGGGGTGGATCGTGGCGAAAAAAAAAATTTATTTCTGGCTGGCAGGTAGGCCGTGTTGTTTGCATGCTGCGCATTTCGTAGAGAAGCCTGAAATAGAGGGTCCGAGATACAGTTCAGGCTCGGGAGGAGGTAGACAGAATATGCAGTAAATAGTAGTATTATAGAGTGTGTATTTAAAACTTTAGGTAAAGATGTTCGGCAAAAGATAATAAGCCACTCAGACGGGAGGGATGGATGTTTGTTTTACTATACTATTAGTTTTTTTTTTTTGCTTCTCCTCAAGCTAAAATGCCTAAATGGCTTGAGGTTATCTGTTTTTTTAGTGTTTTTACTATTTCTGAAATCTTTTCTGAATATAAAATGGGATGTGTTAAGCAACTGCTTTACGTGGTTCGGCAATTGGCAGCAGCTAAGCAACTCGAATTGCGTCAGAAGCCACGTCCAAGGTGGGCCAAAATCACGTAGGCCCATACTGGAGCGGCCCGATAGCTGGGGATTTTTACGATGAGCATGGATGAGACCACATGGTCAAAAGGAGCAGTCTGAGAAATCCGTAATCTTATATAGCATATAGATTAATCCGTCGTTTTTATGCAATTATTCTGTCATTTTGAGTGTTGCTACAAGATTTTGTAATCAATCGCTCTTATGAAATTGCGGAAAAATCTCACGAAGATCGATGATCATCTTCTTTGTGAGGATGTTTAGAATTACAATGTCACGATGTTCGGGTCATCTATTTACTTTTTTCTCTTATACTTGGTTTAGTGGGATAATTGTTTAATGTATGGCTTTGGTTTAAAGGTTTTTAATAAGTGTTTGAATTAGATACGTGTAGAGGCTAGACTTCTTCCATTATCTAACAAATATAGTTCAATCCACAATAGATTAATATTCAGAGAAATCGATATCATGATTTATTTTGGAGGTTCAAGAAAATTTTGCAGGAGGCATACATAGCGGATTGAACATTCATATTTCAGGCTGTTGGCATATGGTATTTTCCAACTTGCACTTTTTTGTTAATACGGTCCATGAGCCTCTTCTCGTTTTTTTCTTCATCAGCCTATATTGTGTTGTTTGGTCCCTGTTAGGTATGAGCATGCCCTTATTGATGACATGGCTTATGCCCAACTGCTAATGTTTACATTTTTTTCAATTGATAGTTTTGATGGCGTTTGCTTGCTAATTGTTGCTTCTGGCTAAGCGTCAAATTATTTAGGCCAAATTGTATTTTAGCTCGTAATAACTTCTAACATTTCTTAAGTTTGGTTAATTAGGTTTGATCGCATCAATATCGGTAGGTAACTAAATTTGTTTATTAGTTTTATTATTGAATCATAATAATCGTCTCATCATGCATTCTAATTCTAGTGTGGTCTAATATATAAGAAGGTTTCGCTAAATATATACGAAAAGAAAATTTATCCATTGCACTACTTGGATAACAGAAACTAGAAATCAGGTTGCTCGTGAAAAGACTTCCATCAATTTACACCAACTCCAAATATCAGAATGTCAACAGAAACTGTTACGAAAAAAACAAATAAATAGCATGTGTCTCATGCAGTTTCCAAAATAAATGTAAAGGGAATGCACTACAAAAAAAAAAGGTGTAATAGTATAATAACCTTCTGATTTTCTGATAGCATATTCAATGTGAGGTCACACTTAAGCAACATGTCGGAGTATGATCTTACAAAAACATGGTCTTGTCCTTTTAAACTGCCTGAACTTGCGGTTGTGGATTTACTATGCCCGAATCCTGTAGAAGAGCATATATATAATGTTGCCAAATTTAACACTCCAAGGCCAAAGTACTCATATAGAACTCGCTGGCATAATTCTATTGTACTCACTATTTCTCATTAATATTTCATTACTTCAGCTATTTCATTACCGTGGGTTTCCAGATATAATTTATAGCATTGTTCATCTATATCTCTTATATTTTTTGAACTAATATTGTTAATTATTTTTTGGGTTCAGCATGGGGTCGTTCAAGCGGAAAAGAATTGAAGCACCACTAGTTCCGACTCTTCAAGATGTGCATCCTTTCAATAAATGGAGTTTATGCCTTCGAGTTTATCACAAATTTTTCATCGAGAAGATAGGTTTTGGTAG
Source organism: Raddia distichophylla (assembly GCA_005191435.1). Classification (NCBI taxonomy): domain Eukaryota; kingdom Viridiplantae; phylum Streptophyta; class Magnoliopsida; order Poales; family Poaceae; genus Raddia; species Raddia distichophylla. The sequence continues at coordinate 693,555 of SPJY01001239.1, forward strand.
AAAGAGGCTTGATTTAGTATTTTTGGATGAGGAGGTACTTTTGTGCACAGTTTATCAATAAATATTGTTGTTTAAATTCTGATGAAACTAATATGACTGTAATTGCCTTTTTGTATAGGGTACAAAGATCGCTGCTACAATTCTTAATGAGGAGGTGGATTGTTTCGACCCTCTCCTTCGAGAGGGCCGAGCTTACTACATAACAAAGTTGTCTGCAGATTATGTTGATAGAGAACAGCACCACTTGTTTGCTAAGCACAAGTTTGTCATTCATTTCACACCGGACACAAATATTCATGAGATACTCAATATGTCAGAGCGGTCAATTCCACTCTTTCCTACGTTCACACTGCTGGAACAAGTGTTTGAGTACACTTATCACCACAACACTTATGTTGGTAAGGCATTCAAATAACAATATCTATATGAAATTGCAGTAAATAATTCTTACGACTTTCTTTCTATTGTGTCAGATATTATTGGAATGGTCATGTTTGTAAGCTCTATGCAGTATATGGAGGAACAAATCTATAATAGAAGGATTCTGTATCGAAATGTTATCATGATTGATGGCAGGTACATATGTTTTAAAATAGGTGCTATATTCTATTATATAGTCAACCGGCTTTTATAGATTAAATAATATGATATAATATGATATATTAACCATTATGTTATGTTATCTTTTAGTTTTCACCAAGTGCTTTTAGTTGTTTGAGGCAATATGGTTACAAACTATTTGACAAAATGGCTGACAAGCGCTGATAAGCGTGTCATCTTGGTAGCTACTATGCTCAGAGCAAAGCGTACTGTTGGTATGTTCTTATGTCACTCTACCTATTATTTATTAATGCAACGTAATAAGCTTGATATATTAAGTGGTATGTGACTGTTGTTTTTTTCATCAAGACCATAGTTTGCATACTACGGTCTTTAGTAGGGTTCACTTCAATCCGAATATTAGTGCTGCTCATGAATTGAGGCGAAGGTAACTACGATTTGAATAAATCGCCTTTTACCATTTAGCTATGTTATTCATTTCTTATTTACATTTTTTGTAGGATTAATAATGAGCTAAGTTGATTATGTGCTGTTATCAAAATGGAAGGAGATGAGCCGGAGTCGTTTTGCTTTCTAGATAATATCAAGTGTTTGGAATATTTGTCTTTTGTTCAGAGTTATCAAGTTGGAAGGAGATGAAGTGTCCTTTTGCTTTCTAGATAATAGTGTCCACGTGTTAATGATATTTTGTCTAATTTAGTACGAAATGTTGTACTATGAGAAGCGCTACCATATGCAGTTTCGGTTTTGTTGTATGAGACATGTATGCTTTTGCCTGTGCATCATGTGTAGCATTTGGTACTTCACCTTTTGCTTATTGTTGTATTGCTTACCGTTATATGCTCAAGTTGCTGGTAATCCCTGCTCATTATCATTGGGGATGGTTTAACTTATGTTGTTTTCTTTTTGTGGAAGTGGCGAAGAGCTTTGAATGGGAGTATTGTCCTCCTCTTTGGTAGTTATGTAAGAAGCAACGCTTGTTTGTTGCTTTCATTTCCTTATGAAATGAAAGTGGGGTATAATACCTTTATGCCAAAAAATGTAGGCCATATTTATTTGTTTTCAAACGGTGCTCTTATCTATTGATCACTTACTACCATTTATTTTTTACAATTACATATGGTAAACTCGAAAATTATTTTATCTCGTGAAAACATTTTGCCCCCGTTGCAACGCACGGGCACCCTACTAGTCTATTATAAAAGGACGCTAATCGGTCCGCGTAATCATTTATAGGTTAGCCGTGATAGGAAAAAAAAATATCATTCCTAGAACCTTCTAAATCGCCCTACAGCACATGTGCAAGAAAACACAAAAAAAAACACAGAAACATATCAAAGATATGGTTGCGGCCTTCCATGTGAATTGTGGGATATGGAACATCAACTGTTCTGGATGGTCGTTGGTCGACGATGAACATGAAAACCCACCTTTTTTTTATAGAGAAATAGAAACAGGATATATCTTTTCTTAAAAAATACTCCCTCCGGTCATAAAAACAAGTCGCCATTGATTTTTGGACATGTCTTTGACCATTCGTTTTATTCAAAAAACTATGTAAGTTATCATTTATCTTGTTTTTATTTGTTTCATCATTAAAGATAGTTTAAGCATGACTTATATTTATAGGCAGCATATCTGGTGTAAATGGTCAACCAGTGCTAACATGCTAATATGTAATCTGGGCCGTCCAGTGCATCGTTTACGTCCCGGATCAACTCACTTGAAAACCCGCCGCACCACTGCATCCATTTTGCAGTTAGCCCCTTGTATGCCTCTCCCGTCTTCAATCGCCGCTCTCACATCGCCCGTCGTCTTGCCTCCCGTATCGCGTCGCCTCGGCGATGGCGGCGAGCACCACCGTGGCCACGGGGACGGCTGCCAGCACCACCGCGTCGACGGCGACGACAAACACCACCGCGGCGGCGGCGGCGAACATCACCGCGGCCTGCCGTAGCGCTGTCAAGGCGACTGCGGCCTGCCCTACCATGGCCATGGCAACGGTGGCGAGCACCACCACGGTTGCGACGACGACGGCATCAACTACCATGGCAACATGGCCTACAATAGCTACGACATCACATATTGAAACACCAGTGAAGAACAAAATTGTGCCCCCGTTGATGTTGCGCACAATGTTTTTCTATATTTATTTGCTTTGTTTTTGAATGTATTGCTAATAATATTATAAAATTTTGAGAATGTGGGGTGTACCGGGAGGGATTTGCAGAACTACCATAAACAGTTGAGAAGCTCTATCACATCATCGGATGCCCAGATGTTTGTTAACAACCTAAATAGGAAAGGTGAAATAAACCCTGCTTTTTATTATGATTATGTTGTTGATGACAAGGGAAGGTTGGTTCATGTTTTTTGGGCAGATCCTACATGTAGGAAGAATTTCTCTCATTTTGGAGACCTTCTCTCATTTGATTCTACATATAACACCAACCACTATGACATGATCTTCACACCATTTACTGGAATAAATCACCATAAGTCATGTGTCTTGTTTGGGGCTGCAATGTTAAGCAATGAGACAACGGACACATACACTTGGTTGTTTCATACATTCTTGAAAGCAATGGGAGGAGTTGCACCTAGACTCATTATTACAGATGAAGCTGGGAGCATGAAGAATGCAATTTCCATTGTATTCCCTAATAGCACACATAGATTGTGTATGTGGCACATTTTGCAAAAGCTTCCAGCAAAGTTACCACCACATATGAGGGGAAATGATTTAATTTATGAGCGCTTTAACTCATGTGTATGGGCTTCAGAAACTCCAGAGGAATTTGAGCTTCAGTGGTCATCCATTATTTCTGATTTTGGTTTGGAAAGTAATGAATGGTTGATCACTCGGTTTTTACTTCGTGCATCTTGGGTGCCGGCTTTCTTTAAAGATGTCTTTCTAGCTGGAATTCTTAGAACAACTTCTAGGTCAGAAAGTGCAAATTCCTTCTTTAACCGTTTCATTGGTTACAAGAATGCACTTGTGGAGTTTTGGATGAGGTTTTCCAATGCAGTGGACGAACAACGTCATAATGAGCTAGAAGCTGATAATGCCACATTGCATACAATGCCTGTATTGCAAACTAATTGGGCAGTAGAGAAGCATGCAGGTAATATTTTCACATATGCTGTCTTCATTGCATTTCAAAAGGAAATTATTGCAGCTAGGGACCGTTGCATCATTGAGAGCATTGTAACCGAGGGGGAGTGCAAGATATCAATGGTCAACGATGGAAAGAATGTGAGGGAGGTACGACACTACATTGGAACAAAGGACACCAATTGCTCTTGTATGTTTTTTGAGTCATTTGGTATTCCTTGCTGCCATATTATCCGTGTGTTGCAAAGTCCATCACTAAAGGAGGTTCCAAGGCAATTTGTGTTAAAGAGATGGACTAAACTAGTAACTAAGGAGGATGTTTTTGACAGAGAGGGCAATTTGTTAAAAGAAAACCCAAGGAATGCAGTAGAAATAGCTAAACAGAAGTTGGCATCGGAAATACGTAGCAAAATGGAAGAATTAATTCATCGCGCAGGAGGAACAGATGGTGGCTTGCAGATTCTTTAGGATAGATTTTTTGCATTTGGGGATGAAATTACTGCATTGATTCCTGAGAATATGCTAAATAGAGATGAGGAGATTGAAGCCTTTGTAGGTTGTCCCACTCCTAATAGAGTCAACATACAACCACCTAATGCAGTTAAATTAGTTGGCAGGTGCAAGAGAATAAAACCAGGTCAAGCAGTAAAGAAGGATGGAAAGAAAGACAAGAGTGCAGATAACAAAAAAAGAGGGCCTCGTATGTGTAGATTATGTAAACAGATCGGATCCCATGATAGCCGAAACCGTCCTTCGAAGATGGAGACAGCACAACCATAAAGGTAACCAAAACACAAAACTTTTCTTTTGGATTCTTAGTTTATTTAGTTAGTAACTCATCTGATGAATTTTGGTGAAACTAAAAAAGATTTTAACTTGGTCCTTCATTGTCAGGTTATAGCTACATAAATATTTCATGAAAGATGCCAGCTAGGAAGAAGACATTTAAATATTTCATGAAGGATGCTAGATAGGAAGAAGACATTTGGTTAAAGAAAAAACCGAGAGATGTTATGTTATATTTTGTGTTTTGTTGTTTTCCCATGTTCACTGTTATGTTGGGCATGTGTGTTTTAGTTGTTCTGGAAACTTGGATGCCATGCATGCATCGTGCCACTATGCCTGCACATTGGAATTTTGAATTGCTACATGCCTACATGAATGCAAAGAGCTGCTACTGAAACCACATTTCAGGTTATTTAGGATGCCTTATTTCAAGCAAGTTCACAAAAATCATTCCGTGGATGGAATGTTACAGATGCCATCAGATTTCATACCACCTTTGGAATTCACACGATCATGGTTCACATGGTTCAAATGAAACATATACATTACTGATCTCTACATTCACACAATCATGGTTCAAATGGAAACATATACATTACACAATCTCTGCATTACTGGAAACAAATATGACATTGAAATTCATATAGCATGATTCTGAAATCTGAACACACAATACATTGGAATTCATATACACTACTGATCTCTGCATAATTCTGAACACACCATATACATACTTCTGAATTTTGAACACACCATACACCTGCACTTCTCAATTCTAAATTTCTAAACCCAAAACTGAGATGTTGCTCGCTGTGGAGGAGGGGGACGCCACACTAGCCATGGAGTGGGCCGCTGTTGTGCCAGTAGCGGAGGAGGAAGGAGTCGCTGCGCCGTCATGGAGAAGGGGTGGGGGGCGCCGCGCTGGCCATGGAAGGAGGGGAGCCCCCGCACAGGAAGGAGTCGGGGATGCCACAGCGCCGCCTTGGTAGGGATGTTGCCCCACCACCTTGGAGGAGGGGACGCCCGCCGCGTCGTCGACGGGGTTGGGTCACCGCCACGCCAGTCGGGAGGTGTGGACGCCGCCGCCCTAGCCGTGAGGACGTCGCCGTCCCCCGCGCGGTCGTCGTCGCCCTACCAGTGAGGACGCTGCCGCCGCACGGTCATCGTCGCCCTAGCCTGGGGATGGAACAGGGAGAGAAAAAGGGAGGGGGGGATTGAAGACGAGAGAGGCTTACAAGGGGCTAATTGCAAAATGGATGCAGTGGGACGGCGGGTTTTCAAGTGAGTTGATCCGGGACGTAAACGATTCACTGGACGGCCCAGATTACATATTAGCATGTTAGCACTGGTTGACCGTTTACACCAGATATGCTGCCATATTTATATATGTTTGCGCTAATTTTTTGAATAAAAAGAATGGTTAAAGATGTGTTTAAAAGTCAATGATAACTTGTTTTTATGATCGGAGGTAGTAATAGGTTTAAGAATATGCCACTCAGAAAGAAGTGTACAACCGACCAACATGTGAGCCACATCTTTGGGAGTGGCATACGATGGAGCATGGATATGAGTTGCACAGTAGCAAATTCTAGGAAACATTTGTCCATTACTTGTGTATCCATTCAATCAGTCCTTGGAGAGCAATGGTTCTTTTACAATGTATACAAGTAGGTGAGATGGCAGGCTCCACTAAAGCTAGCTGCACATCCCAGCCTTGAGCTAACAAGCTTAATAAATAGGAGCAAACAAACGAACAAACAAAAGAAACAGCAGCATATCGGCGTGCTGAACCCTAGCTAATCTGCTTCTGCTTCGATGCGACTGATGCTCATGCACCGGTTGTTCCCTCGTTAAAACATCGGGGAACGGCTCGTCATGGCGCTCGCGGGAGCTAATGCACACCTTCCATCTCTTCCCAATCCGTACCAGAAAAAAAAAGAGAGAAAGAAACATGCAGAAAAAGAGAAGACACCATAGAATCATTTCTGAAGCGTACTGTCCCGAGAGGCAGTGCTATGCTGCTAGATGTGAATGCTGTTGCCGTTCGCGTAGTACGCGGCGGCCATCACGCCGTTCAGTGGCTTCTTCACATGCCCTTTTTGGTACGGTTTCAGCTTCATGCTCCCGTGGCTGGTGATGCGTCTGGGGGGCAAGCTGACGCCGCCGCAAGAACGCTGGAGCAGATGGTCTAGCTGTCCAGATGACGCTGCGATCAATCCTGTCAAGTGAGAAGGAATTCTTGTTAATTCAGATAGATATGCATCTTTGCCAGAGGAAATTCTACTTAGACAAACGAAACAACATGCAAGACAGGATGAAGTACAGTTTTTTAGGATGTTTTACCTAAGAAAAGTGGGGATGGCTTCCCAGGTCTTGAGTTGAACTCGGGATGAAATTGCACGCCAACGAAAAACCTATGTGTTGGCAGCTCAATAATCTGTATCCAGTATCATCAGCATACATTAGGTAACTTATTAACATTTCAAACATTCAGTAGGTTGCTCATGAAATTGCTCGGAGCCCTACCTCCATCCGTTCCCTGCTTTCATCTCTTCCAACGAAAGAAAGCCCAGCCTTCTCGAATTCTTGGACCATATCAGGATTCACCTGGGAAAAAAAAATAGAAAATGCTTTTGTCACCAAGCTGACTACAGATCAATAAAAACACGTTACTGCAATAGAAAATTCTACTTTGACAAACCTCGTATCTGTGGCGGTGCCTTTCGTCTACATAGCTAGCATTACCATACCTAAGACAATACAGAACTCCAGAATTCAGAACAGCTATTTCTCAGTCCATGCAAAATCTATGTGAATACAAAGATGGAAGATGAGGGTACGTGCTTTCTTACAGCTTAGCAGATTTGCAGCTATTGACCTGAAAAAATGTCCTCCTTGATCCAAGGCGCATAGTTGCCCCCATATGTGTTTTGGAGCCCTGGAGAAGCATATTGTTGAAAGTACAAGGAATACATGAGTGAATTTTTAAAAGAAACTGTGCTAAAAAATTTCAACAGGAAAAAAAATCTGAATACAATAGCTGGTAGAGTAAATTACCTCTGGCATGAAAATAACACATGGTGTTTGTGTATTTGGATCAAACTCCGTACTATTAGCGCCATGCAACTTCATGACAGAACGAGCAAACTCGATCACCGCAATTTGCATGCCCAAGCAAATCCCAAGATAGGGAACATTGTTCTCTCTCGCATATTTTGCAGCAAGGATTTTTCCCTGGACACCTCTACCCCCAAAGCCTCCCGGAACTAGTACACCATGAGCACCCTGCAGTAGAAAACAATCCAAAGCTCTGCATGATGGTATCACTTCAAAATGTATGCGGTGCAGCGGTGGTGCTTACTTTTAGAAGATTCCATGCTTTTTCATGGGCATCAGGCGTCTGCAGAATAAAACCAAACCCCATGCATCAGTAAATTCACCAGTATGGAAAGTAAAATTGAAATGGCATTTGCAAACAATAAACTGACCTCTTTGGCTGCAGAATCTTCAAGATCACAGGAAGGAACCCAGTCCACCACAAGTTTTCTGTCCAAAGCAACTGATGCATGCAACAGAGCCTGCCAGAATCCCAGAAGTACAAAAATTATGTAAGGCCCACAATTTTTTTCGTAAGCATTCTTTCCCAAATAGAAAGGGGTAGCTTCCATGAATGATATCACAAAAATCAACACGATGCCAAAAAGCGTGTTATAAATAGCAATCAGGCAACAATTCATTGAAGCACGGTGTTCAGTAATCCAGTAGCTTCACCTTTAAAACAGACAAGTAGGAATCCGATAGACCAGTGTATTTTCCAACCATGGCAATCCTAACCTGAATAAAAATTGTGCAATCAACACGGAGTTATTGCTTAAAGGCGTACATATCTATCACTGAAATTCACAATAAAATGATAAGAAACGAACCGGAGTTTTCAATTTGTCAAATCTGCTGGCTCTTTCAGTCCATTCAGCTAGCTTAGGTTCACGACGCACTTCGCCCACACTGCATGTAAGAAAAGCAATAAGATATAAAACTATTCCAATGAATGAATTATTGATGAGATTATCGTACTTCAGCCGAAAAGACCTACCACTCAAGGTTCAAAACTTTCAGAATAGCTTCATGGGCCTTTTGATCCTACAAATGTACCAGTATATATGGTTAGTCTAACGCAATAAAAAATTGGGTATTCATGTGTTGGGGCAAAGTTCATGTGCCATACCCTGAGCAACAAGGGGATGTGCCAAATATTTGTAACATCATGAAGATTAACAATATTTGAGATCTGCCACATAGAGTTTAAAGTCAGCATGTTGCAAGATGCAAAATTCAATTTCCAGTACTCCCACAAAAAAAAAGGCACGCAAAACTAATTACCGGAACATGGCAAAATTGTGCAAGTTTTGCTTTCACATTTTCTTCCAGTGGCTGTCATAAAGCACAGAGAAACCATGTGTAAAGCTATTGTCGGCATGGAATGATACAAAACAAGGGGTGTGATTCCAAAGTCCAAAGAAATGAAAAGGCAAGACGAAAGCTGCATGATACCTGAGTACTGCGGCATGCTAAGATATCAGGTATCAGTCCAAGTCCTCTGAGTCCACGGACGCTATGCTGGGTAGGCTTTGTTTTCTAGATAATGATAGATTGCATTATTGAAGGGAAACAAAATGGCAATGAAAATGCACGTTGCTGATAATGATAGTATTTTTTAGAAGTGTATAGTGCTTCCAAATGAGTAAAATCACCTGTTCACCAACTACATCTAGAACCGGTACCAGACTAACATGAACCAGGCAAAAGTTTCCAGGTCCTGAAACACATTAACAGGAGCTCAATTGTACTAGCAAAATTAAAATGGAACCAAAATATTTTACCATAATGAAGATATAGCAAACAGTGTCACGAGAATTCACTGATTTCTTACCTACACGGTACGAAAATTGACCTAATGCTTCAATAAAAGGCATTGATTCAATATCCCCTGCATCAAGAATGCCACTGTCGTTATGCGGCGAAAAGATTTTGTCTCCTGCACCGGAATACTTGCACAACTATGGGAACAATTGAGCAAAATAATGCACTCTATGATGCTTAAAAGTACAGAGCGTTATTAAGCAGTGGTGCAATTTAAGTAGTTTTAGTATATCGTTTTCACCTATAGTTCCACCAAGTTCTATGACGCAAACATCAGCTGGCTCATCTGTTCCATCGACTGGATTCGTTGCTACACGTTCAATCCACTCTTGTATTTCATCTGTAATGTGTGGCACAACCTGGTAAAGAGAATTAACTCTAGTTCAGCGAAGACATTCCAAAAACAGGGAAACTCCATCCTAGTTACGAACCCTTACCTGAACAGTTTTTCCCAAGTAGTCACCCCTTCGTTCTTTGTCGATAACAGACTGCGGTTTGAGCATAAGAGAAGTTATTTATTGTTAAAAATATTGAACCAGCAAGAATTTTTTTCATTTTTTAATTTAAAATGCTATGTATAATATACATCGGCATTCAAAATGCAGTCCTCTTTGTTTCTCTGTTTTAGTTTAGTTTAGGTTGTTGGAGAAGTTGATGACCTCAGAGTTATGGAAAAGCTAAACAAATTATTAAAAAAATTGAGATCTTTGAGAAAAATTCTATAAAATCTCGAAAAAAATATTACAAAATATTACACTCAAGTCTGTACAAAAATAACAAAATTTTCATATCGAGCCAAACTAAACTAAAACAAGGAACAAAGAGGACCTACATTTCTAGCCCTGGGTTACCAACGAATTATTTTAATTCACGTCATGTACTTTATTTTGTGATGAGTTCATCATGTACAAGATTCAGCTGGTCAGTATAATAAATACTCCTTCATCAATTTGAGGAAGCAGCCAGCGAAAAAACCAACGGTACAATGAATCTACCCTATCCCTATGACAGGTTAATCTCAATCAGATATGTATCGGCCAACCAATAGCTTCAGACAAGAGTGGGAGACCAGAGGTCCATATGATTGTCCACGTGTACAATTGAACAGTAGGAGAGATCGAGATAAAACATAAAAGTGACGTAAGGAAAGATCTGTGGGTTCCGTGGAAAATTCAGGTAATCAAACACTCGAAATATCGGTGACAAGAAATATAACCGAATATTCCCAATCTGTAAATGTCAAGATGAAGTAAAAACTACAATTTTTGACAAGACAGGAAACAATGCTGGATTCAAAGTCTCATGTGCACATTGACCAGGATTGTTTATTCCGATCACCTGGTAGATCTTTCCCGTGGTTATATTGTTGTCACGAGTCAACTTGATGTCCAGAAACCGTTCATAATTTCCAAGGTCCAAGTCCACCTTTGACAAAAGGAGAGAACGAAATGAATCTATCTTGCATATCCGAAGAAAAACTTGCAGCTTCACATGCAGCTCAGTTTCAAGAAAATTGAAATGTAAAAGAAGGGAATAAAGATTCGTGAAAATTAAAGGTCTTAAAAAGATATACGAAAAGGTCAAAAAGTATTAAAAAGTATTTTAAAAATCTTTGAAAAAACCCACAACGCTCAGAAAAATTATGATAAAATGTTATGTAGAATGACTTGTATAATAATGATAAATTTTAACTCAACGGGACAAAACCAAACCAAACCGCTGGATAAAGAGCAAAAAATGTCCTTTTAACTAGTGGACAATTGTATGAAGGGCTGTTAGCATCAGACTACCAGTCCATGATAATTCAAGTAAAGAAAAAAAGGAGAATATGTGGCAGTATAGTGTGGGTGCTGACGTGCATTTTGACAAATTTTAACCTATGGATCATTGTTTACACTTTATTGATAGTACAAGTAAAATAATGGCATCAAATCACCAATAGTGTACAGTTGGGGGTAGTGGCTGGTGAACGGTGAACCTGAAAGTATTATCCAAATTTATGCCGCGAGGCAAGCGAAAGGGGATGGTGAAGCAGCTGGTACCTCACCACCGTCGTCCAAAACAAACACCTCACCATGCTCGAATGGGGACATGGTTCCTGCGTCGGTGTTTAGATATGGATCTGCACGCCAGTGAAAAATAGAGCAGATCAGAAGTGCCAGCAATCATCCTCAAGTCTCACAAAACATAATCAAAATATATTTCATATAAGCTCCTTCACCAACTTAGCAAACATAGTACCTAGAGAATGAAAAAAAACAAGTAGCTAGGAAGCTGATATACGTGACAAGTTAGGAAAAAAAAAATTGTTCAGAACTAAACCCAAGAAAGGTGCACAGCACTTGGCCTGGATGCAGAGACAAAACTTTCAGTCGAGACAAATTTTCAGAGCACGAGATGACAAATTTGACCTGTATTACTACCCTATATAAATCCTCCTGAGAAGTTCATCTGTTTCAAGGAACCAAGACAGTGACACTGACACACAGTATCAGGTGGCCACTTCATCAAATTAAGCTACGGCGTGTATAACTCAAAAGATAACGAAACATGAAATGGGTATTTTAACAGAGAGGAGGAAGGAACGACTTCGCTAGCTAGCCATCACTAAAGAAAGCTTTTTACACGACGGGGACGGTGAACTACAAACAGAGAAAGAAAAGGGAGGGAAGAAATTACGAGCAAAACGCATCAAACATCACGACTTCACGGGGCCTAAAAGCGTAGCATGACACTGTTGAAATAGGAAATTTGAATTGGGTCCACCAGGAAGAAAGATTGGAGTTTTATCCATCCAGGAGACCATCACGAGCCCAAATCAGGCCTCCATTACGAAGGAATGCTGCTAACTTTCTTCGAAAAGAAGAAGCTTTTGTGTATTTTCACCACCGAAATGATATCAAGGGAGAACACAACCAAGAAGCGTGCCAGCTAATAATGTAAACAAAGAAGAAAGCCATACAAATATATGGAGATAAAAAAACAAAATTCAAAAGCGAAAATGGTTTATAAAAATAAACAAACTCAGGCTCTGCAGGGGGAATCGTGGGTTTTCGAGCTCTGTGCGATCACGTGCCACCATTTACGAACGAGAAGTCAAGAAGCGGGCGAACATTTTCACAATTTTTTTGACCGAGAAAAATGGGGAGCACCGCGAAGCGCGGGGGAGACGAGAGAAACGGGCGGCGCCGCCACCGCCGCCGCCGCAGCAGCAGCAGCCACGTACCGATCTTGATGGAGGTGACGCGGAGGCCGCAAGCCTTGAGCACCACGCCGATGCTGCTGGCCGTGACGCCCTTGCCGAGGCCGCTCACCACGCCGCCGGTCACCAGCACGTACTTCATCGTCTCGCTCTTCGCTACGGCTCCGCGCTGGTCTTGGAGGCGGGTGGGCAAGGAGGAAGAGGAGATGGCTAGCGCCGCCGCCGCCGAGACGGAGGAGGTGAGAGGTGAGGTGAAGGGTTTTGGTTGGGATGAGGGGAGGTTGGGAGGGAGGAGGGCAGCGGTTAAATAGCCATGGCCCTTGGAGGAGGACAAAACCACCTTCCCCCTCTTGCTTGTCTGTCCCCCTCCTCTCTCGAGTCTTGACTGCACCCTCTCTGTATAAATTTTCTTTCAAATCTCACTGGTGATAATTTATTCTTGTACAGATCATGTAATGACCCAGCGAAGACCACATTTGGTTTTGCATGTTTTTAATCTCTTTACCTTGTTTAAAATTTTACCCCACCAATTATACCTCAAGTTGGGGATAAAAAAGTTAGCTTTGCTTTATAGGGCCGTACAAGTGGTGATTTTATAAAATAGCAGGAATGCATCATCAAATGGGAGTAAACAATCCCTAAAAAAAAGGGCAGAATAACAAAAAAAAAAGACAGCTTTAATAATTGGATTTAATCTAGACGGCAAAGATCAATTTAGAAAAAAGTTCGTTAAGTTGTCACGAATTTCCGCTTAAAACTTTTAAAACTACATATTATTGATATATGAAGTTGCGTTGTTATTTTGATTAGATCCAAAGTTGTACGAAGAGTACCACTCGATGACATGGTCTACTCCACAAATGATACGGTCTTTTGAAAAATAACCACCAACAATTTAAAGAAAGTTAAATTATTCTGATCCTATTTTGGTCCATCCTCTTCCACATTAATTTTTTGTTGCTGCTGCTGTATTTCATTATGAATGGTTAGAACTTGATCTCTTGGTTAACATTATTGTCCTTGTTCTCCCTATTCTTCACCTGAAGAAGCTAATAATGCCCGCAGAAATTTTACAAGAAACATACTATGTGCATAAAGAATTGTTCTTGCGCTTGTGTTTTGGTAATTCCTGCGTTTGTTTTTTGCAAAACAGCGTTAAAAAAAAAACTAGATTGAATGTGGCGAGACATTTGAATCTTTTCATTTACTATAAACGTAGCATCTCTCTTTTCATGTCATTTAGAATCTCACCGTCGAGATTAATCGCTGTGCCTTGCTCAAAAAAAAAAAAGATTAATCGCTGTGCCACTGGCAAAGACATGGAAAAAACGTCCATTTTACCATTACCGTAGAAGCTTCCATCTGCGACTTAGGGACTTGGGAGTAATAACAGAATCTGTTCGCCCACTCGATCGTGAGGTATGGCTAGAAGAATGTGAGGAGCCTCGTTACGGCTGTCGGGCATTAACAAGAAATGCTATTCTTTAACAAGAAATGCTTATTCATACGTCGATTTCACTAGAGAATTAATCATACTTCCATCAAGTGCAGCAATAGCTACATTCTTATTCTCTAATGGTTGACCTGATTGCCTGATTGTCTTCGAATCAGGCCATTGGAACACAAGCACCGGAAACTTTTAGGCTTGTTCCCATGGCGATGGTGAATCCGATTCTGAAAGGGAGAACACTTCAGCAAAATCCGTGTAGCTCAGTCCCTTTTCTGAATTCAGAGAACCGTGTGGCGTTCAGAATGCTCAGCTGTCGCACCTGCAAGCCCCCAGCCTAAAACCAACAGATGCATATGCATGCCGACTAATAGTGGCAGCACAGAGCTTTGCTGTCGATCGAATGAGAGGATGTCGCGGTCTTGTGTGGGGTTTGGGTTATCCCTTTCTCTGAATTCTTTGATCGGGTCTTCGTACTTGCAGCTCGATCGACCAGTCGATCTGATCTGCCAGCCCGATTACAACTCAAAATTTGCTTTGATGCTACTCGATCTTCCTGACATGTACACCGATCCATCTCGAATTATCTTCAGGTTCTCATGTCTTTATCATTGCGATTTTTTTACATTACGGTAGTCTATTCGGGCATGATCTCCTGTAGTGAACTTACCACAAGGAAAAGCTTCTCTTTTTTTTTTGCCCTTAGCAACTCAACGACGAACTAAGTAGGTAGATTAGGATAAGTGGTTATTTTTCAGTGAGAGATGAGCGAAAAGCAGTGTTTGAAACTTGGCGCCAAAGGTTCATACCTACCTGGGTGCAGTAGTCTAACCAGGATTACAATCTAGCTTTTGCAACTAAGTACTCTACCTACCAAGTCGATTTAGTTAGCTGGGTAAGGTCATCGTCAGAGCTACGTGAGTTCAAAATTAAACCATATTGATGCATCAGCTGTATCAATTTACCCGGCTTCCCACATGTAGTTATACTTCCATTCGTCGGGTTTGACAGATTCGGACCAGGTTTTTCAAAATTTGATAAAAAAATCAGTCAGCTCAAACTTGACCTGACCCGATGCTTCGGGTCCCAAATTCAGACAAAAAATCCGACAAAAAAACCAAACCCGAATGACTGATTTCACAATTTTTTAAGGCCCGAACTTGGCCCAAACCGACCGGTTGGGCTTCAAATTGGTACCCGAGCCAGCCCGATTATCGTCGGGTTGGGTTTCTGAGACAAGAGATTTGTAACATATACAACGTCGTTTAGTAACGACACCTTTCTTCGAAAGAGTCATTCCCTCGAAACAAATTAGCTGCATTGATAAGCAGATTATAAAAAGTTCATCTCCTGTTATTAATTATTAAAAAAATACTGTTGGTATAACATTTATCGTCCAGTAACGGTTGAAGAGCATGTACAATGGTACACATCAGCTGTCTCTAAGCCATCTATAAGGTTTGCCATGTAGGATAGATAATGATATGGAAGAGAGAGGGTGTGCTGTGCATAGAGAGTTGAGCCGTCTCCAATGCAAGAGATGACTCTACACGCGAATTAAGAAATCTTGCGTGTGATTAAGTGACATAAAAAAATGTGCAGTTGTCTCCAAGCCATCTCTAACATTGTATGACTTGTCTCTAAGTCATCTCTATAAGTGACATGGCAGTGGTTACATATGGTTGTTGTCTCAACAATTGTATATGCTCTAAACATAATCAAGTGCATACGCTGGCGCAGGTGAAATCTCTCTTTCCTTGATCCAAATTTAAGCACAGCTATCTCGCAACGAAATAATAATGATGTTGTGCAATCGTCGATCCTGTCACCGTTCAAAAATCAATGTGTGCATGAATGCTAAATACTACGGAGTACTACCAACTTTCAATTTGTGGCACTGATATAAGCATGGGCCGCTAAACTAATGATGTTTTGATCATCATTATCCTGTGCCCTAATCCTGCTTGTGGCACAATTGTTAGCTAAACTACGTTATCCCTCCTCCCTAGTAGCTCTCACACGTCGAGATCATCTGGGTAGTTGTCGGTTTCGTCACGCACGTTATCCACTGATCCACAGCTTCACCACCTAGTATAAAATTTATTTACTGCTATAAGGTGAGTCTACCTGTACGTACACAACGCAAGCCACATTTGCAGGTTCTGTCAAATTATTTACTTAAATTATTTAAACTATTTGATAATCTTTTTATAATCATTGAAGAAGCAACAACAAAAGATATGTAGCACCTAGAAGGAAAGAATGGGGAAAAGAGGGCAACAATGATTATTACTCGCTTGAGCTTGAAAAAGAAAATATAAATTGTATATGAGTTTACGGAATGTTTTAAAAAAATAGGCCCTGTTGAAAGCAATGTATTTTCATACCTTCTAGATAATACTCCCTTTGTTCCAAAATATAGGACGTGCATGTTTTTTCAAAAGTCAACATGGTATTTTATACCATGAGATGTTTGGCTATCTTGGTGTTTTATACCATGAAAATACCATGATTTTGTCAATAACATGGTTTTTTAAGTATTGAAAACTCTAGTTTGATCTAAAGTTTTGTTTTCATTCGTTGGTGACAGTCTCTAGAAAACTATGTAATCAAACCGTTGGTAGTTTCAAGAAATAGCATGGTTTCATTCCTCCTATGTAATGCTTTGCACTTTTTTACACCATGTTAATTTCAGTAAATAGGAAAAAAAGAACAGTATATCCGGCCATCGCTTGGTTTCTAGTGATGACCGATAAATCGTAGCTTGTCTTGCTGCGCATTTGCATGCTACCTTGCTAGTACATTTGATGGACACAGCACGCCAACACTGGCTCATCGTCAGATGGTACATGCCTTCATTTAGCCAAGGCAAAAAACCCACGTCGTAGAGCAGCATGTTCTGTGTTCCTAACCCTGCATGTGAGAAGGTGCAGGACACTGGATGCTTAATATTTTCCATCTTTTTTTGTTTGGGAGAAATGGAAATTTAGCACCCAATTTGTGGTGATAATCTATAAATGCCGGCTCAATAATGTAGGAGTACTGAGAGGCAGCACATGTTCAGTTTGTGGACTCTGGACCAAACCATTCATTCCTCCCTGCCAGACAAGTGACCAGACTTCATGCAGAATTCATAATGCTCAAATATGCAGTATTGCTTCCTCGATCAACTTGTTTCACAAAATTTAGTCGCTCCATGGACCCCAGATACTCAGCGGTAGGTCTATGACAAAATTCATGACGCTATAATGTCATGCATTATTCGTACACTAGTCCAATTCCCGTTTTTTCGCTATAAAAAAAACTAATTTCATCATCAAGAGTCAAGAATGTGAACGAACAGGCGATACGATGGGTCATGAATTGTCATATGCCTTAGCTTTGATATGGTAGCACACGCACAGCGTGACACATCGATCAAGAGTAACCACGAAGATGACAACATGGGTTAGTGTGATCATGAGTTTTTATTTTTGAACAACCCACCTTAAGACAAAAAAAAAGAGGGTTGTTTAAGATAAGATGAATTTGTTATAACAAATGGATCAACGAGTAATTTCAGCAAAATAGATGGGGTTGCTGCGACCCATGGCATGGTGGGTAATTCTTTTTTTATGACCTCCTCTAGACCAGAGAGGGGTCAAATTGGAGTTGTAATTTGACTCTGTTTTTAGTGAAATGGATGGGTTGTAACAACCGATGATATGATGAGTAATTTTAGTAAAATGATGCATTAATTCACCGACACTCAACACTTGACATTTTTCAACGGTAGAGGATTATATGTCCGATACTATAACTTACGTCTAGTAATATATCAATGAGTTGTTGGGTCATATGTGTAAGACCATTGCATATTTGTATATTTTATGCTTCAGTGAGTAGATCACTGAAACATTACATCAAGTAATTAAAAGGAACGGTTCAAAACCGTTTGGATAAGTCTTTTAAAACCCCGAACAAACATAGTGTAACACGAGTTAACGGAGGTAATGGCATAATGATTTATCTATAGCAACGATCATATATGACTGTAGAAATTCCCTACAGCCTTCAACACCAGGAAAAAGAACTATTAGCAACAACGAATCATTATGAAATCTCTTCATATTAAGCCACCAATAAATCCATAAACAAATAAATGCAATTATTTAGAAAATGAAAAAACACATCATCATATACACGGACGGCCTATACAGTCCAAACACAAGAGCACGCATATCTGCATGCATTTCTTACTGAGCTCCAGGCCATTCCACGCCAGCTTGTTGGACTGTGGAAGAAGCGTTGGTGAGTGCTTGGGACGCGTTGAAGCACAAGGCAGAGCACGTATGGACGGCTTGTGCTTCAACGCCTCTCTCAAGTCTTGTGCAAGTCTCTCAAGTCTCAAGTCTTGTGCAAGTCTTGTGCAAGTCAAGCCGGCCGTTCGCTCGATCGCTGTGTCGTTTTTTTTTTGCATGGAGCATGGGCGGACGACCCAAAGCCAGTCGGAGCTGAAGACCCGCCGAGCTGGCTGGAATATATATGATTGAATCCTTTATTCTTATGGATCCAAAGCATGCGACATAGACATTTTTTTGCTGATAAGATATAAATTAATCTGATAAATTCTAATAAAAATAGAAGTTTCACGGTGCACGGTGTCATGCACGACGTGCATATGTCGAAAACATCACCTAATCTATATGTATCAACTATCATATATTGAATTAATTGTTAGCTAGCTATCTAAATTATTTCTCTAGTGAATCGAACTTTTTCTGCTTAACTGCTTTTGACCGGTATTTCGAAGAACTCAAAATAATGCGAGCAGAATTTAAGAATGTCTTTCTTTTGACGTTCAACATTTTTAATAAACAATACTATTTAAAAGATTAACCACTCCAAAAGACGATCAAAATTTTTTTTAAAAAGGTTGTGTACGTAAAACATGCTCCGAGAGCTGGGAGTAATCTTGTGCAGGACGCACCTAGAAAGATAATCAAATGCACAATCGTGCTTGCGTTGTACTAGAGGGTATGGCTCGCAGTAGTGTCGCCGTCGCCGCCTCGCCGGAGCCTAATCTGGCATTTCTGTGGGGGCGCGTGGCGGTGTGGGCCCCGGCTCCGGATCCTAGGAGCCACGGTGGGCCCGTACGAGGTGCCACGCAAGGCCGCGGTGGGCCCCACCGGGGGAGAGGCAGGGCGACCAGAGGAGGAGGCAGGTGGGTGTGCGCGGGCCCGACCACGTTGCGGATACCGCCGGCAGCGCGGTGGGCCGGGCACCACGTGGCCCTCCCCTGGCGCCGCGGGCCCCACCACGACCGTTGGTAGTTACATACAGATACAGGGCGATCAAGCCGGCCACGCCGAGCCCACGAGCGGTCTCCCGGGCGATCACTGATCAGCAGCGTGAGCGAGTGATGAGCGCTGAGCCAAATTAAAACGGCTATGATTGTAGGTTTGGTGTGGATCATGATCATCACCTGCTGCGATCCTGTGTCCCAGCCTTTTCCTGTACGCGACCGCGCGAGCCGATCGGGACCATGCAAACGGGCGACACATGCATGCATGCATGCCTTGATTCTCCCGTGCACCACCGAATCTCCATCCATAGATATTCTCCTTGTTTCTTCTGCTCCTGATTCCTCCACGAATCACGAGCGACCCACTCCTGCCACTGTACACATACGTATACCATGTCACCTTGTCTCTGTTCTATGCACGTAGACGGTAGACCGCACACTAGCCACTGACATGCACAGTACGTATCGAGAGAGAGGAATTACAGGGCCATGCATATATGATGCATGCATGGAGAGGGAGGGAGAGTAGAAGCAGCCGAGCAGCGTGCATGATGTACCGTTCGTGGCGCGTGCTGGCTGTACGTCGGCATGTCGCGGCCAAAGCATGCATAGTAAGACGCTTGTGACTAGACGGAAGAGCATGCATGCAGGTCACGGAAGGCGGAAGCGTATCGGTCACAGACGGGCACTCTGGTAGGGTCAAATCAGACGGGGTGATCTGATTTGATCTGATCCGGGCGTGATCAGTACGTGACGACTAAGATCAATGGGCGTCCGTACTCACCAACCCCTCCCAACCAATTTTTTATATAGACCAAAACAGGTTAATTGGCTAGCTACTTGGTTTTCAGCGGTGAATTAATCACGAATCAATGAAGTTTATCCAATTGGTTCGATAAACCCTAATCTGACTGACTCCCGTGACTAGATCGATTTAGGCTGATTCCAATCTCTACGAGGTAAGATGCTATAGATGTCAACACTGAAATTTTTTAATCAACTGACGAGGAGTCACGCCCTTCAACCGGTTTTTGATCCGATAAACCCTATCGATTTAGAGCATGTGCAGCAGCAGCTGCTGCATTAGCAGCCGGCATCACAAGCTGATGTAGCTGCTATGCGCACGCGTTGGCCGAAAATTTGAATCGCTAGAGAGCACAGCAGCAGTACGCGTTGGATTGGGCGGGAAAAAAATTCATAATCAGCAGCACGCACAGTATTTTAGAGGGTGTGCTGGGATGCTCTTAGGCCGGTCCAAACCGCTACGGGGTAAAATGCTCAGACTTTTGATGAAGTTCAACGAGGCCCGACGAGCTTCACCTTGGAGAGCTGGAAGAAGCGGCTTCGAGCCAGCGATGGAGATAGATCGAGATAGCAATATAACACGTTTCAATCTGCTTCCCTGGTCCAAAAGACGGCCATGTTTCCGCGACGTCGACGGCCAGTCGCTCTTGGCCACACGGAACGTGGGCACGTACGTACCTCCGTCCCCATGACCGGCTGGCGATGGGAGCTTGAGCGCGCGTTGGGACAAGACAGGAGTAGGCTCTGGCCATGGCCGTTTTCTTGTTCGTGTTCATGTGGCCACCAAACGCTGCACCATCTTCTCGCCCATGTCACTTGCTCGTCAGTGGATAAGCCGTAGCTTTCACTCGCATTTACCCGTGGGCGACTCCTCTTGGTCCATCTGTCAAGCGTCAAACCGGCCCGTCATGCTCGATCCATTTGTATATTTGTGATCATGCAGCTCAGCAAAGTGCTAATTAATTAGAAGAATCCATGGCGATATTCGATCCATATATATACATCTTGTTTCTTAATTAATCCTACTGATTCAATCTGATCATGCCTTCATGCATGCATGCCATGCGTGTGGCTAGCTAGATTTTATTGAGGTGATATATCCCAATGAACATTGCACACGTTCGGGACGCCGTGGACATCATCTGTGACGCGTGATATGACCAAGGTGTCGGGGGTCGCCTGATATGATGAACGTCAGCGTCGACGTGCTAGCGTGGTCGGTAGCAAAGGATCATGCTGCCGGTAAGACTATATATTATATTATTAATTGCAGGTATATCCTGATCATGATCTTCGTAAAGCGATAAAGAAACTGGTAGATTATTGCCGGCAAGATCTCTTTTGCACACGCGAGCGAGCGATCTATCGAAAAAGCCGGTGGATAAGAAAAAGAGTAGCAATCGATCGATCTTGGCTGCATGCTAGCTCGCTGGCTAGTTAATTATATGTTACTACGACGTCAAAAAATGTCATGCCCTTAATTTAATTGGCACGTCGGTTTCGGTCAGTGTGTATATCTATGTGTGAAAATTAATTCCTCAAGAACAGCTCCTGCCCTTTGTTTTCACACAAAAAAAGTCGCGAAACAATGGCTCAAATTAAATCACCCGACCATTCTCACCTGATGAACAACACGCCGTGAGATCGCTCTATAGGCAACGTGCCACTGTATATATCACTCACACACCTATCCATGGTTCAGGGTGAACACGCTATGCCCTTCTACACATGCACTCAGTTTGACATGCTTCAGTGGTGGTTTGACAACACTCCAATCAAGGGGCTTGTACCCTAGCATCAGTTAGATCATTGTGTTTGTCCTATGGGGAATTCGGATTAAACGTAAAGCCCATATTTTTTCAATCAGGTTGAAAGTGATCCTTGCATGTTTCTCATCGTCGGCATTAAGGATAAGCTTTGGCTGTGTGGGTGAAAAGTCACTTAATTATATTAATTTTGTAATTGATGCTCCTAGGCCTTTGGGCATGCACGTACCCGACTGCCAATTAACCTCTCTTAAGGGCATCTTCAATTAAATGGTGTGAAATAAACTAGCTAGGTATAAGAGGTTCAACTCATATTTTTTTATTTATGTGAAGGAGAGAAAGAGAAGAGAGGCAGATACATGTATACTAGCTCTTAGCTTGTGGCTAGACGTGTTTATCCAACACGTTTACGTCCTCACAGCTTAAGGCCGGAGATCGGCTCGATCATTGTGAGAGTATTGTGGAATATCTGGTTTCAATAACTTTGCTAAGGATAATCTCCGTGTGTGGGGACTGACCGATGCATTTGAGCGGGAGAACGTGCGCTTTTTTTTACTATTTTAATGATACAATGTTTCATAGTATTTATGATTTGTTTAGGTCGTGAAAAAAGACAGGCTAGCTAACAAGGGATGTCGATCTCATGCTGCCATAACGCCGGCCTCACTGACCTTAGAACCCATACATGGTTCATGGATGCATCGTCACATGCATGCGTGGACACTTGTACATGTCGACCGACGACGACCGGCCGGACTAGACCAACTGCACCAAACTCCCATCATTTACGCTTGAATAGCATATGAAGGCGGTGGCTCATGGTGGAGCCGAATGCAATACGCTAGCTGCTGTCTAACCTCCTCTGCACAAACACTACAGGAATCTCCCTCAATACCGAGGGCTAAAAACCCTCGCGAAAAAGGAAGAAGCCCTCGCAATTTACTATTTACGAGGGCCGGCCCTCGTGAATAAGCGCTCGCGTCCGCTCCCCCGCAAATAACAACAAAACACGAGGGCAAGGCCCTCGCGAATAGTTAGTTGCGAGGGTTTTAATATGCCCTCGGAATTAACAGGCCTGCAGCTTTATCGCGAGGGTCGCGCAGCCCTCGCGAAAAGTATGCGGGGCCCACCTCCCTGCCGCGCGCACGAGATGGGCGTCAGCTATTCGCTAGGGCCAAATAGCCCTCGCGAATAGCTCCGTGCTCACTGTTAATCACGAGGGCCATTTGGCCCTCGCGAATAGCCACCTGCTCACTGTTAATCACGAGGGCTGTTTGGCCCTCGCGAATAACCTCCCTGCTCACTGTTAATTACGAGGGCTGTGTGGCCCTAGCGAATAGATGGTCATTTGTTTTTTTACGAGGGCCGTTTAGCCCTCGCGAATAAGCGTAATCAGCAAAAAAAAAAGCTTTTAAATATGAATTTGAAACAAATTTAAACAGCAGCAAACACAGCATATATATATAGCAAGCAACATCCACATTCTCGACACATCGACATCCACACATTCTCGACATCCACACATCCACATTCACATCGACACATCGACAAAACATAAAGCGTCGACATCCACACATCCGCATCCTCGACACATCGACATACACATCCATACATCCACATCCTCGACACGTCGACATACACATCCACAAAGCACAAAGCATATATCCGCATACACAGCATTTCTAGCTACCATTATACATTTCTAGTCTCCATCTATCACGGATTGCTGTCCGGATTAGGGAAGATGGAAGGAGTACCGTCCGGTGGAGGGAAAACTGAAGGAGCACTCTCTGGTGCAGGGAAGAGCGAAGGGCTGCTTAGTAGGCTTAGAAACCCGTCAGCCCCAGCATCCGCCCACTCGCGCCGAGCATCGTGATCGACTCCCTGAATCTGACTTGATGGAGCGGAGCCCTGAAAGCGTTAAGAACTTAAGTTCTATTTCAATTGACACTTTAGGCACAGCAGCCAATCAATAACGAGGGCTGTATAGCCCTCGCGAGTTAAGCACTCGCGTTTTAATTCGAGGGCATCTGCTGCAGCCCTCGTGTCTAAACGTCTTTAAATACGAGGGCCATACAAGCCCTCGCGTATAATCGTTATATACGAGGGTTTTCGAAAGAACCCTCGCTACTATTAAATATTTTCATTCCATCCTACACTCAAATTATTTTTAAAAAATACCAAATAATAGTTAAAAATATGTTTGAGTTAATAGTAATCTTTAATGTACCATTTGTTGCAATAGGAAAAAAATAAAACATAAAACGAATTTTTATGATATTAACCCTTTCTTATCTTACACTATCAGCTTATCGATATACTAAGCATTCTAGTATACGTTTCGGAAATTCATGTCACAAAATTATAGAATACATTATTTATGAATTATAGATATCACGCATTACTCGTTATACACTATTTAAACACTTGTCTCCTTTGAAGACTCATGATGACCGCGTCTTTTCTCTATCGAATTCGAATTCGGGGAGAATCCTTCACCGTATACCGGAGTTAACCAAGTTTCTGCGGAAGAACGAGGTAAGACCACAATATGTGTGAGATTTAAGGCTTACGGAGGGATTTGGTTTTAATTTATGGGCCTTTTATTCGCGAGGGCTGAAGCACGGCCCTAGCGAGTAGTTGCTGAGAAAGCCTTTTTTGCGAGGGCCACATATTAGCCCTCGCGAATTACCGTTATTCGAGAGGGCTATAATGAGGCCCTCGTAAATATATTCTTTTTCACGAGGGCTGTATATTACCCTCGTGATTTAATGTTAGATTACGAGGGCATTGTTTCAGCCCTCGCGAATACTTTTTGGCCCTCGCGAAACTGGGAGATTCCAGTAGTGAAAGTCATGACACGCGTCGCTTGACGCATGGAGCTCGAGATCGCAAGCTACGAGTCTACGACACGATCAATGCCTAGCTCCATGCACGATTCAACCCAAAAATACCTATTTTTTCTCGATCGATCGCTCTTGCATGGGCCTCGTATCGTGGAGGATGAAGGTTCGTACGTACATAATTTCATTGGACCGCCGGTTCATACGTACCTGCCACGGTGTTACTTCCATCAGAAAGTTTGGTGACGTCGACGGTGAGAGACAAACTAGCTTGTAGAGTGGTAGGGTCGTACGTGTGTATATATGTACGTACGTACACGTGGATCGAGCCGGGTGGTCGATATATTTATGCACCGTGTGCACTTATATACGTACGCGCGTGCATGCATGTTCGATCCTACCGGTCTTGGATTTGGCCGGCACGCCTACCTCTACCCGTGGCCGTGCCGTGCGTGCGTGCAGCCGCATGGGTCCCGCACTGAAGCGCACCGCGCGTGCCACTCCAAGTCCAAGGTTTCTCGATCTGCATGCCGAACCGATCGACCGATCGGTTTGGTCGGTGCATGGTGCGCGTCGATCCAACAAATCTGAGTGGCCATGCACTAGTGGCGGGCCCAGTACGTATTCGTACGGTGGGTATTTGATGTAAAAAAATAAAAATGTCACAAGCTCGTAATAGCATAGTTAAAGTACAATCTGTGAAAATTACTCATGATTTCACTCGACATTGTTTCATGACTTGGAAATGATTGATTATCAATATTATTCTTAACTTGTAGATAAAACCAACCTTCACGAAACCTAACAAATCAGTCATTCAAATGTTAGTCCCTCATTCTATTTCTTAGCTTATTCTTCACATATTTCATTGCATAATTAAGTTGAAGGTTCTGCAATTTACCTTGCAAAGGTTGATAAATACGCACACAATTACACATCACTCATCAATTAACTAACTGAGGAAATGACTAGCTAGAGAATTAGGGGTTGGGGATTATTCACTGGAATCTTGGATTGACGCCACGGAAACAGCCATGTCGAATCATATAGGCATTGTGCCAGAGCCTGACCGCCGTTGGTGAACTGTACCTTGGACCTTGGCTTTGGCCTACGCCGTACTACTATTGTGTTTCAAACGAATAAAGAAGGCTCGAGGCCAGAGTGGACGTCGAGCGTCGTGCGCTAGACAAATGCGGGAGACCCGGGTGTTGCACCCCTACCGAAGGGTGTCCACGAGGCAGCATATATATAGTATTATAGGGGTCAGCGCACAGGACGTGACTATCTAGAAAAAAGAAGGAAGGAGCACGCAACGCCGATTGTCTGCGACTGTGGCTAGGGTCCTGCATATAGGGTTTAGAGGACTAGAGGAGAACTAGAATAGGCTTGACTCTTGAGGTTGTGAGGCTTGCTCGCTCCTACCCACTGAGGCCATCCTTGCGTTGGACGTTGATCTTCTTTGCAACAACAACTATAAGATCTACCGAGCTTTGCCTTGTCAGCTGTCCTTGCATTCCCTATATAAGAGAAACCACTCTTTTCTCTTCACATCCCCTTCCTTTTCCAGCACCTGTGCCCACCCAGTTCTCAACTCTCGTCTTTGGTAGCCCCCATCATATGTCGTTGATATCGCACAGAGGCAGCGACTCACCATCACAACCCATTGTTAGGCCTCCACCGCCCTAGAAATCCATCTAAGCTAAGGGAGAGAATTGGTGAACTCTGAAACCTAAGTTGTTAGCTAGATGATGATGGGAGAGGGTTTGTATGGGAAAGGTGGTGACTGGTGACAGCTGAAGAGGAGGAAGACAGTGGCGTGAGGGCAAAATAGCGACAAAAATACGAAGGCTAGTGAAATCGAATGAAATTTTTATAATATTATGGTGAACATAGAATCCGATTAGCCGAATGGATGATGTTTGCATGCATGGCAATTTGAGAGTATGTATAAACAGAATGCATGATAGGAAAGAGAATACACTTCTAGGCACGCGAGCAGTTCCCTGGCTTATCCAAGCTATTGGTCATGAACCGAGACCTTTGACAACCCTTCACCCTCCACTTGATCTTAAAAAAACCTCCAAATTTCAAATAAAAACAATCAGGCCGGTTCTTCTTCCTCCCTTCCTCCATCCTCTCCCTCCACCGAGTCGATCGCGACACGCTGCTCCACGGCCGGTGACCAACACGCTGGCCGGGCACGACCATGGCGGCGCATGCTCGGGCCGCTGTGCGAGCCACGCCACCCAGGGCCAGGCCGCATCGCGGACGATGAGCTGCAGCCCACTCAATAATGTCGCCTCTGATAACCTTTGCTACGAACGGCCGCGACCATGAAGGCATCCCTTTGCGTCGTCACACCGGCCATCGAGTTGAGACGTGCCCTGCTGGTCCGAGCCACCGAGCCACGCCTGGTTGCGCTGCTGCCGTGTCAGCGTGGTCGTGCGCTAAGTGGTAGGCGGCGGCCGGTTTAGTGGAGGGAGAAGGTGAGGAGCCGAATGCCTTTTCTCAGTTTTTTGGAAGGTCGTTTTGCAAAATATTCTAAGCTGGGAATTCCTCCGCGTGATGAAAAGTCGCTCTCGATCGCGAAAGAATCTTTAGACCCATAAAAAGCAGAATTTATGCTTGTGGAAATTCTCCAGCGAGCGTAGCTGAAAAGAAGGACTAAAGATTTTGCGATAGGAAACACTCCACCGAACAGTCGAGTGCCGATCTCAGGGCGAGCTACCATGGGGATGGATAATGTATCCGGGCCCCACGCAACCACCCCGACGTGGCCCGCCCAACGGCCCAAGCCCCCCTAAAGCCGTTGGAGCCGGCAGTTACGCTGCTGTTTCTGGCCCAGACCGCCGCGCCCAACCCACGCCGCCGCTGACGCGCGCCGCGCCACCTCCCTCCCCGGCGACGGCGACACGACACACGCGCCGTTCAACTGCCCTTATCCCCCCCGTCCCACGCACATGCCTCCTCCCCGTTGGTCCCGTGGGAGCCGCGCCGCGCGCACAGTGCGTGCGCTTGTCTCCTCTCCGATCCGCTGGCCCCGCCGCCCCGGCCGGTCTGCCTCGTCGTCGTCGTCGTCGTCGATGCCGGCGATGAATGCGATGTTGCCCCGCGCGCGACCCGGTGGCCTCTTGCTGCAGGCATGCATGCAGGCGTCCATTCATGGGGGCATGTGATCCTACGTACCCTGCACATACATCCACGGGCTCTGGCTGCTCGCTCGCTCGGTCCCATGCCTCCATGGCTGCAGATTTGTTTCGCCTGACACCTGACCGGACAGTACGTGCATGGTCGGGCTCTCCAAACCCAAGCTCCGGCCTCTCTCTCTGCCTGCTGCTTGCCCATGCATGCATGGCCCATGCATTTCCTTACTCCTTGATTTCTTGTTTCTGAATTCTGAAAATAGGGAGCAGTGCCAGCATCGTTTGTTCTCTATGAAGACACTCTGCTTCGGGAGAACTATGAGACTATTTATTAGGCAAGGATAGCATGCATGTTTTCGTAAATACTTTGGCAAAGAGAGTTTCTCTCGATCGCACTTTGCCTTCTTCGGGAGTAGAACGATATTTTGTGTGTGTTGATCAGAAGCCCCAAGTTGTCCCTCCGACCCTCCGCCCATGCATATGATCACTCAGGCGCTGGCAAATATCCGGAAGCTTAATTATAGCACCGTGTTATTCAGGTGATCGCTTCCTCGAAGGTCGAAGCCAGCCTAGACCAACGTCTCTTCTTGTGATGTGGCTAGCTGGACGCTGGAGTACGTAGCGGATGCTTCATGCCTGTAGCAAACGATGATCAGGGTGTCCAATTAAAATACTTCCACACTTGATACATATATATATAGCTACGACGAGCTAGGGTACTAAGGGGCAAGGCATTTGGTGCGTGAAAGCGTCCTGCAAAGCTAGCCCGTCTCTTTTTTAGCAGTAGAGCGGCGTCGATCGATCATATCAGGGTCAATCGATCGTGCCACATTAATTGTTTTCCATTGGCCCAGCTCCATCGTCAAGGGTTATGGTTCATTCTATTCGTCTATCTAAATTATTTTATCTATCTTATCTTTAACCATGCACTTATAGAATCAAAGATAATTTACATAATATAAGTTAGATGAGACGAAGAGAATATAATGAAGCCTTATTTAAAAGGAAGTGCTACAATTCGTTGTACCTTCATCGAGATATATAGTAAGTATCATTGTCTTTGGTGCATGCTACTATATATATATGTATGCATGATACTTACGGTGTAGCAAGTATCGTTGTTCTCTATGAAGACGCTGATCTGCTTCGGGAGAACGATGAGGTTATTTATTAGGCAAGGATAGCATGCATGTTTTCGTAAATACTTTGGCAAAGAGAGTTTCTCTCGATCGCACTTTGCCTTCTTCGGGAGTAGAACGATATTTTGTGTGTGTTGATCAGAAGCCCCAAGTTGTCCCTCCGACCCTCCGCCCATGCATATGATCACTCAGGCGCTGGCAAATATCCGGAAAATTAAGGTGGTCTTCTGTTCTCTGATGAATGATGATCGTCCCGCACGTCCGATAAATATATGCTGCTACACGATTCCAACCGTACCGTGTTTTTGTGGCGGCTCTACGGCTACTTGGGACCCTCGTATCTATGACAGCGGATTGGATATGGTATATTATCAAACTTATGATTATTTTTTGATGATATATATGGAACATATTTTTTTTCTTTAATTAAAAGTAGAACGTACGTCTATCTTGTGCTTTCTTAATCATGCATGCCGCTGGCACGTTTGCTAGTATATATAGTCATCACACTAACAGCCGTTCTGTACGTTTGTTTCTCGTCCTACGACTATGAGATGCCTCCTATGATTTGCACGAGCCGTCGGTGTTAGGATTGGCAAACACGGGACAGCAAAATATGCAGACACTCGCAGGGGGGTTGGCGAAAAACCGGCGTGCGTCGTCATCGATCGCCAACGCCCAACGGATCGAATCTGTCGACGAGATGTATCTGTACGTAGCACTAGCACACCTTGTCGACAGCAGGATCGGATCGGAGATGGTGACGATCTCCGGAGTGTCGGCGCCATGGACGCCGTGTTGGGAAGCAGCTTGCTGACGTCGAACTGCGCAGGACCAGCAGGTCAAACTCAGTCACCGCACGTCGCAGAAAGAAGCCGATCGACCCACCCACGCTATACGCTTGTAGGCTTCCAGCCCATTCGTTCGACTGGACAGACCAGCACCCAGCTCCACTCCACGTTTCCCTTGCAGTGAATGGGCCTTTTCCTAGATCCTAAATAGAAGCCTCTCGGGCCTGGTTGGGACATGGGAATGATAGGAATTTTATTTTTTTGGATTTTTTTTTCATACATACCATTACAAAGTTCGTTTATTTTGGATATGTTATCACAGAGCTGGTATTATTATAAATGCCACTTTTTTTTTGTAGAAATCTATCACAGATGCCATTCTCAGGCTTTTTGGGATTTTCGTGTTTTAGGCGTGCCGAATACGCCAAATATGAAATAAATACGGTATCTCTCCTCCTTCTTCCTCCCACCTCCCATCTCCAACTCCAGCAGCGCCAGCTCAGCCACCGCGGCGTGGAGGCGGCAGCTGGCAGCGACGGCAGCCGTCGCTGGCGATGCCGGTGGCGCCGTGGTGGCGCGACGGCGCAGGTGGTGCAACGGCGGCGGCGCGACGGCTCGGCGGTAGCTGGCGACGGAGTAGCAGTGGGGAAGAGGAGGAAGGAGGAAGAAGAAAGGGCTGAGTGTATGATGCGCGGGTCCCACATGTCAGGTATTTTTTTTGCAAAACTAGTGGTATCTATAATAATAACGACTTTGTAATGGCATATCCGATATAAGCAAACTTTGTAATGGCATGTATAAAAAATCTTTATTTTTTAATATTTATTTTTATTTCAAAATTAAATAAATAGTGTTCCTTTTCATTGAATAAATAGTTTACGCCGGTGATGGCATAGAAAATCTGCACGTTGGCGGGAAGGGTTTTACTAATCAGAAATACTATTAGATATGGATCGAATACCTTTTCGACGGTATTGGTGTTTCACATAATGTTTTATGTAGAGTTAAAACCGGGTTAGGTATAGTCAGGTAGTAGTTCATTTTGCACCATATCCTTATTTATTTTGCCGGGTACAAAATCGGGTACGGTTACAGTAAACTCGGGGCGAATATGGGTACAAGTACGAGCATTTGTGGTTGGGTAGAAAACAGTTATCGTATATCATGCGGACGGGTAGAAAGCGGTTACCAGGAAGCAAGTCAGTTAGCACATAAATTATATGTGACTGGCTAGTTAGCAGTTGCCTGAAATTTTTCTATCTTTCAGTCAATTTTTGGGCCATTGGATTGAGGTTTGGGCCATTGGATTTAGATCCAACGACCCTAGATCAACCTGCACTCCTCTTGTCCGGCACTGTCGCCAGCGCCTCACCGCCCTCTTCACAGATCCCCACACACTGCCGGTCATTCGCCTCCTGCCGGCCATCTCTAAGCCCGGGGGACCCCACCCCCACCCGAACCCTAACCCTAACCCGAGCCCTGAATGGCGGCGGAGGAGTAGCGCGCCGTAGGGGAAGAAGATGATGGCAAGTGGATTTGACCGAATAGAAAATTGGCTGATGTTTAGCAATTCCGAAATTATATAGGATCAGAATATTTATCTGATTTTCTATTTTAATTTTAACAATGGACAGAGATATACCATTTTATTCGTTTTGCATGTGTCGACAGCGGAGAAATTCGTGGCATCCAAAGTTTCAAACTAAAAAAATCAAAGTGTATATCCGGGGCAGTTGGGCCTGATCTTCCGAAAACTCTCACGAATCACTATCACGAGGCCCCTTCCAAAAACTCTCAAGAAAGCGGTTACCAGGTAGTAAGTAAGTTAGCACATAAATTATATGTGACTGGCTAGTTATTAGTTGCCTGAAATTTTTCTATCTTTCAGTCGATTTTTGGGCCATTGGGTTGAGATCCAACGACCCTAGATCAACCCATGCTCCTCTTGTCCCACCCTCAACTGGGCTCCCGCCCACCCTGCAGTCCCGCACTCTTCTTCCTCCTTCAGCCCCGATCCCTTCTTCCTCCTCCTTCGCCACTTCCTCCACCGCCCATGGTCGGTGGCGGAGCACCATCGCCTCGCCGCCCCGCGCCCCGATCCTCTGCCACCGCGCTTCCCCGCCCAACCTAATCCTACCCCCGTGCGCCGACCCGACCGCCTTCACCCCCTCCTTGCGGCTTCGGCACCGTCGCCAGTGCCTCGCCGCCCTCTTCACCGATCCCCACCCATTGCCGGTCATTCGCCTCCCGCCGGCCATCTCTAAGCCCGAGGGACCCCACCCACACCCGAACCCTAACCCGAGCCCTGAATGGCGGCGGCGGAGGAGCTCGCTGGAGGGGAAGAAGACGGCGGCACGTGGATTTGACTGAATAGAAAATCGACTGATGTTTAGCAATTTCAAAATTATATAGGATCGGAATATTTATCTGATTTTCTATTTTAATTTTAGCAATGGACAAAGATATACCATTTTATTCGTTTTGCATGTGTCGAGAGCGGAGAAATTCATGGCATCCAAAGTTCCAAACTGAAAAAATCGAAGGATATATCTTGGGCAGTTGAGCCTGATCTTCCGAAAACTCTCATGAATCACGATCACGAGGGAAGAAAATTTGACCTGGGTCCTTCCCAGGCTTAAAAGGACCCTTCGTATGGCTCTTTTTAGAAGCGAACCCCACAGGTTACTCTCTTACCTTCTTCTTCCTCCTCCCACCTCCCAATCTCTCCCCTGCAGCTCGGCCTGGACCTCCCCAACTCCGACGAGGGCAGCGGCTACCCCAACTCCGACGAGGGCCGCGGCTCCCCCAACTTCGATGTGGCAGCCTGGA
This sequence comes from Raddia distichophylla, assembly GCA_005191435.1. NCBI lineage: Eukaryota > Viridiplantae > Streptophyta > Magnoliopsida > Poales > Poaceae > Raddia > Raddia distichophylla. The sequence continues at coordinate 726,185 of SPJY01001239.1, forward strand.
GCTCGAGCTCGCGCGGCGGCGGGCGGCAGCTACGTAGCAATGGGCGATGACCTCCCTGACGGCCTTGTCCAGAGCTTGTGCCTGCGGGCGCCACCTCCGCCTTCTTCGACGAGCTCCCCACCTCCTCCTCCCACGTTGGTTGCCGGCCCCTCCCCATCATGCGACGGTCGAGGCGGAGCTCGCTGGTCACCGCGCCTTTGAGGTCGCCGTCACGTCTTCGAGCCACTGCCAAGCTCGCCACAGCGCGCCAACGTCTCAGCCTTCGAGCTTCGTCGTCGCCCCCTTCTAGCTCCGTTGGTCGCCACCGCCGAGGAGCTCCAACGGCTTGGACTCGAAGAACATCGGTGGCGAGGTGAAGGAGGAAGGCGCAGTTCACGGTGGCACAGGCGCGGCTGCCGCCGGCGGCGGCGCCGCCGCCGTTCTAGACAAGGGAATGGGACGGGAAAGGATGATTTGAGAATTTTTTTTGATGAAGAGAGCTGACTCATGCTTTAAGATTTGTACATGAACACGTGTCATCTAAATAGGCAAGGTCTTTTTAAATTTGGAAGGATCCTTCCAAATTTTCTTCCGATCAGGAGCCCCCTTCCTCGGTGTCCCCCGTGTTGAGAAACCTCGCTACCGAGTGTAGTCCGAGGTACGAACGTGGCAATCAATCACAGAGAAAGAGCAATCAAAGGGGACACAAAGATGTATGGGTGGAGCTCTGCTTTATTATTTTCTTAGATCTGTAGTACAATAGGTGCTTCACCTCTTCTTATATAGTAGTGCTTATGGTTTAGGCCAGGTCCATAAGTGGGACCCACCGAGGGAAGGAGTCGGCCGGCCCTAGCCGCGCCGTGCCGCGCGTCGGCCTGGCCGGGCCGGGCTCCCCCCTCTATAGGTGATTTTCCAACACTCCCCCTTGGACCTTGCCAGCGAGATGCATATGCCTCATCAAAACTCCATCCAAAAACCCAGTGGGAAAAAAGGATTGGAGAAAGAGTACATAGCATACGTGACGGCGTGCTCACCGCTCAACCACTGCGGATCACACCCCGGTCAGATTTTTGTGTAGCTAGCCGACCAGCCGAGCTCGGTTCGATTGAGCCTGGGACGCAGCAAGGAGCAACGCACGGGGTTTACCTAGGTTCGGACCCCCTCGCGGGTAATAGTCCTACTCCTGCCGAGCCTTAGCTCTCTTGTTGTGGTTGTAGGGAAATGTGATTACAGAATGTTTCCAACCCCCCTCTCTCCTCTCTCTCCACCTCTTTTATACAAGCCTCGAACTGGCGGAGAGAGCCGAGGGGGCAGGCAGTACAGTACACTCAGTACACTGATAAAACAAAAAGGACGGGACAGGAGAGACGAAAACGTGCTGCCTCTGTGCCGCACGGCGCCGCCCTCGCGTGCTCCGCAAGTGGCCTCTGACCCGTCTGAACACGCCGGTGACAGGACGGGTGGGCCCCAGCTTGCGCCGCCTGACGCGGGTGGCCAGCCTGATGATTGCGAACTCTCTCTCTGCCGGTCAATCCTTCTACGCCACAGTGACAGTTGATCAGACCCGCAGGGGTCACTGTAGCGGCAATCATCTCTTCTGTCTATCCGAGCGTAATGTCGCATTGAATGCGCCTGTCCTTCGCAGCAGGGGAAGCCTTCGACCAGAAGACTCCTTCCGGGTCACTCCCTGCCACACGGGCCCCGCCTGACAGTTGGAGGCCCTACGCGCGCCGAGGGGCTCGCCCACGCGCCCGCCTGGCACGCGGCACGTGGATTTGACTGAATAGAAAATTGACTGATGTTCAGCAATCCCGAAATTATATAGGATCAGAATATTTATCTGATTTTCTATTTAATTTTAACAATGGACAGAGATATACCATTTTATTCGTTTTTCATGTGTCGAGAGCGGAGAAATTCATGGCATCCAAATTTCCAAACTGAAAAAAAATCGAAGGGTATATCCTGGGCAATTGGGCCTGATCTTCCGAAAACTCTCACGAATCACGATCACAAGGCCCCCTTCTGAAAACTATCAAGAAAGCGGTTACCAAGTAGTAAGTCAGTTAGCACATAAATTATATGTGACTGGCTTGTTATCAATGGCCTGAAATTTTTCTCTCTTTCAGTCGATTTTTAGGCCATTAGATTGAGATTCAACAACACTAGATCAACCTGCGCTCCTCTTGCCCCACCCTTAGCTGGGCTCTCTCTCCCCCCACCCTGTAGTCCCACATTCTTCTTCCTCCTTCAGCCCCGATCCCTTCTTCCTCCTCCTCCGCCGCTTCCTCCACCGCCCGCGGTCGGCGGCGGAGCATCATCGTCTCGCCGCCCCGCGCGCCAATCCTCTGCCGTCGGGCTTCCCCGCCCAACCTAATCCTACCCCCGTGTGCCGGCCCGACCGTCTTCACCCCCTCCTTGCGGCTCCGGCACCGTCGCCAACGCCTCGCCGCCCTCTTCACCGATCCCTACCCACTGTCAGTCATTCGCCTCCCGCCGGCTATCTCTAAGACCGGGGAATCCCACCCCCACCCCCACCCAAACCCTAACCCAAACCCTAACCGAAGCCCTGAATGGCAACAACGGAGGGGAAGAAGACGGCGGCACTTGGATTTGACTGAATAGAAAACCGACTGGTGTTTAGCAATTTTGAAATTATATAGGATCGGAATATTTATATGATTTTCTATTTTAATTTTAACAATGGACATAGATCGTAATAACTTCGTATAGCATACATTATACGAAGTTATACGATGTCATTCTCGGGTTTTTTTGGGGATTTTTGTGTTTTATGCGAGCCGAATACGCCAAATACGAAATAAATACAACACCTCTCCTCCTCCTTCCTCCTTCCTCCCACCTTCCATCTCCAGCTGCCAGCTCGACAACGGCGGCGTGGAGGCGGCGGCTAGCAGTGGCGGTGGCGCAGCGAGCTTGGCGGCAACGCGACGACAGAGGCGGCAGCCGGCGACGCCGGTGGCGTGGCGAGCTTGGTGACGCCGGTAGCAATGGGGAGGAGGAAGGAGGAGGAGGAGGAGGAGGAGGAGGAGGAGGAAGAAAGGGTTGAGTGTATGACGTGCGGGTCCCACATGTTTTTTTTTGGCAAAACCTGTGGTACCTATAATAAATCGACTTTGTGATGGCATATCCGATATAAGCAAACTTTGTAATGGCATGTATAAAAAATCTTTATTTTTTAATATTTATTTTTATTTCAAAATTTAAAAAATAATGTTCCTTTTCATTGAATAAATAGTTTATGCCGGTGGTGGCATAGAAAATCCGCTCGTTGGCGGGAAGGGTTTTACTAATCATAAATGGACACTATTGGTACAAGTACAAGCATTTGTGGTTGGGTAGAAAACAGTTATCGTATATCATGCGGACGGGTTACCAGGTAGCCAGCCGGTTAGCACATAAATTATATGTAACTAGCTAGTTATCAGTTGTCTGAAATTTTTTTTATCTTTCAGTCGATTTTTGGGCCATTGGATTGAAATCCAACGACCCTAGATCAACCTGCACTCCCTTTGTCCGGCACCGGCACCGTCGCCAGCGCCTCGCCACCCTCTTCACCGATCCCCACCCACTGCCTGTCATTCGCCTCCCGCCGGCCATCTCTAAGCCCGAGGGACCCACCCTCACCCGAACCCTAACCCTAACCCGAGCCCTGAATGGCGACGGCGGAGGAGCTTGCCGGAGGGGAAGAAGACAGCGGCACGTGGATTTGACTGAATAGAAAATTGACTGATGTTCAGCAATCCCGAAATTATATAGGATCAGAATATTTATCTGATTTTCTATTTAATTTTAACAATGGACAGAGATATACCATTTTATTCGTTTTTCATGTGTCGAGAGCGGAGAAATTCATGGCATCCAAATTTCCAAACTGAAAAAAAATCGAAGGGTATATCCTGGGCAATTGGGCCTGATCTTCCGAAAACTCTCACGAATCACGATCACAAGGCCCCCTTCTGAAAACTATCAAGAAAGCGGTTACCAAGTAGTAAGTCAGTTAGCACATAAATTATATGTGACTGGCTTGTTATCAATGGCCTGAAATTTTTCTCTCTTTCAGTCGATTTTTAGGCCATTAGATTGAGATTCAACAACACTAGATCAACCTGCGCTCCTCTTGCCCCACCCTTAGCTGGGCTCTCTCTCCCCCCACCCTGTAGTCCCACATTCTTCTTCCTCCTTCAGCCCCGATCCCTTCTTCCTCCTCCTCCGCCGCTTCCTCCACCGCCCGCGGTCGGCGGCGGAGCATCATCGTCTCGCCGCCCCGCGCGCCAATCCTCTGCCGTCGGGCTTCCCCGCCCAACCTAATCCTACCCCCGTGTGCCGGCCCGACCGTCTTCACCCCCTCCTTGCGGCTCCGGCACCGTCGCCAACGCCTCGCCGCCCTCTTCACCGATCCCTACCCACTGTCAGTCATTCGCCTCCCGCCGGCTATCTCTAAGACCGGGGAATCCCACCCCCACCCCCACCCAAACCCTAACCCAAACCCTAACCGAAGCCCTGAATGGCAACAACGGAGGGGAAGAAGACGGCGGCACTTGGATTTGACTGAATAGAAAACCGACTGGTGTTTAGCAATTTTGAAATTATATAGGATCGGAATATTTATATGATTTTCTATTTTAATTTTAACAATGGACATAGATATACCACTTTATTCGTTTTGCATGTGTTGAGAGCAGAGAAATTTGTGGCATCCAAAGTTCCAAACTGAAAAAATCGAAGGGTATATCCTGGGCAGTTGGGCCTGATCTTCCGAAAACTCTCACAAATCACGATCATGAGGCCCTCTTCCGAAAACTCTCAAGAAAGCGGTTACCAAGTAGTAAGTAAGTTGGCACATAAATCATATGTGATTGGCTAGTTATCGGTTGCCTGAAATTTTTCTATCTTTCAGTTGATTTTTGGGCCATTGGATTGAGATCCAACGACCCTAGATTAAGCTGTGTTCCTCCTGTCCCACCTTCAGCTAGGCTTCCCCCCACCATGCAGTCCCGCACACTTCTTCCTTCTTCAGCCCCAATCCCTTCTTCCTCCTCCTCCGCCACTTCCTCCACCGCCCGCGGTCGGCGGCGGATCACCGTCGCCCTGCGCCCCGATCCTCTGCCGCCGTGCTTCTCCGCCCAACCTAATCCTACCTCCGTGCGCCGGCCTGACCGCCTTCATCCCCTCCTTGCGGCTCCGGCACCGTCGCCTCCCTCTTCACCGATCCCCACCCACTGCCAGTCATTCGCCTCCCGCCGGCCATCTCTAAGCCCGGGAGACCCCACCCCCACCCAAACCCTAACCCTAACCCGAGCCCTGAATAGCGGCGGAGGAGGAGCTCGCCGGAGGGGAAGAAGACGGCGTCACGTGGATTTGACTGAATAGAAAATCGACTAATGTTTAGCAATTCCGAAATTATATAGGATCAGAATATTTATCTGATTTTCTATTTCAATTTTAACAATGGACATAGATATACCATTTTATTCGTTTTGCATGTGTCGAGAGCGGAGAAATTCATGGCATCCAAAGTTCCAAACTGAAAAAATTGAAGGGTATTGTCGGTATAATAAATACCGGGGTGTGAAGAGTCCGAAAGAAGGCAAGGCAAGGGCGACCAGGCCCCAGGGTGTGGGCGAGCCCCTCGGCGAGCGCGAGAGGTCCCTCACTGTCAGGAGGGCCCGCGTGGCAGGGAGCGTTCCGAAAGGAGTCTTCGAGGCGAAGGCTCTCCTCTGCAGCGAAGGACGGACGCATTCAATGCGACATTACGCGCGGATAGACAGATGAAGAGATGATTACCGCCACGGTGACCTCTGCGGCTCTGTCAAGCTGTCACTGTGGCGCAGCGGAATTGACCAGCAGAGAGAGTTTGCCATCATCAGGTTGGCCGCCCGCGTCAGAAGGAGCAAGCTGGGCCCCGCCCGCAGTCTCACCGGCGTGTTCACACGGGTCAGAAGCCACTTGCGAAGCACGCGTGGATGGCGCCATACGGCGCAGCAGCAGCACGTTTTCGTTTCTCTTGTCCTGTCCCTTATGTCTTATCAGTGTACTGAGAGTACTGTACTGCCTACCCCTCGGTTCTCTCCGTCAGTTCGAAGGCTTGTATAAAAGGGGGCGGGGAGAGAAGAGAGGGGGGTTCCGACATTCTGTAATCACATTCCACACAACCACAACAAGAAAAGAGCTAAGACTCGACAGGAGTAGAACTATTACCCGCGAAGGGGTCCGAACCTGGGTAAACTCTGCGTGTCGCTACTCACCGTGCCCGACGCTCGAATCGAACTGAGCCCGAGCTGATCGGCTAGCAACATAGAAAATCTGATAGGGGTGTGATCCGCAGTGGTTGAGCGGAGAACACGCCGTCAGGTATATCCTAGGCAGTTGGGCCTGATCTTCCGAAAACTCTCACGAATCATGATCAAGAGACCCCCTTGCAAAAACTCTCAAGAAAGCGGTTACATGGTAGTAAAGTCAGTTAGCACATAAATTATATGTGACTGGCTAGTTATCAGTTGATTGGCTAGTCACACATAAATTATATGTGATTGGCAATGGTGCTCCACCGCCGACCTAGCTGACTTACTACCTAATCCTACCCCGTGCGCCGGCCCGACCGCCTTCACCCCCTCCTTGCGGCTCCGGCAACGTCGCCAACGCCTCGTCGCCCTCTTCACTGATCCCTACCCACTGTCGGTCATTCGCCTCCCGCCAGCCATCTCTAAGCCCGGGGGACCCCACCCCCCACTCGAACCCTAACCCTAACCCGAGTCCTGAATGGCGGCGGCGGAGGAGCTCGCCGGAGGGGAAGAAGAGTGTGGCACGTGGATTTGGCTGAATAGAAAATCGACTGATGTTTAGCAATTCCAAAATTATATAGGATCGAAATATTTATCTGATTTTCTATTTTAATTTTAACAATGGATAGAGATATTTTTAGATAAAGGAAGTTTTACTGATCTCAGACAATTACATCAAGGATATACAATCAATCCAAGACCACAACCGGTCTCTGCATAGCTAGGATGCACACAGCCAAAAACTAAAAAAAAGGAAAAATGACAAGACGAAAACAATCCTGTTGCAGCAAGCTACAACACACAACAAAATCTTTAAAACCGAGCACCATCATAACAAACACTTAGACTACGATGAAGACTCTCCAAAAGGAACGACACTAAGTATGCCGCCGTTGTCATGGTCCAAGCAGTAAAGATCAGATCATAGATTTTCACTCTGTAGAGCAAATTCATCGAACTCCAGACAATACCTTCAACAAGAAAGCGACAACGATGCCGCCATTGCCAGGTACAACCAGCTAAGGTCAGACCTAGAGATTTCTCCCCGAAGTCAATGAACCAGCACCCAAAAGCACCGCCAAACCGAAATCCCCCAATGTTGCCTCCCCCTACAAACCAAGCCAGCGTCGTCAAAACGCCTAGTTTTGACCAACTGCAAATGGCTACAAACTTGTTGACAAGCATATCTTCTTCAGATAAGCACCCCACGACAACAGAGACGCGAGATAGCCAAAGGGCACACGTCCAGAATCCGCAGGGACCATCTGAAGGCGAGATGAGTCACCCAAATAAGCGAAGCCGTGAGTCGATGTCAAGGTGACCTCTGCCACCGGGCCAACAGGACGGCCACTGAAAAAGAAGAAGATGTTGTTGCAAGAAATAGCTGCACAGAAACCACCACCGTCAAATCGATGCGGAACTGGAGAAGAGCCGCCTAGCTGCTCCATCCTGATGGACAGCGCCGAGAAGGCCCGGCGACAGCCACGGAAACGGCAGACCGAAAACACATCCGTCGCCGCCGCAGCCGCCGTTGGGAGGGACCATTTTATTCGTTTTGCATGTGTCGAGAGCGGAGAAATTCGTGGCATCCAAAGTTCCAAACTGAAAAAATCAAAGGTTATATCCTGGACAGTTGGGTCTGATCTTCCGAAAACTCTCGCGAATCACGATCACAATCACGATCACGAGGCCCCCTTCCTCTGTCCCCCGCACAGCCCTGAACTGAAGCAGCGGCAGAGAGAGAAAAAAAAGTTCGGAAAAAAAGGGAGCACGAGCCACCGTCCTCTCCACCAAGCCCCCAAACAGCGCATCCTCCAGATCCGGCGGCCGGTCGCGTCCTCCTCCCTCTCCCACCCACCCCAACCAACGGCGCTGATCCCCTCCGCCATCTCCGTCCATCTCCCCAAAAAAGGTAACCTCCCTCTGCTGCTGCTGCTCGTCTTCTTCTCCCCCCCACGCGCGCCGCGCCCCGCCCCAGCGGCGGCCTTCGTCTCACCGCCTCCCGTCCATGGCGCCCAGGCTGCCTCGCGATGTCGGAAGCGGTGGGCACGCCGGAGGAGGGCGGCGGCGGCGGCGGGACGAGGGAGCAGGACCGCTTCCTGCCGATCGCCAACATCGGCCGCATCATGCGGCGCGGCGTGCCGGAGAACGGGAAGATCGCCAAGGACGCCAAGGAGTCCATCCAGGAGTGCGTCTCCGAGTTCATCAGCTTCATCACCAGCGAGTGAGTTTTGCTGCCGGCTTGATCCGATCCGGTTCGGAGCTCCCAGACGCGGAGTGCCTGATGGCTAGGTTTTGTGTGATGCCTGCAGAGCGAGTGACAAGTGCATGAAGGAGAAGCGGAAGACCATCAACGGGGACGACCTGATCTGGTCCATGGGCACGCTCGGCTTCGAGGACTACGTAGAGCCCCTTAAGCTCTACCTCAAGATCTACCGGGAGGTACCCTTTCTTCCCTTGAGGGAGGGCGTATCGTGTGCTAATGTTGATGCTGGTGCAGATTATACCTTGGTTGTGTTGCTTTGGTTCATGCAAAAGGGGGCTGTTGGTGTGACTGTGCCATTCTTGACTTTAATTGGGGTGTCACATGGGTTGATTCACTACTCACACTCACAGTATGGTGGTTGAACATCTTAGTGGAAAACAAACAGCCCACCATTTTTCGAGAGATTTGATTATTTGCCACTTTCAACAAGTGGCTTCGCAAAAATGACACTCTACCCCACTGTCATAGACACACACGGTCCCGCATGTCATACACATAAGTGGCATAGTTAGTGAACTACACATGTTGAGAGTGGCAAATAACCAAAATTTACCCATTTGTTCAAAGTCCAAAGCATGCACTGGTAGTCTGGTAGGGTAGAATTTTCCCTTGCATGTTATTGACAATCGAGGTGGCACTTCATGACCTAATTCAATTAAACCATTCTAGAAGTCCAAAAGCAACAGGATGCATGCTGGTGCATCAAACTATGAATCTGCTCATTGCTAGGGTGAATTTTTATTGTTAAATTTGACAACTACATCATCGCTGAAGAACATATGGAGCATTGTTATTGAACTGAACATTGGTGCATGGCCCAAAACCTTTCTCTTTCCTTGTCAGCATAAATGTTTGCCTACTCTTTGATGAGATATAAACTAGCCAAATGATATGACGTTAATGTTATGAAAATAAAGGTTGACAAGAACCTGTGCTCTTTTATGACGCTATCCTCCATGCTTATTCTTTACCTGTAGAGTCTCCCCCTTCTCATTACACTTTTACATAAACATTTTTTGTCTGCTGATGAGTTGCTTTTGCTCTTTCATGAATAACAAACATTGACTATTGATTACCGTTGATGGTATTGAAGATGGAGGTATTTCCCTTTCTCAATCTTTTATGTTTGGCAATGCATTGTCTTACCTATATGGGTTTACTGAATACCTTTTCCGCTTGCCTGAATCTTTTAGGGTGACACAAAGGGTTCAAAATCTGATCAGCCAGGAAAAAAAGAGATAGTACTTAACGGGGAACCTGGATCATCGGTATGTGCTTCCTTGTGGAAAATTTAATCAAACGTCTGCATTACTCCCTTAGAAAAATATCGCTTCACGTATTCTGTCTATATTTTGTTGTATTATTTATTCTCAAAGAATTGTGATATCAAACTGTTATTTTAGCAAGAATATCAAATTTTCACATAAGACATAAGTACATAACTCTGTTTGCCTGTTTTGACTACTCAACTATTTATTCCAGTAGTGGACACTGTCAGAATGTCAGAAAACGTATATGCTATATATATTTTTCGTTTAGGATACTGGCTGTAGTTCTGAATCAATAGCAAGCAGACATAATTATCAGCTGAGCCACTCAATTTCAAGTAGTCCTTTGCAGCTTGCACATAGTAATATTTACTAAGCTAACATGTTGTACAACCTTTATTCCCCTTGGCCTTTGTTTTGTAATTTTAACCTTGCTCCCTTGTGGGTCTATAGTAATATTTTGATAACTGTAGTTAGACTAGCCGTTGACTTTCTCTAGAAAAGATTGACAGACCAGACATAAATCCTTTTTAAAATATGGTATTCTGAAATTCAGCTTACTTTGTATCACCGATTTCTTGCCTCCATAGGTTAATCTCTGTTGGTAGATTTGGCATGAGCAGTGTATCATTTGACAATTTACGTTTCCTATTTTGGTAGTATCCTTTGTGCTATGATGGATTTGTTGCTTCTTTGCTTCACATTCTGGGTGTCCATATGGCTGCTCAAATTTCGATTGAAAAACAGTGGCTGTTGATACTCAATAACTCATGCAAATTTTATTTGGTAAGCATAATAATGTGAATCTTACAGTGTCATTTATTCTTTGACAGTTTGAGGGGATGTAGGATGGAGCATTATACTGTCTGGCACGCAAATACCTAGAGGAACATATTATTCCTTGGCAGTGCTGTGTGATGGCAGAACCATTGTTGCTGGGAAAGACCTCAGCAGTCAGCATCTTGTACTGTGTAAGCAGGATGCTTCGAATGCCCTGTTATTTATGGATGCTCGCCTCTCTGTTCAAACTATTCTGCTCTTTTTATTCGGTATGCGCAAAGCTGAAAGTTTCTGCGTAGGCGGTAGGTCCTAGTTCAGTTGTGTTATATGGATCAATCTAACAGCATTGGTGGTTTGACGTTACCCCTGCATGGTAAATTCAGAGAGATGTTGAACAACATTCCTAGTCTCGTTGCTCCTTTCAGCTTTGGGGAAATTTACTTAGCACAGCAGCAAATATTTATAGGCCAGAAACATTCAGTATGGGGGGTTATTTCTGGAGTCTTTTGGGGCCACACATCAGTGACTTACCAATGTTATTTCCCTAACTTGTCGAGTGTTCGACTGATTAAGCACGAATCTTTGTTAGCACTAGCGGTGAGAGCGCGCGTAGCTATTTTTTTACAACAGTGAAAAACCGAATGAAGAAAAGATCCAAAGGATAAGTAATTTTAATGGCTTCAGTGGGATACAATGATGTAAAACATCCTAAAAAAAGGGGCTAATAAACATAAATAAATTGACAGCAACACATGTGAAATAAAATTAGGTACTAAGGATAAACATCCTCTAGTCCAGAGATTACATTGAGAACAATAATAAGAATATATGTCAAAATAAACCAAAAGCTTATACATGAAGGATAGAACAAATGTACACAGACGCTCACGCAATGGTTCATTGTAGCAAGCAATGTATCAGTTCTATCACCATAGCAATCTACATGTACATAAAGACTGGATGGCAGGAGCAAAAAATTTATCAATATAAATAGCAAAACCGAACAGCAGTAGCACAAATTTGTGTAATCCAGCCCAATATATTGCCAAGCAACAATGTGTCTCTACTATGCTCTCACCAGGTGTGGACCTGCTATATTAGTCGACAACCACAATTAGACATTGCCACAATGAAAAACAGATCGATACCAGTATATAAGAAAGTCTCAGGTATAGTATTTAGATGAAGAGAGCACATGCTACCAAAATTATTTATTTTTTATCGAGTTAAGCTGTAACATATCTTGCTATGATTTTGGAATGGCAACCAGACTTCAGTTGTGCTCCTATAGTGTTAGTATGAAATGATGGGAAAATTTTGCTGATCGAAAGTTTCATAAATCTATATGTTGAATGCCACAAATTGTACCTAGCAAGCTGCATTAAAGTATGCCTTTATTTATACAATTTTATTATGCGCTGTAAACTGCGATTATGAACTGATGCCCGTTCAAATGTGATCCATGAAGAGCTAAAAACTATCAGATGGTCACCTAAAGCTTCTGGTTCATTTCACTTAAATGATCACTGTGTGTGGCTATTATAATTGTTCAGGCTATTTTTATGCTCCTAATGTTCAGACCATGCTGCGGACTGGTGCTCCACCTGGTTCTAGCTTAAATAGCTAACTCCATTAATTTGAGACGCAATAAACATAAACAAAAATTGTAGGACCCAAAGCACAATGTTATTCGAATGCCAACCATGATTTGTGCAATATATCCTAGAGTAAATTAGATGGAAATGGCGTCATGCTACTACGTAAGTAGCTTGATTTTCCTAATGTCTGAAAAAGTTAGTATAGATAGTAATTTATTTGGTGCTTCATTCTACGACTGATTCAGGCTTTAGGGTTTTCCATGTGCCAACACCACAAGTCAGTGCCATTCTACCTCTACTAAGAACTCCCAACAAGGAAGAGTTCAATGCCTGTGTTGCCCTGGCCTTTTAAAGATTGCACGTCTCCCTCGAGTTATCATATCCAAGAGCAATCAAATCTGTGCTTGTCTTGTGCCAGTGGTGGCAGCTCGTCAGCTGCGTCTTCTCTCGTTTCCCTCCTCCTTGCGTCAAGCTCCTCCAGATCCTGAACCTTTCGACTGGCTGCCGAATCGTGATCGATCGATGTCGGGGAAGGATGAGGCGAAGCCTGTGACCGTTAAGATCATCGAGACGGTGTACGTGGACGCCGACACCGCCGACGATTTCAAGTCCGTCGTCCAGCGGCTCACCGGCAAGGACGCCGTCGCTGCACCATCGCCGGAGCAAACTAGGGCTCCACCGGCTGCTCAGAGATCTGCCACAGTGAGAGAGGGCAGCTCCGGTGGTGATCACAAGGTAGGGCCTTCCAACACAGAGTAGCTGAGGAGGACAAGTGATCTCCATGAAAGAGAAACACGATATTTCATGCATAAATTCTTGGTAATTAAATTTCCTTCTTTTTCCCCTGTTCTATCTGTACAAGTCAGTTTGTCACTTTCTTGTTTGTAAACTAAGGATAATAACACGGCCTTTCATCAGTTGTAGCCATTGTTTTGTCAATGGAAATGGGGTAGTCGATCCCCATCTCAAAAAAGACAGCTTTTCTTGTTCTTGTTTGCCATTTTAAAATTTTCTATAGTTTGTTTTTTTAAGGTGCGCCTATATATGAGCTATACTGTTTCAGTGTTTTGGATCATTTGTGTTTATTTGGCCCAGACGCCCAGTGCTTCAATAACCTCTCATCTAGAGGACTCTAGAGATTTGATCCAACATTCCAGTAATCATTTATGCTTCTAGAGTACTTGAGAAGACCTTTGATGTTTGTAGTTTTTCTTTTGGCCATTCGTTAGCCCATAAAAGCAAAATGCAAACAAAGTTCAATCTGAACAATACGCTGATTTGATGTTCTTTTTAAACCTTCAGAGTAAATAATTGTTATTGTTTTGGATATAGCTTCAAGAGTCATCATGCTGCTCAATGGTCAATTCGTAAAATGGTGTGTAAAAGGTTTGTAACTCTTCTGACCTTGGCTACTCCGTACCGTTGGCAAAAACAGAATTTCTTGTTCATGATTGATTTTTTTTTTATGTTTGCATGCAAAAAATACCTTGGGAAGTTGTTCAACTAGGGATGCACCGTGTCAGCGGTCCTCCAAAAACTAAGTTATTTTCCATTACCCATAACACAAGAACAAATGGCTAAGAATTTAGTTATAAGTTTTAGGATGTCATGCCACTAAAAGCCCCTCTTTTGAATAGTTCAGAGGGAGCAAACGGGGTAAAGAACTTACCAAGTCCGATGCAACCATGAAGTGTCAAAATGGTGGAACATTTTGTGCAAAATTTTGAGAAGTAAACTATCATTTTGTGTGGCCAGGTTAATAACATCTATCTCTCCTTGCCTTTTAGCCTTGCAAATGTTCTTCGAAGCAACAAGATTGTGACTAATCTTATGATGTCCCTTGTCGTGCCACAAAAAGTTGTGTTAAAACTTATCTATTTCCTTAATTACGCTCTTTGACAACTTAAGAAAGCAAATGATGGATGTCAGAATGGAGGACAACTACATTGACCAGTACCAATATGTCCATAAAACTCAAATAGCGAGCTCTCTAACCCGCTAATCTCTTATCTATGCGTCTCAAGAGGGGGACAAAATCATCTTTTGATGGGCGATGAGTAGACAGAGGTAGTCCCGAATATTTGATAGGGGAGGCTTCAACCTTGCAATCAAGAATATTTGCCATATAGGAACTTAATTCGGTATTCATAGAAATAGACATGATTACTGATTTTTTGTAATTAACTTGCGGACCAAGAACTTTCCAAAGATATGCAACATAAACTTCAGAAACTTAATTTGGTTTTCCTTCAACTTTCTTCTACGGTTGACTCGTGAAAAGGAAACGAAGTCACTCCCTCGCAGAAACACTACTAGAAATCTAACTTTTGCCGAGTGTGAAGAACAATTACCTACAAACCTTCGATAAAAGTTAAGGCGGCCGACGGTGCATACTTTCCCTAGTGTTAGAAAAAAACGGTCGGCTATTAAATGCTTAACCGAGAGGGTGCAACAATAACCGACGGTTTTTAAGAAACCCTTGGCCATTCATGGGAATGGTTGAAATAAAACTCTCAGTCATTCATGGTGATGGCCGACAGTTAAAATAAAACCCTCGGCCATTTGAGAGAACCCTCGGCCATTCAAGGAATGACCGAAGGTTTAAAGCAAAACACTCGACCATTGTATACAAAATGATATGAGTTAAAAAGGAATGCATGTACAATTTTAAACAACAAGTGTGTGAGGTGAGTTGGCTAGGTGGGAGAGTTTTATTCAATAGGTCATGGGTTCGAATCCTATGCAACACACATTTATAATTAACTTGATTTAATGGGAAAAATATGATGTCAAAGTTCAAGTATGTATAGAGAGGTTCATCCTGATAGGAAAATATTTTTCCTATTTCATCCGTTAAATTTGGTCATATTTATTCCACCACATTTCCCTAGTGTTTACCATTTCCGTCGGTGTGTTAAAGCTGCTCACTCATACTTTTCTCGAGTGTTCTCTATTTCCGACGATAAGTTAAAGTCACTCACCCATGCATTTTCCGAGTGCTTCAAAAACTGTCGCTAAATTCATTCCCGAGGGTTTCGTCGGTAATTGCACGAATTACCCACCATGGGTGGCCGAAAGGAAGCTACCGACGGTATACGCTCGGTCACATACATGTCCTACGGTATTTTCTAATGGCCGACAGTATTTGCACACTCGGTAAAAGTTAGAATTCTAATAGTGAAACATTATTATTCCATTCCCACACAGTACCACTGCAATGCTGCATATCCATCTCTGCTCATTCTTAAGCTATGGTTTCAGCTAATCTTAAAAATTCCATAATCTGAATGTTGAGATGTGATACATCTCAATAAACTTAACATTCGCAGTCGCAGGCTTCATTTATTCATCATAATCCGAGGAAATGCTCATGTGAAACAAACCAGTGACCTTTTTAGATAACGGAATAACATTATCTACTTGCGAGCAGCTCACGAATGAAACCAAGGAAGCTCACCATGCATCACCATCATCGCCGATTCGCCGCGCGTGTGCATGTATATGCGCAGCTAGGTAGGGGCATATATAGTAGTACTAGTGGTACATCAATTTTAGAGCAGATACGGAGTTCTAGGCTGCTAGCTGCTGCGCCTACTGGCCGGCGGCGAAGGCGTCGACGGGGAAGGTCTTGGTGACGCCGGCGAGGCTCTTGAAGTGGATCTTGCCGGTGGGCTGGTCGTCGACGGTGATCTCGTTGACGGGCGGCCAGAGCATGAGCTCCTTGGCCTTGACCCCCTTGAGCTTCTTGATGCACCTGGGCTTGACGTAGCCGGTGATCTCGACGTCGTAGCTCACGTGCTTGCTCACCATCTTGAAGTGGTGCTCCACCTTCTTGCGCTGCGCGATCCACATGTAGCCGGTGGCGCGCACGAACCCTACCTCCACGACGTCGCCCAGCGGCAGCAACCCCAGCGGCAGCGCGAACTCCTCCAGCAGCGCCACCGCCATCTTCAGGCCCTCCTCATGCCCCTTCTTCACCACGCCTCCCTCCCTCTCCGCCATTGATGCAAGCTCAAGCTCAAGCTCACCTCACTCGATCGATATCTCTAGAGAGCTAAGCTAGCTCATGAGATTGTTTCCCGATTCATGGTGCCTTTGGGGTGTCGTGGATGGGGTTTAAGTACGAGGAGATGACGAGAGTGATGACAAGGTAGATGGACGCTAACTATGTTCGCCTTGGATTCGCCGTTGTATCTTGGGATCTTTGCTTGGGGTTCTATGCATCGTTTTCGGACAATGAGCAAGCGCGTTGGCGTCGCGGAATTCGTGGTTGACAACACCGAGGGCCGGCGGTGCATGCGTGATGCGGTCGCATTGTGTTCAACATTTTTGGTAAATTCTGTGCGCTGCAAGTGCAGCTAGTACATTTGACATTTCTACTTCACTGTGTTAATTAACGAAGGTTAAGTTTGCAGATTTGTGGAGCCGTCCAAACCGAAGCAGCGGCTGCCGGCTGCGTTTCGTCAGTGTGCACGCCAAAATCACCTGGATCTCTTTAAAAATATATATCCTGGAGACTTTGGGTGCCGTTTTATTAAGAAATACATTGGTGCCACGTGGGCGTAGGGCGGGCCAGTAACCTTGGACCGGGGCACCCTCTATCACGCGATGACATGATTGCTCATCTCACACGTGATGTGGATCTATTTTTATCTTAAACATAGACTCACCTATTTTTGTAAAACCAAATAAACAAAAGTATAGAAAATAAAATTAAATTCGTGGGACCTTACCTATGCTCAGGCTTTCTTCTCTGTTCTTAAGACATCGTTAACGGGGTCTAAGTTAGATGGGTCTAGACTCTAGACACTTTAACAAGTCCTAAAAATAAAATATAAAAGATAGAAAGAGGGATAAGTAGTGAAAAAAAAAGGGTGTGAAAGTGACTAGGCCGGCTAGTTGGGTTGACGACGACCTTACCGGTTACGGGCTAGGCTGACCAAGTGTGTGGGCTAGTGTTGCCACCATGTTTTCCTGATGGACTGCTCTCCCTACGGGCTGGTTACCAATACTAGGCTGACCAAGTGGGTGGGCTCCTGATGGGCTATTCTCTCTACGGGCTGGACCCATACTAGGCTGAGCAAGTGCGTGGGCTAGTGCTACCCCCATGTTTTCCTGATGGGCTATTCTCTCTACGGGCCGGTTACGGTTAAGACCATCTGCTTAGCTTCAGGTTCGGCCTTGGCTACTGAAGAACTCGGCGACCACAAATCACAATCATGTTCTGCAGTCCTATAATGTGATTCGAGCTGAACTGAATGTTTCATGCAAGTATATAAGCAATACTAAAGTATTTTGAGGTAAAAACTACACGGCCAAGCACTCAAATGCAGGACCTGGTATTATTCGAGAAAAGATACTGGCCAAGTCAGGGTCCTCTGGTAGCAGCTCACATGTTCAAAACTTCCAACAGTCGCACACATACAATACTTAGGGAAGCTCTAGGTGCAAACTCTCATCCATCAACCCCATCTAGGATGATTGCCGGAGCTCTGGGCGCACGAAGTCTGCGTTTGCGGTCACCGAGATGTCGACAGTTGGCCTCAGCTTCGCACAGACTCCGATGGCGCCATGAACAGGGTCGGACATGAAGTTGCTTATGAGGTCTTGGTTGATCGGCTCATTGTTGTCGACTGTCACGAAAGCTTGCTGGGTCAGGATGTAGTCGAAGCGTGGCGCCCACTTCCTCGATCCCAGGCGAGCAGTGGTGGAGCAGTTATCGACCATGAAGGCGACTCCTCGAGCATGCATGAAGGGGTTCAGCGAGTCCACGGACTCGATGACACTCTCATTGATGATCTCTGAATAAGAGTGACCCTTCTTTCTGAGGACCTCAATCTACAACATTGCAAAAGCGGACAAATCAATAATCACTATCGATTCAAGCAAGGTACTATACTGTCATGTGTTGGTATGCAACAAGACAAAAGGAATCTTACCTGGGCCATCATTAGGGCAACATAGACTCCAGCAGTGAACGGGTAAAGTGGACCAAGATCACCTTCTGGACGGTTCAAACGCACCCTTTCACCAACCTTCCACATACGAGTTTGGTCGATTTTGCCCATAGGGAAAGCAGGAAGACCTTCCTTCTCCTGTGAAACCATAACCAAGAAAAGATGGTGTGAGTGAGCAATTACATTATCGTATTCTGTGTCAAAACTCCAAACTTTAACCATGAACAAAATCAAAATAGAAAATGACAGTTTAAATAGCAAGAGAAGGAACTTACATAAAACCTTCGCCCAGCCAACACAACACTACGAATTTCACTTCCAGTGGCAACATCTTCATAGCATTCATAGAGTATATCCATGACAGGATAATATGATGCACTGTATGCCTTGTTGAACTCCCTTTTCCCTTCGTCGGTTAAGGAGTTGTACACTGCAAGCATCCCCTACGAAAAAATGGGGAGGGATCACTCTCTAATAAGATGTATAAGGGGTACCAAATAGCTCGATAATAGTGTACCTCCTTTGAGATAGTTTTTGAGATAATTCCAGTAATGCCCTCCACAGTGTTTTTGTATGCCAAGTCTTCATCCATTCCTTGCTCTGTGTATCTCCTAAAAAGAGCCTCCACAATGCCATGGACGGCACCAAGCAAAATTCCTGGACGCCAACAGATTAGTTACAGTGCAATCATAGAGCCAACATAAACAAGTGTGTAGGCTCACCTCGCTCCCCAAAGATATCACTCTTGTATTCCTGCTCTAAAGTAGTTGCAAATGTGAAGGGAGATCCTAGTGCAACTGACCATCCTAGAGCAACATCAGTTGCCCTTCCATCAACATCCTATGCAACAAAAGAGCATTCACATAACTAGATGTCTTCAGAGTTCAGACCAAATAAATAACTGAAATATGTTTCAAACAAAATTATAATACCTGGTGAACAGCAAAACTAGAGTTGATACCAGCACCATTTATTTCTTTGCCCTGAACATAAAGTCTTCGAACTGATGGGCCCATTCCCTTGGGGCATACGGCAATCACACTAATATTCTTTGGGAAATCAAGGCCAGATGATTGCAAATGTCCAAGGAGAAATCCATGAGATAAACCAAGAATACTGTTTGGTTTCATGTGAGAGAATATTTTCTCATAGTTATCTGCCTGCAGAAAGTAGCGAGAGCTTCATAATGATAGAACGGAATGCAGGTGAGACTAGAAAAATGCATAATGCAGGAAATGATAAACAAATATGCTACACAAATAATACGAACATTGAACTACATCAACAGGTCCACACAGTAACATCATCCTAGAACTGGGCATAATTGAAATTTCAAACAAGCATATATTAGAAGTATCACACTAAAGGATGGGCGAACTGAGCTTGGCTCAGTTGGTTGGTTTGCTGGGGTTGCACTGTCGTGATCCAAGTTCAAGTCCAACCTGCACTTCTCCCCTAGCTCATCACTTTTTTTAGCGAACAACTCATCCCATTTAAAAAGGAAAAAAATCAAACTAAAGGATGGCGATGAAAGCATGATAACCATGCAAATATTGATTATGAAGCAAACCTGTGCAGCATCTGATATTAACAGCAAAACAAGATCACTGCCTGAAATAGTCTCCCAAATATCTCCTAAGGATCCATTCTCTTCGGTGAATCCAGCTGCACGTGCTTCATCAAATGATTTAGAACCTTTCCGGAGGCCAATCTGAAAGCAAAATGCAGGTTGTTGGGCTGACAGTATACAAAGAGAGTATATGCTGGTTCATAATTTGCATGCCTAATTGCATAAATATCAAACTTAATCATCATCATCATCATCATCATCATCATACATTCATACCCCAATGTTTCCAAGGAAACTCCCGCAAAAACGGGTAAAGGGAGGGTCGGTGTACGCAACCTTACTCTTGAGATTAAAAATCACAGAGAGGTTGTTTCCATTTGACCTTTGGTGATACTAGAAAACTCCGTACAACTTTATGACAAAAATAAATATAGATAGTTTGACATGCCATTTTGCTTTAACCCATAATAATCTAAAGCCATAGAATAAAAGATCATTTGATTAAAAATTAAACTAAATGGTTGTGAAAAATCATCTATTATTTTTCCCTTTTCCATAAGGGGGGAATCAAGTCCAAGACTCCAGAGCTTTCATTAAGATGTGGTTTTCGTGCAGAAAATCCAGTCCCATTTATTAAAGCTGATAAATACTCGACACTAGAAGCGCAAACCTTAACAACAATGTCTGACTTCGCTTCAGCTAGTGAATCTCTCAGGTTCTGGGCTTGTGCAGGTCCCTGCAAAAACAAAATTGATTGTTACAGATAAAACACGGATTTGGATTCCCTTGTCCTGAACCTATGTATCAGAAGAAATCTATGTGACACCGGTCTCATACTCTCATCAGCTGTCTTTGACCACAATGATGTGTTCATTCGGGCGAAGCACAATTTGTCGGTACACATTCAGTATATAGATATGCGGCATGCCTACATCTACGACACCTACCATCCGCACCCGATGAGCCGCATTTCCTAGCAGCGCACGACAGAGTTACTGGCATCTACTGAAACACAAAGTTGGCATTTTTACTGAACCTGAGAGCCCCATCCGATCACTCCGATCTGCTTGACGCCCTTGAACGCCTCGGGAAGCAGCGGGAAGAGGTCCCTCCCGCCCCTCACAATATACTGCAGCACGACACATGGAAGAGCAAATCGTGAAAAAAAGAACCATAGGGCAAAGCCCCGAAAGGGGAAACGGAAAGGCAAAGAAGCAGCGGCGCGGATGCGTGAGCGTGGGCTGCGTGGCGTACCTCCTCGTGGCCGGCGAGGGAGACCTTCTCCTTCTTGAAGACGGAGGTCTCGAAGTCGAGCGACACCATGGCAGCGCCGGCGGCGGGCGGCGCGGAGACCATGGCGGTGACGGCGCGGCGGCGGCTGGCGGAGGCGGACGCGGCGAGGACGCAGGGGGGTTGGTTGGACGGGAAGGAGACGGCGGCGGCGGGGGGGATTTTGGGGGCGGCGGCTAGGGTTTTGGGGTGGGAGAAGGCGAGCGAGGATGCCGCGGACGTGGGCGCCGCCATGTCACTGGCGATGAGCTGGGTGCGGGAGACGGGGAGGTTAGCTAGTGAGCAGTGGTTGGTGCGAGCTTGGTCAAGTGGCTTAAGCGCTAACCATTGCTGGATTTTATACGGCCTTGCGAGTCAGTGTGCGACGCAGGCAGCCGGGCTCACTCACGTGCACGCCAGTAGGAGGAAGGAACGCCTTTCCGCTCCGTGAAATTTTGGCAGGTCTCGCACTCGGCGGCGGCGCGCACGGAGATGCGCGGCGGCGAGCCAGCAAGGCACGCAAAACTGCTGTTCCTTGGAGTCACGTCGCGGCTCGTCCCGTTGCCGAGCCTCGTCGGTGCTCGTCTCCGGGGAGAAACCGCTGCTTTGGGGGGCAGTTTCCGGTGAGGCCTCGAGGGTGGTTGTTGCTTCACGGCTAATGCGGTTTTGGGTGCAAGTTAACGAAGTTTATCGTCATGTTTACACGAAACGGCGTCGTCGGGAAAGAGGCTGGTTAGAGCATCCACACAACAGACATTATTGCTCCACTTCATATTATTACTCACTCCATTATAAAATAGTACCACCTCTGTCCCAAAATAAGTGTCCGTTAAGGTTATTTTGAAGAAACTAAGAATAAGTGTATGTAGGCGGGAATCTATAGTATTTATAGTGGTGGAATTGTGGGAAGAGAATCTAGGGGTATTTTATAGTGGTGGAAGAAGAATATAAGAATACTTCATAGTGGAGGGAGGGGAATTTAAGGTACTGTGCAGCTAGAAGAGCACTTAATTTGAGACAAATTTGAATCCTAGAAGAGAACTTATTTTGGGACGGAGGGAATAGTTGTTTTGAACATAACTTTAACAATAAAAGTTTTTACAATTTATTTATAATGCATTAAAATTATATTATTATAAAAGTTCTTTCCAAGGTGAATCTTTTGATACGATTTTTATATCCTCAAAATAAATAATTTAAAGGCTCTATATGGACAAAATTATAAAACCTTGACTTACGACAAGTCTAAAACAACTAATATTTCATAACGGAAGGAGTATTTGTTATTCATTTTACCTTTTTCTAAATTTTTTATAATTTATATTATGCTTTTAAAAAGAATTATCAGTTATTTTATCAAAGTCACAGTGTCTTATAGTACACGATGCTCTTAAAAATGCAGGTTGTGCAGTGGCTGTCGTCCGTGGCCGCGTCACGATGGGATATGTGCGTGGGGCACATGAATCCGCTCTGAAAACGACACGGGAAAGCTCTTCCATCCTTAAAAAAAAACACTGGCTGCTGCAATATTAGCAGGTCTATTTTAGCTGCCGATGGGCCAAGAATTCGGGAAAGGCCTAATGGCAGCACATTTGTCAAGCCCAAATGAACAACATCTACAATGGGCCGAGCATCAGATATCTGCCTCTAGCACGTTCGATTGTCTGTACCAATTTCAAGACAAAAAAAAATCATCTGGTTTCCTATAGAGAGATTTTAAACCATAAATTCCTCTTGATCTTAATGATTTTGATTTTTTTAATACTACTATGGTAGTATTTACACTACAATTGTACCCCTCCATTCTAGTAGTCCTTTTGGACTTTGATATGGTCTCCAAAATGTAACTCACCACTAAAAGCTACCAAAATTTATTTATAAAATGTAATTAAATAATAATATTAAGAAAGTTCTTTTCGAGACGAATATATCCATATGATTATTGTGTAGTCAACCTGAATAGGTTAAAAAAATTTATGGATAAAGTTTCAAAATTTTAACTTAGAACAATTCTAAAATGACTACTATTTTAGAATAATGAGAGTATATATTTTTGTGTGAAAGTGTGAATTACTGTCGCCCTATTTGCCAAACGTGTGCAGTAGAAAACAACTCCTCCTTTGTTCCATTTAGCCCTTCTGTTGTACATAATGTTTCATGCTAGTATATTTAGATTTAACCATTCAGTTGAAAATATTCTACTACCTACCATTTAGATGTATGCATTGCATTCTACTATATATAGCGCTAGCCGGGCACCCGCGCCCATGGTGCGCGCGAGGCCAGCAAAACACGGCAGCGTGGCAGGCGGGAAGACGCGACAGCACGCGGCAGGCGGGCTCGCGACGGGTGCGCCCAGCGCGCAGCGAGCGCGGAGCCCAGCGCATGCAGGGGAAAAAGCTGAGAAAAACGAGGGACGCGGGATTCGAACCCGGGGCGCCCAGCTAGTGAACGGACTGAGCTAACCAACCGGGCAAACTGCCCACCTGTGTGGGACTTGCGGCAAAAAAATCATTTTATATGTAAAAATGAAACGGACGGCCGGATATGCCTGCCTCGCGCGATCGAACGGCTGCGGACGAACGGGCGACGTGGCACACGCGATGACGTGTGGCAGCGAGCCGGACCGAGTGTTCATGCTTGTATCTATTATTGATGTAAGAGCTCCCATTCCCTATGTTTTCACCGCGTCTCTCCTTAGTTTTGAGCCATTGATCGAGCCGTGCGACCCTGACTCAGCTGTACATCCCAGATGAAAGATTTTGCAAATAAACCCTGTAGTATGCTATTTCATGTATAGGTTCTGGTGGTTTCACCTTAGGGTCCCCATGCAGTGGGGTCTTTTGTATGTAAATTTTCTTCCATGCCCTCTATATTTTTCGTTCTTCACAGCGCTGTCCTTTTGACCTTTGTAAGCACATCCATGGTTTATAGAAATTAAGACTTCCATTACACCCCTTATATACCCCGTCTATCAGTGCCACTCCCTCGTTTTGCTACTTAGAACAATTCTAAAATAACTACTCCCTCCGTTCTAAATTATAGGTCGTTTGACTTTTTTGACACATACTTTGACCACTCGTCTTATTCAAATAATTAGTGAAAATATGAAAAAACTCAAGTCATTATTAAAGTACCTTTCATGATAGACTAAATCATAAAAAAAAATATAATTATAAATTTTTTTGAATAAGACGAATGGTCAAAGTACGTGTCAAAAAAGTCAAACGACCTATAATTTGAAACGGAGGGAGTACTATTTTAGAACGGTGAGAGTATATATTTTTGTGTGAAAGGTATTCTGAATGGATGGTCATATGTGAATTACTGTCGTCCTAATGTATTTGCCAAACGTGTGCCGTAGAAAACAACTCCTCCTTTGTTCCATTTAGCCCTTCTGTTGTACATAATGTTTCATGCTAGTATATTTAGATTTAACCATTCAGTTGAAAATATTCTACTACCTACCATTTAGATGTATGCATGGCATTCTACTATATATAGCACGTAAGAGCTCCCATTCCCTACGTTTTCACTAGCTGCGTCTCTCCTTAGTTTTGAGCCATTGATCGAGCCGCGCGAACCTGACTCAGCTGTACATCCCAGATGAAAGATTTTGCAAATAAACCCTGTAGTATGCTAGTTCATGTATAGGTTCTGGTTATTTCGCCTTGGGGTCCCCATGCAGTGGTTTTTTGTATGTAAATTTTCTTCCATGCCCTCTGTATTTTTCGTTCTTCGCAGTGCAGTTCTTTTGACCTTTGTAAGCACACCCATGGTTTATAGAAATTAAGACTTCCATTACACCCCCGTCTTTCAGTGCTCATTCCCTCATTTTGCTGCTCCCAACACTAGCCACCCCCTTTGACCCTTCCTTCTCTCCCATTGCGAATCCTCCTCCCACTCCGCCTCTACACGGCCGCCCCGCCTCCATGTCAATCCCACTCCTCCCCTTCTTTTGTGGTGGTCGTCACTGATATGTGGATCTCACAAGCAAGTGAAGGAAACTAAAGAGAGAAATAAAGTGGCACGTAGAAAATCGCAAACTCAAGGACAAAATGGTCTTTTACATCACCTTATGGCTTGACTACCAGTACTGACATGCATGATAATATTTAAGTACTTGCACTGCATACAAAGAGGGGCGACTAAGCAATGACACGTAAAATGCTATTCAATTATGCAATAGCACATAAATTTTTTTTATTTGGGCCCTCGAGGAATTGTTAAGTTGAAAGTCTCTGTGAAGTCATCATCCGTAATAATAGTTAGGGTCAACGGCCTTGACCAATGAGATTGATTTAGGCCCTCTTTGATAGCTTGTTTAGTTTTAGTTTAGTTTTTGTTGGTATAATTTGAACACCTTTAAAAGTGGTATGAAAAGGCTAAATAAATTATTAAAAAAATTGAGATCTTTTAAAAAAACTCTACAAAGTTATAAAAAAAATTATTTTCAAAAAATAAAGTGAATGGTATATATAAAAATAACAAAAGTTGCAATCCCAACAAAAACTAAACTGAAACAAGGTATCAAAGAGGCCCTTATTGTATCGACGGGCGTACTGGGCCCTCAAAAACCTTTTTTTTTTTCTGTAGTGGTTAAACTGAAAAAGAGAGAGAAAAGATTGTCCGCTGCACCACTCTAAAAATCTCCCTGACGTACGTACGAGCATGCAGCCATTGCGAACCCACACTTTGAATCATCTATCGGTACGGATCCAGCATTCCAGCTCGTGGTGTGGGCGTGTGGCACACCACCACACCACATGTGGCACATAATTACAGGTTAATGGTCCTAATTAGTTGCTGCCCGGCCCCAATCCCTCCACTAATCCAAGTGTGGGCTAACTCTAGCTTAGATCGACTAATGCTCCACCGGCCATTTCTATCCGATCCACCACCGTCGGTACGATCACAACCTAGCGGTGGCTTCCTTTTCTATTCATCAAATCAACGCATGCTTAAAAGATCACCAAAAGATTTAGAGGATTAGTGCACTGGGATCCCCTCGCGACAAGCCCTCTGCTTCTTTCACTATGCCAGTGCCCCCTGTTTCTTCTTCTCCGCTCCACCCCTTTCCCTCAACCCCTCTTGCCGCCACACTGCCCCGTCCAACCTAACAGCGACCGTTGTGTTTAGATCTGTCCGGCACCATCGTCCGATCACCTTCAACCACCCCGGCTTCGGTGCCGCCATCGGCACCTTGCCGACTCCCTCCCCTCTCCCATCACATCTCTACCACTAGTGAGTTGTTGCCTCAAGCTCCCTTAAGCCTGGGTGGAGCACAAAACACCCCCTCCTTAACCTAACCTAAACCCGCAACTGGCGGTGGCAGTGATTAGTAGGGTCAGGGTTATGGTTTTGCATAATTGTTATGTATGTATGTCACACATGCATGCATGTATGATGTATGTATGGCATAGAGCTTAAATTGATGCAAAAGTAATGATTTTATAATTTGGCACCTCATGATAATGATATATTACTTTTCATTACAAGGATTAAACGGCTAACTGCTGTAACTAAGCTTAATTGAGGAGAAAGTACACATTTATACATTTCACACATATTTGCTGATTTGCAACCTAGTTTTTGCCTTTCACTTGAAATGGCTTTTCTCTTTGCGGTTTATGAACTGTTCTATGGGAACTAATGCTCCAATATATCAGTGACGGACTATAAGTCGAAATTGTACTCGCAGGATCATAAGTAACTATGCACTTTTATTTTTTTTCCCCTTCCATGTTCACTGATTGGACCACGAAGAGATGGGGGAAACGTGAAATTGTACATGTGCAAATCAATGAACGCCTCACATTCCTTTTAACTAAAAGAGACATGGTTCTAGAAAAGCAATAGGACTGGTGATTACTACCAAACATAATAACGATAGCCCAATGCTACAATGGTTGCATTTGAATTGAGCTTTCTTTCGGTTGGAACCTTCATAATATGGTTGTTAAGCTAATCTGATCTCTAGCAACGGAAATAACTGAATATCAGACGTACGTACTGGCAAATGTGAGTTCGGCCCATCATAAATGCTATTAGTACGAATGCTAATGAGTTTGGAGTAGATTTTTATGATCCAGCCGGCCGGATCGCCAACAATGTCACTAACATCATCATCGACATCACGTGTACAGGCGGATCCAGACCTAAAACGAGCCGGAACGAAATGATTAGGAGGCAAGATTTTTATCAAATTCGATCCCTCGATCACTCTTAAGCTGGACTAAATTTATAACCGGATATTTGGTCTTTTTTTACCGGTCAATTTTTTTTTTTGTCTTTTCGATACCATTTTACAAAGATATTGGTACTTCTTCTCGAAACTCTTAATATTTTTTTCGGCCAATCAAAACAGTTAAACAAGGCCCAAAACTTCTCATGCCAAACCACACGATTAGATTAACACATGTAGCAAACAACACAACCATGATTTCCTGTATGTCGGTGCCAAAAATGCAATTAATGGTTACTACTAGCTAGCAAATTAGATTGCTACAATTTCAATCTCGGGGTGTGGGATATAATCTTAAAA
This sequence comes from Raddia distichophylla, assembly GCA_005191435.1. Lineage (NCBI taxonomy): Eukaryota > Viridiplantae > Streptophyta > Magnoliopsida > Poales > Poaceae > Raddia > Raddia distichophylla. The sequence continues at coordinate 753,721 of SPJY01001239.1, forward strand.
ATAGTGATCTTTTGTTAGGCAGCTTCCATGTCTTCGAGGAACAAGTTGAAAAATATTACGTGTTTGGCTCGTAGAAAAAGACCTTATCAAAGTAGTACAAGCCATAGCCATATTATGTTTAGAACGAATGCAATGGAATAACTAGGCTAAGAGGTTTCACTTTCAAGAAGGTGGAACATTTGATTTTGTTAGGCTTCACAATGGGCTTCGAAGAGGGATCTCACAAGATTCTAGCTAGGAGCAGCTTAATGAAATTCTAGTTTAGAGGAACAATATCTTAACCATATATATATAATCTGAAAGCAAATGAAATTACACCGTTTCGATCGAATCAGCTTCGATGTCACAAATAGTTAGGCCTTACCAGCGATCGATTAGGAAAACACGACTCATGAGAAATTTTACATTATCAAAAATTCCAAAAAATGTTTACAAATAGCTGAATCATTGGCTCATTGCCTCACGGCATTTAACCCTAACAATCTATGATAATGTCACGGGCCTGTACCTGTGCCGCTGTGCGTACGATAAGTGTGGGTGGCCGCGCCGTGGTCACAAAAGAAGCCAGGCTACGGTGTCGTTCGTGCTACGGTGGTACCATGTCAAGCCCCAAACCCCCAACCCCAAGTGCTCTCCACGTCGATCGCCACAAACGTTAACCACTCGCTCGCTCGTGCCAGCTCGTGTCCTATCGCATGGCTGCATCCTCTCGACGTGCACATGCGCCGCTGCGGCTAGGCTGAGGCTTAGCTACGTACAGGTCGCTCTCTACCGTGGCGTGGAGCAGTGGATCGAGCTCTGAGCTCTCTCTTCAATTCATGGCGGCGGCGGCGGCGGCGATGAGGACGGCGGTGAAGAGGCTGAACTTCGGCGCGGCGGAGGAGAGGGCGGAGGCCGCCGGGGAGGTCGCGCGGCTGGCGCGGGCGGACGGGCGCACGAGGCGGCAGCTCGCCGAGCTAGGGGTCGTGCCGCCGCTCCTGTCGATGCTCGCCGACGGCAGGGGAGGCCCCGCCGCAAGGCTGGCCGCCGCGGCGGCCCTGCTTGAGCTCGCCAGAGGGACGCACAGGTCAGTCTCTCATTGGGTGTGTTCTAAGCAATTGCTTTTCTTAGTTGCTGCGTGACGCCCAGATTCGCTCATAGCTTTTTGATGCCAATCTCTCGATCTCTGTAAGGATTTATTTTTTTTTTGGCGTACGGTTTGTGATCAAGAACTGATCGCTTAGTACATGCAAGTTCTCTGAGTGGAAGACTAGGTATTCTTGGGATTCAATTTTGAGAAGCAGATTACCATTTTCTAAAGATCGGCGTATGTGCACGTAGGTATCCCGTAGCAATCTTCATTTTTATACTCCAATGTTCCTCTGTATATGCGATGACTCCTAAACCAAATCAGATGTATGAGAATGAGACATTGCAACAGTGTACTATTTGTGCATGGTAGGACTTGTCGCTCGCTGTGATATACTGACATGCAAGTCTATGGATTTATATGTCAGCGACACATGACTATCAAAATTGATTACGCATCCTTAAAAATATCAAACCATGGAAGGAATTGAAACTTGAAACTGTCTAAGCTTTGACGAAGATTGCCACCAGTACGTCCACCATGCACAAACTCATCTCTGAGCTGATCTGAACTATAGGCCTTTACAATTGAATCTGTCAAACTCAGGGAAAAAAAGAGTTATTTATCTCTCAGTCGATTTCCTAGACCGTTGATCAAACGTCTCTATAGAATATATAAACGATCTAACAGTAGCATCTAGCTACGTAAAAATTGACTGAGAGTTATTTAAAAATCAGTCGCCTGAAAAGCAGCAAAACCGAAAAAAAAAAAACATGCATAAGCCGTCCATCATTTCTGCTTCCTAGTTTATACAGGCATTAAGGTGTGGTTGTGCTGCTGTGCCAACTTTTGTTTCTCTACGAGTCACCTCACGCCATTGCTATCTGACAGAATCACCGATAAATGCCAGCACTTTATCCGACTCCATACTCAGCTCTGTTCGTTCGTATTAGGCAGCCACACGAACAATATTCGGCACCTCGCTTCTGCAATTTGACTTGGGACGCCACCAAACTTTTTTTTTTCTTACAAATATTGCCTTCCATGTTTTAGGAAATCTTACCTAATTATGTGCTCCATTTGGTTTGTTTCCATCACTTGGACGAAAAGAACTCTCTAGAGATGCTTTTTTTTTGTTGGATATTTTGTTTTGTGGATATGGGCAATCGGTCATGCATGGAGCCCATAGCTCCATAGTGACATGATGCAAATATAGTGCGCCAGAAAAGATAAACTTCTGATCGAGAAAAGGAAAGGGAAGGAAAGATAGACAGCACCACGTTGGGGCTTGGGAGCTTGTACGTACTTGTGTTGATGTAGACTCGCACTACACGTCTACACATCCATATGCCTCCATATATAACGTAGCGCAGGGTCGTTTAGTGACGACGATGAAGTTGATTTCCACGATGCCAATTTTTGTGCTAATCAACTATGCGCAATGAATCGCGCATCAAACAAACGTGTAGTCCAATAACATTTCCCTTTTGTTTTGAGCACAACATTGTAACATGCTATATATGTTTACACGCTCTCAATTTGGACCGTCGAGATTTCCATCTGGACGGTCACAAAGGATGCGTGCCTGATGAAATTACGCTATGCGCCCTTTGGCACATTTTATCGCGAGTAGGTTGTTCATCCCTGTAGAAGCAATTTTTGGGCTTCTTCGTTGTCCTATCTTTTTTTTTTTAAAAAAAAAACTTCCTCAATTCTTCGCACAAAATGATCGGGTTCGTCTTCTTCTTCCTCACCTAGCCAAGTCGGCCATCTCCGCCGACGCGGTCGCCAGCAACCACCACGGACCTGCGACGTGAGCACATCGACGCTCGGGGGAACCATCATGCCGGCTGTCCTCGCTGCGCCAGAGCTAAGCCGTGCTAAGCCGACCAGCTGTACCCGGTAGGTCGGCTCCCCGGGTGCTAACGTGGTCACACTTGGGGGCCTGCGCATGAATATCGGTGCACGCACGATCAAGGTCTTGGATAAACCCAGAAATTGCTTGGCTAAGGGCATGTTCTTTTGAGCTGATTTGAACTACTGAACGGCTGAAATGGCTAAACTTTGAGAGTTTCTCAAGAAAGACTCGAGATCCGGATCCATCTCGGTTTTACTTGCTTTTTAAAAGTGTTAGGACACATTTATGAGACAAGCGGAAAAACAAACCTAAAGAACTTAAGTGTATGCTCTTTCTGCATGAGGATAAGTCATTAAGTTTTTAAGCCCCGAAGAACCGGCCCTAAGAGTACATATTTCTCTTTTGTCACTCATTACCTTTTACTCCCTCCAGTTTTTAAAAACATGACATCTTGGACATTGGCATGGTCTTTGTCTCTTTGAAATGCACCTTTGAGCACTAATTATCATTGTGATTTATTTATAAATATCGCAAAATCATCATACTATTAAAGTGTTTTTGAGATGAATCTAAATATGTGATATGGTTTCTATGTTCCCCCATCCAAATATTTTTTTAAAAAATATGTTTTTTTAAAAAACTTTAATCTAGGATAAGTTTTGTGAATTTGGAGGGAGGGAGTATAACCTTTTCAGTGGCATGCACGTATGTTTGTTCTTTGTCCCTGCTAAGGATACTATTTTTGGTTTCAGAAATAAGGTGCACATTGTGAAGACCGGCCTGCTCAAGAAGTTGCCACAGCTCATGGACGACAAGGACTTGTCAAGAAGCCACAGTCTCGCGCTCCTCCTCCTCTCCATCTCCTCCTTGGCCAACACCGACTTCCCCCTCCCCTCCACCGAGCTGCTTCCCTTCCTCGTCGCCACCCTCAGCGCCGACGAGGTCCCGGCCGACACGAAGCTGTCGTGCCTGGCCGCCCTCCACAACCTCTCGGCGAAGCTGGAGAACGTCCGGGACGTCGTCTCCAGCGGCGCGGTGCACGCCCTCCTGGCGCTCTCCCTGGACAAGGCGGCGTCGGAGATGGCGTTGTCTGTCCTCGGTAACCTGGCGGCGAGCTCGCCGGGGAAGAAGGCGATGGAGGAGGACGAGACGGCGGCGAGGGCGCTGGTGGAGGTCACGACGTGGCACGGCCTCGCGCGGTGCCAGGAGCACGCCACGTACCTGGTCATGGTGCTCGCTCACGGCAGCCGGGCGCAGCGGCGGCAGTTGCGGCAGCTCGGCGTCGTGCAGGCGCTGCTCGAGGTGTCGCTGCTCGGGAGCCCCCTGGCGCAGAGGAGGGCGGCCAAGATTCTGCAGTGGTACAAGGACGAAGCGCAGAGCAGGATCACGGCGCACTCCGGGCCGCGCATGGAGGGCTCGTCGAGCTGCCATGGCGACGACGCCGGAGTTGGCGGCGGCAACGAGGACGGCGGCGGCGGAGGGGCGGAGGATCGCCGGAATGCGGTGCACAGGATAGTGAAGCAGAGCCTTGACAGGAACATGAGGTCTATACTGCGGAGAGCCACTGCTTCCGTGGACCTGACGAGTGTAACCAAGCTGCTAGTTGCGAGCTCTAGCTCCAAGAGCTTGCCTTGTTGAACTCATTCGATGTGGAGTCAAGTGCTGTTCATAGTTATTTTATCAGTGCTGCAGTTTTTTTCCCCCCCTCTTTTGGTCATAGTTTAGCAGTGCTGTTCCTGTCACCGTGCACATGTAGGCATGCAGCTCCATGATCTATCTCTATGTGAGTGTGACATGGATATTTCTATTTCTTTAGAAATTAGCGCAAGAACATCGAACTCAAGAAGAAATACTGTGACAAATTGAGCATTTGGCTGAGGAAACACATCAACTATTCTATGGTAATGGAGAGGTATTATAATACATCGTTTCATAATGCTCAGCTTCTGCCAGCGAGCCTTTGCTGTTGCAGATGCTGGATTTGGCTTTCCCGTTGGGATTGGAACGTGGATGCCTTCTCCTTGAGCTCCTGAAAAGCACGCATTGTGTCGCCGTCGAATCCACCTGCAAACTGTGTGGGAAAATAGGATTGAATAACATGTAAAGCATGATAAGTTGATTAGTAGTAGCACATACATTAGAATTAGTACCTGGTGTACTCTGAAGGCGAATCGGACACATTGAAGCATCAGCTCCTCTTCATCAGGGCCACCTTTTATGGCCTCAAGCTCAGAAGAAACTCTTCTCAGATACTTCATTGCTAACTTGACTGACTGGAGCTTGATCTGCACCATAAAGACAACTTGCCATTGGAATGACATGTTTGTTGAAAAAAAATGTGGTGTGGTGTCAACAGATCACCACATGCATACGTAGATTATTCACATAGCGAAATATTGATAGCAGAAACCAAACATAAAAAGATTAACATTTAATTTACAGAGCAAACGTATGTGCTACAAATAGACGTGCAGCAATAGCCATTCTTAGAGTGCAGTTCGCTAGCCAACTTAAAAGCAATAACAAATTTTAAAGGTGAGAACACACATGTAGCAGTTAAGTGCAAGGCATCTTATAGCAATTTAGTGAAGGCATTAGTTCAGACATATTCAGAATATTAGCCAGATAGTGAGCATGAATTGACCAATGAACAAATTTCTTTTACATCTGGTCAAGGTCAACTCAATATATGTTATTATGCTCGAAATTTATCTGCTATGTATAGAACTACCTAGTTGTCAATTTGTCATTTCTCCCCAAGTTTAAGGCCACTGCCTTCACATGGCTGTACGCATGTAGCATCTTATCTAGGAAATGCAAATTTGGTCACTTCTTTGGAGTTTTTTCCATGGGAGGAGCCCTCAGGCCTCAGCAGTGGTCCATTTTAGCAGCAAAACCCAACGTAGTGTACATCTTTTCCTCCAAGAACCTGGCAGGGTTCAAATTTCAAAACATCTAGCCTGGACCAATATGATCAGCACACTGATGCCAGAAGAGGGCAATGTTGTCTGTATCAGCACACTCAAGAACAAAACAGAATCACGAGAGCCCCCGGCACACATGTACATTTCACGGCACTAGAGCCTTATTATTGGTCCCCAAAACACAAGTTTTCCCAAATTCTCTTTGTTTCTACCTCTAACATGTGCCCTGTAGTGAATAAATATCTTTGGTACCTACCTCGCGCTTTTCATCTTAAGGGAGCAAAAAGCTAGCAACATGTTCATCTTAAGGGAGCAACTATGGGAGGGTATAACTTCGAACGGCATAGCAAGTATCATATCATGTAGTAGTATCATGCAGTTTTGAACCGACGATATTCAATGATCGATAACTTGCATACCGTTCTAACAGTATAATGCTGCATACTATTTCTGCTATCTATATCACAGGAGCATGTGTTTAGCACCATCTCAGACGACTGCGATCTAGCAAATCTGCTAGAGTTTTGTGGTATGGAAGAAAGGTTTAATTAGGTGGGTTTTTTTTTTCATTCTAGCAGCAAGACAAAGCGTGCCAGTGCCCAGTTGAATTACCTGACTTACGATTCCGGTGTCCTGCATCCATTCCCATGGGATCTGATATCCGCGGTATCTGCTCATCGCGCCATCTCGCACGCGCACAAGGCCGTACACGCCATGCTCCAACCTGCCAACGACCATGGATGAGCACAACGAACAGAGCACAACCACAGCTGGTTGGTTGCTCATGGCAGAATCAAAGATTCAGGCAGTGTCTAATACTTCTCGAAGAGCGCCTGCATCTTCTTGAGAGCAGAAGAGCAGGGCTGCCGCGGGTCATCACAGAACGACGCCGCCTCGGACTCGAGCTTCTTCAGGTCGCGGTAGCCGAACGCCGCCTCGCGCAGCGCGTCCGCCTTCTGCTCCGGCCACTCGAAGTGCTTCAGCACCGCTCGTTCGTCCACCTGAGCAAGATCCAGTGAGAGCTAACGCTGTCACTCCCTCTGTCTGATTGCTGAGTGCATTCTGTGGCTGTTTATGAATGGTTTTTGGTTTCGGTTAGCTTACGAGGCGTGAGAGCTCGACGTCGAGCCACTTGACGAAGGTGACTACGTCCTCGATGTCGACGAACGCCGCGCCCTCCACTTCCTTGATCAGGAACCGGATGAAATCGCCCTGCCTCTCCACGTCCGATTTGATCTGCGTGCAGGTTCGCCGCCACACGTCAAACCGTTAGTGCAAGCACTGTCCTTTGATCACAAAACAAGCACAAAAAATTGGAAAACTTTGAATGCATACGGCATGGCAAACACATTTGGCGCGAAGCAACGGTCGAGGTTCAACAGGGTCATTTCGGTAAAGTCATGACCCGCTCCAACGGCTAGCTGGGCCTCAAAGCTCAAAGCCCACGGCGGCCGCGTGTCTGCGCTAACCCACACCATTTTTAATTTAAAAAGCGGTGAGTCGCGAGTTGCCGTAGCAGAACATTTATTGCACTCCTATTTTTAAATTCACTTGCCACTGCGTTTGGGCCTTTGGGGTAGTGCCACATATGCTGGGGCCCACGAGTCAGTCTGACAAGAGCCACTTCGGATACTCTGCACCCAGGATGCAGCTTTCTTTTTTGTTTCCAACTACACGTTGTCTTGCCTTTGAAAATAAAACGCAAATTGTCTTATCCTACTCCTCCGATTGATCATAAAAATCCAAGAGAGAAATGCACACAAGAACAGGGTTTGGCCTCGCTTTGGAATTGGGAACACGGAGTGATTTGCGCTTGGTTCTCCATGGAATGGGGAAAAGGTGTTTGTTTTGCCTGCGTGTTGGTGTTAGGATGGCCGTATGCGTGTACACGCTCGAATTCAGACTAGGATAACTTTCTGGTGATGTGTTCTTTGTTCAGTTGCGCAGCTACTCTCACCAGCAATTCATTCAACCAGTAGTAGTTGGCAACTACCCTGCGTCAAATTTTTTTTAAGATCTTTCAAGGGGGCAGCGTAGGCGATAATGTTTTGAAAGAAAACGAGAGGGAAATGTGTTAGAAAAAAGAGGCGATTTTTAATAGTGATTTGATGCTTACCGCGAGGAGATGGGTCGAGCGGTTCTCGATCTCGCCGATCATGTCTCTCGCGGCGGCGGCGCCACCGCCGGGACCCGCGTCGCCGCCTCCGCCGCCGTCCCTCTTCGAGTCCCTCCGCATTAGCGAGTGGTAAAACTCCACCACCTCGGGCACTCGCCTCACGCATGGACCGGATGTGGAAGCCGACGGGGATGACCTCGAGCTCCTCCTCATCTCCGGCGGCGGCGGCGGAGGAGGTGGAGCCCGAGGGCACCCATCTCCGCTGCCGCTGCTTGAGGTCGACGGCGACGAGCTTGCGCTACGGCGTCCCAGCGTCGGCATTGGCGGCGGAGGCGGCGGGGGTGGTGGTATCGGTGGGAGCTTTGAGAGCTCCGGCATGCGGCTCCTTGACGCCGCTGTGTCTGAAGAGCAGGACGGCGCCGACGGGGTGGACGACGACGAGCTAGACGAGGAGTTCGCTGGCGAAGCGCGGGACGAGCCGGAGAAATAGGACCTGGACTTGAAAGCCACCGGCTTTGGCGGCGGCGGCGGTGGCGGAGGAGGTACGGCGAGTTTAGCCGACTTTGTCGAGTCGCTTGCCGCATCGGAGCTCTCGGAGTTGTCCGACGACGACGAGCAATCGTCGGGATGCAGCGCGGCTTCTCTCCGCCGCATCTTCAGCTCCGCCATTTGCTTCTCCATCTCGAGAATCCTCTGCTCGCTGCTGCTGGCGCTGGCCACGGCGGCGTCGAGCTGGACGCGCAGCCGGGCGTTCTCGGCCTCGATGCGGGTCAAGGCGTCCTTGCATCGGCCGAGCTCGCTGCTCTTCGCGGCGAGCTCCGTCTCCAGGAAGGGGACGATGGCGACGGTCTCCTTGAGGATCTTGTGCTCGAGCAGCTCAGTGCGGAGGCGCGACTCCCTCTCCTGCAGCTCCTCGACGAGGCGGACGAGCTCGCCGACCTCCGGCGTCGCGCGCGCCGGCTGCACCTGCGCCGACGAGCGCGGGAAGTAGGCCCCGAACGACCGCGCAAAGGCCCCCGCCTTGGACGCTGACCCGGCCGGCGGGGCCGCCGCCGCCGCCGGCGAGCCGGAAGACCTCCTTCGCGGCGGCGTCTCCGGCGGGCCCGCGTGCTGCGGCGCCGGCGCCGCCGCCGGCGCCTTGCGCGTGGAGGAGGAGGAAGATGTCTTGGGCGTCGCCGGGCTGCGCTGGAAGCCCATGGCCGCCTTGACGCGCCCGGCCACCATTGCCGCCCGGCGCGGTGCTGGCTCCGGCCCGGCCGTCGAATACGAAATGGGCGGCTACGATCGCCGCAAGGACATGGGCGTGTGTGTCTCCTTGCTCGAGCGGCACCTCACACTGTTGCTTTGCTCACTCTCGCTCGCTCCACTGGCGGCTTTGCGGCTTCGTCGCGGGTTTTAACGGGTGGGCACGGTGCCCGAGGAACGGTCTCCGGTTTGGTCTGAGCGTTGCGAGGAGTGAAGAGGCTGCGTGGATGGGAGATTGGGAGGTGGTACTGGTAAAAATACTCGTCAGCTCAGCTAGCTCTCTGGATATGGAGAGTGAGAGTGAGGTGGAATCTGAACGTTGAGGGAGGCCAGCGCCGGTGCGTGCATCACCACACTGCATCTGCTTTGCATGTTCTGAATCTGGAAGTCCCTTTTGACCTTTTGCTTTGCACTGTTTTTTTAACAGCTCGGGGGATTAACAGTGGATCTGTTGATCTCATCCTAGCTTTATCCTGCCTTTTCATGAGTGTTAATTGTTAAAGTAAGGGTCAAACTGGCTAAACTCTATTCTAGATGAAAAAGGCTCGGAGCCTCGGACCTCTTCCAAACATCAGGTTTGATTTGAAAATGGATGGACGACCTGTAATTGGCCAGAACTACGATTTTCTGCTGCTTCATTCATTAGCTATGAGCCACCTGAGTTTGTTCTTTTCTGTCTAGGTTTATATAGCTTATTTTCTTATGGTCTTTCCGAAAAAGTTGAACGCTTTAATCTCATTAAATCTTTCCTCTTTTTTTTTTCTTTTTTTTTTAATCTCAAGCCGCTTCCGAAAGATCTCCAAAACAAACCAAATGACATGGACAAAGCCTAGATAGCTCTGGACGTTCAGCTTTTCAGTTCGCTAGCTATTTCAGTAATTCAATTCAGCAGAAAATAATACCCAAGCCACGTACTTATATAGGCCTTGTTTGTTTCGACTGAAAGTTGCTGAAAATTTTTATCCGAAAAAATCGTGTGCCTTCGAAAAGCGTTTTGAAGATTTCAAAAAAATGGGAAAAAAATTATTTTAAAAATTCTAATAACAATTATATAAAACTCCATAGAAATGACTATAAAACTCCATCTGCTATCCTTGCACTGCAACTAGCCGCTTTGGCACTTGGCAGTGGTGTTTCTGGCACATTTCCAAACACCTTATAGCGTTTAGCGTTGTTTGAGCATGCCTGTTCGCCGTGCCACATCGCCCTTTTTTTTACGACCGTCCGATCAACGCGAACGGCGGTTCAGATCGTGCCACGTCGGCCTACCGAACCGGCTAGACGCGTGCCGTTCAGCTGTCCCCGCCACCTGCACCCTCGTACAAATACAATGATGCAGCGCACCGCGTGCGTGCGTGCACCGGCGCTGCATATGTCACACGAGTAATCACCAATCACTGCCACTATCCCCACGTATATCTGATCAAATCCCAAACGACAGTGACATGCTTAATTACTCAGCCTTTTTGTCAGCTCTTGGATTGCCGGAGACGCACGACCAGCCAGTGAGCACGTACTGCATGCTGGACCACGGCCATTCCGGGCCCACGAGCCAGTGTCAGCGCGCGGGCCACCCCCGGAGCCTCTGCACGTGGGCCCCTGGGCTCAGCACCAGGTGTGATGGCTGGCTCTTCTCAGTTCAGCCTCACTGTCTCGGCCTTCAAGCGCATGGGTACTGGAGCATTCAGTGTCTCGCCGCATGCACTGGTAGCTAATGTCAACTATAGCTACATATCTCTACGGAATTACGTACGGGGTTTGGAGTTAGTAGTTTGGAGCGTGCGGGTGAATTGAAGGCACTCCCTGTGAATGCAAGGAGCAGCCGCTGCTCATCGATCTCGTCTGGGATTTGGAGCGGTCGGGACGCCCTCCGCGATGCCGGTTTCACGTGACCCCGCTCCAATCGATCGTTCCAGTTTGTTCTACTCACGGAATCACGGCTTCGACCCGACCCGACCCGACTGCCTCGTTGAACTCGCATCGGATCCCCGGCTTCAACCGGATCGAGTTCCAATATGTACAAAATACTACTTCTTCCTTCAGTTTCATAATACTTTTCGTTTTAAACATTTACATGCTCTTCGAAGTGCAACTTTGATCACAATTACTAATAAAATTCTTATACAAAATCCATGAAAATATGATATTGTGAAAGTATTTTTCAAACTGAATTTGTATGTATGGTTTTTATGTACACGGTTTCAAATAGTTTAAAAGTTTTTTTATAGGTAAAGTTTAAAAACTTTGACTTAGAACAAAACTAAAACGACAGGTATTATATAACTAGAAGGAGTACGATAATACTAGGGTTTTGTGTTAATGAGTCGCAACTCAATAGGCCGCGCTCTCAGTCATATAAATACTCGGCATAGTCGGAAAGTTACAACAAGATACAAGTACAACACTGTCCTTTCACACGCGATAATGATAGCCTAAAAACTCCATCTCTATCTCTAGTACCCCCATCAATTACAACATCGACGACGTTGAGATTGTGACTCAAAAATACAAGATCAGACGTAGATAGCTTTCGTTAGTTCATCCGCTACCTGATCTTTGGATGGAACAAAACGAATATCAAGTGCCTTATTAGCAACCCTTTCATGCACAAAATGGAAATCAACCTCTACATGCCTTGCTCTAGCTTGCATGGAAGATCAGGTTTGCATATAAATATGTGGCACTCAAGTTATCACGCCATAATACTGGAGCTCGACCTTGATAGATTCTAAATTCTCTCGGTTGTGACTAAACCCACATCAATTCAGACGTCACATTGGCTAGGATTTATACTCTGCTTCTGTACTTTATCTTGAAACGGTTGATTGTTTCCTTGAGCTCCAAAATATTAGATTATTCCCATATACACAGGAAATCCTTCGGTTACTCTTCGATCATCAAGGCATCAACTCAATCAGCATCTGAAAAGGCATTTATAAATTTTTACACTTTATTCACAACAAAGGTTGTATCAGGTCGAGTAAGTGTTGCATACTGCAATGCTCCTACTATACTTCTGTACTTAGAAGCCTCTTCAGCTGATAATGCTTTTCCTTCCTCATGGGACGGTTTTTCTAAAACCGAAAATGGCGTGGATATTGTCATGCACTTTTGCATTCCTGTCGATCAAGGATATCCAAGACAAACTGAGATTGGCAAAAGCATATGAACCCTAACCAGAATCCTGACCTTGCGGGCTTTGACGGCTGGAGACGATAAAAAATACGATGATGGCAGCGAATTCAGGTGAGGCAAAATCACATGTGATTTTGCTTAAAGACAGGCATCTGCTTGAGCAAAACCGTAACAAAAGTGCATTCAAGTTCGTCCCGTCAATCTGGATGACAGTTGAATAGATACATAGTCCATAGTCCACGCATAGATTATGGCTCTCAGCATACATCGTTAGAGCATTGCTAGCAGGTTTCCTAAAAAATCCTAAAACACTATTGCGGATAACATCAGTCGTTATAACGTTACAGCAGTGTTTATATTTTAGTCTCTAAATTTAGGGACTCTATCTAGAGAGAATCTCTATATCTTTTCGAGTATAGAGACTCTGCTGAAGGGGATGAAAATATAGGAAATAAATAGTGATTTAGAGAAGAAATATGACACACGAAATATAGAGATCGTGCTAACAATGCTCTTAGGGACGGCGGTTATTGCCCGACTCTGCTAGCCATACCATGATCCATGAATACTCACCGTTTCTCCCTTCTACCACCTCATCTGCAACACGTACGCTCGTCCCCACATGATGGAGGTAAGCTGGGTGGTTTCGGGCAGAAATGATGCTGCTCACGCTGCAAACGGGTCACGTCGCCCTCTTTATATGGCCCTGTGGAAAGCCGGTCTCCGCGTACCTCGGTTCCTGCCGGCCACCATGGCACCGGCACGAACATGATCATACCTGAGACCTGAGCTGCTCACGCTCTCAGTCTCACACAGGTTTCAAGCTTCAACAGCACATGCATGCAGATGTGTCACTCGACGTCGACGCCCTGCTCTGCTCTCGACTGGGCCGGCTTTGAAGATGCTTCAGCTTGCGAGTGATCCTTTTGGAGCTTTGTCGTGGCGTCCATGACCAGCTTGTGCGAGCAAACAAATCCGTGGCCAAGGTTGGATTCAGGCCGGGCCGGCGGCATCATCGCTGACACGCATGCCAGGGGGCTTGCAGATCACGAGGATGCACGGCTGGCCAGTGGCCATGCATGCAAGCAGTACTGCTCGCTGTGTGGGATTCAGATCATCGATATATCGGCGACTCGAAGAGGTTAATTAAGCTGCCATGCACGGCCGACCGAGAGTTGATTATCTCTATTTTCTTTTTTTGATAATGGAAGAATAAATAACTTTCAAGAACCAAACATCGAGTTGATACAAAGTCTTGAAAATAACTTCCGGCCTCTGCATACAAGATACACACAGCCTAAAGGATGATGAAACACTTGAACAAACACATTCTTAGTAGCATTCAATCCTACGACTAGAACGCCACCCATGTGCCTGGGAAAAGAAGACCTTGGCCACCTGCCCCAAACGTTGCGTAGCCTCCACAATTATAGACTGCAACTCCTGCTTCTGCAGCACAACCCAAAACTAGAGCCAGTGGATAATAGTAAAAATAACCTGCAATGGAGACACATTAAGTTTCTTTTGAAAGACTAGATCATTCCTACATAACCAGAGAGACCAACAGGTGGTTGCTGCTCCTAGTAGGACTAAACTTTTATATTGATTATCAAAGCACGCTAGCCAGTTCCCAAACATGTTAGAAACGCTAGACGGTTTAGAGATCCCCAAAGACAAATGAATTAAGGTCCAGACCAGCTAATGGTAGATGACAAAAGTGACTGTTTTTCAGTACTTCTGTACGGTGAAATTTCTGTACAATCGTACTGAAAAAAGATTGCCTGCACAGAAAGTAAAACGCAGGCGCCTGTGTTCTAGTCGGTCCCTTTTTTTAAAGGCCAACGAGCTTTTTGTTTTTAAGTACGAGAGAGCGCATAAATCCCGGACAAGGGAAGCGGAGAAAGAGAAAAAAGACCCACATAGTTGGGAGCTGAGCGTAGGGATGCAAGTGGATTGCTTCACGGGCATCCGCAAACTCGATTACTTCATTAAAATACACTAAGCCTTACCGTGCCAAACCAAAGGGGGAGAGTTAGCTGGTTTGGGGAGAGTGAGATTATAGATAGGGGGAGGCTATGGGTATCTATCTTCTACTTAGTTTGAATCGTTTGCTGTGGCTTGAACTTGTCTTTAAACTTGTGTATTTTAGTGAAGCAATCAGGTTTGCGGATACCCGCGAAGCAACCCACTTGCATCCCTAGCTGAGCGGACTCTTGTTGATCAAAAGGTATCCGTTTCTTCTTAACTCTTAGGTACTTTCTCTCCGGAGAGACACTAAAACATCACGCACAAAGGACATCTAACAGGCAGTCCAAGCTGATAAGTCGCTCCATCTTTTCTTAGGCCAAACTTTTGAAAGATCCAGCATAGCGGGGCTAACTTTCCAATGACTCGAAAACATTTTGATGCTTCCATCGGCGAAACTTTGAAGTACACAAAATAATCTCAACAAAAGGAAACAGTAAGACCAAAACGATTCCCACAGGGGCAAACTCCTAGACGTTGGAATAGCCTTCATCTTGAACTCTAAAGCCGGAACCATCTCCTTAAACTCCAAAGCTAAAATCGCCCTCTTTGGAACATGTCCTTGCGGTAAGGATTTTTCGGGCTCCAACTTGCTCGTTGAAATGAGCAACCCGCATGAAAGGCGAATGAGCAACCCGCATAAAAGACAAGGTAAGTACGCGAATACTCAACAACTAAGACTGACTATATAAACTAAGGCTTACAAAGAAATGGTACATTTCTTTTGTATAAAGCCAGTTTTATAAGGTTCACCCTGTGTGTTTGAATCATGAAAAACATTGGAAAAAAATATTTGAATCATTTAATTTCATAATTTTTGGCGACTGTCGGTTTTTACCAAAGTGGCTAGTCACGGTTTTGCCCACCGTAATCCCATGCTCACAGTCCCCCTATGAGGAGAAAACCAAAACAAACTCTGTCGTGGTTGTCCTTTAAAAACATTTTGAAAACAAAATATTAAAAATAACAAAGAGACAGCTCCCCGTCGTCTGCCCTTGACCTCGGGTAAGACAATCATGATAGTTGTACACACTACAGAGGTTGCACGTTTTACACATGAGATACAATGTCATCCCATCGAAAAACATCGTAACAAGACCTTTAACCATCAAACTCTTAGCCGGCATCCCCTCTTGAACGACATCCCATCTAAGGATTCTCCACATCACATGATAGCTTCCTGTTGGATGTGTTTCCCAAGATGTCTAGATCTTTTGCACCTTCTTCGCCACGTGGGATGTCCAAACAAAGAGTTCGAAGGGTACTTATTCGAGGTTGTCCCATTCCAATACACATGGTCGCACTGTATTACATAGCTCGACTATCTCAAGGAATCGGTCCCTAGGGAATTAGGGTGGATCCTGCACTAGGGCCAAGTGTCGTGCTTGCCGCACCCGCCTTGCAACCAACCACCCCATTCAGGTTTTGCAAAACAATTTTTATCCCGATAGCACCCACTATCATCTAACCCACTTAATAACATCAAGACAACGATCATTTTTTAAAATCACATCTAAACAGAATAATGAGATAGCTCATCACAAGAATGATTAAAGGGGTCTAAGCATTCTAAGCATCATATAAAACTTAGATTGTGTGTTTTTCCATACAAATAAGTGGTAGATAATAACCTACCACAATAAAGACAAATCTAATACGAATAATAATAATGAAATTGGATGGTTGTAGTTAAACTAACTGATTAGCATTTCTAGTTTTAACACAACATGGTTTTCAATAAATCTATAAAACAAATTCACAAAAAACTTCTTCAAAAAGTTAAAAATTTTCCTTCAACGCCCGAATCTATCTCACGTGAATATGGACATCATTCAATATGCAGAAAATCATATAACCCAAAATGTATGCAAATGCACAATGTGAATTACAGCAGGTAGACATGAATTTTATGCAAATTTTAAAATTTATTTCATAATTTTTGGATGCACATAATTGAATATATAAATTTTTAACTGCCACAGGTAAATAATATAAAAATATAATAATAGGCCGAATGGGCCTCTTCTTGGGCCGAACTAACGCTAGCCTGTTCCAACTCCCTCTCTGGAGAAGTCATATTTTTTTATATTTATATTTATTCCTTTATGCAAAATTATAAGTCGAATTAAAATTTAGACACTAATAGGCGCCGGTCGTACTTTCAAAAAACGACAGGGTACCTGTCGCACTTTGAGTGCATGACAGATTGCTGGAGAATTCGTTTGCAGGAGGATGCTGCCCGATCGTGAAAGTTGAAAGTTTCAAAAATGGGTTCTTTAGGATTTTACATGAATTTTAAAATTTGTTTCGTGTAAGTTGGATATGGTATGAAATGTTAATAGATATAAGAAGTTGAAACTCTGTACAAGTTAATGTAGCACGAGAGCATGTCATTAATTCAATTCACGATCGGGCAGCATCCTCCTGCGAACGTATTCTCCAGCAATCTGTCGTGCACTCAAAGTGCGACAGGTACCCTGTCGTTTTTTGAAAGTGCGATCGGCGCCTATTTGTGTCTAAATTTCAATCCGACATATAATTTTGCATAAAGGAATAAAAATAAATATAAAAAATAAAAATTCTTCTCTGGACCTCCTCACGCTCAAACAATTTCGCCTTACCGGTCTGCGCCATCCTCACTCCCACCTAGGCCTCCCGCACCAGGCTGCCTCGGCCTAGCGGGCCGCAACAACTCGCCTTCGGTAGCCTCGGCCTGGCGGGCTGCAACAGCTCACCTTGGGCCGCCTCCACGAGCGCCACAGGCCTCATCCTTCCTTCCCCTTCATGGGCTGCCACTGCGCCGCGCAGGCTGCGCCCGTTGCTGGGCCTTGCGAGCACAACGGACCGCATCCTTCCTTCACCTTCACAGGCGGCCTCCCGACGCCTCTGGACTGCTCCATCTTCTAGGCCGCGCTCGCGCCGCACCGCATCAGCAAGCTGGCCCGCATGGGCCGCTCCCACTGCTGGGACGCCTGCTCGCATCCACCCCACCGCCTACTACTCGCATCCTTCCTTCCACTTCATGGGACGTTGCTGGGCCAGGCTGACCGCGCCCGTAATTGGACCGCGCGAGCACCGCGCCGCACCCACGAGCTGGTCCGCATGGTCACCCGCCTGGGCAACGCTATGCACCAGACCGCTCGCCTCGACCCTGGCGCCTGCCACTCGCATCCTGGACCGCCTCCCCGCGACTAAGGCCCAGTTCTTTTCAGCTAAACAGTTTAACGGCTTAACGACTTATCTATGTTTTGAAAACACATATGCTTTGAGTTTTTTAATTCCGTTTTTTCGTTGATTTAAAGATGGGTTATAATGCTTTAAAAAACAAGTAAAATGAAATGGATCCGAATCTCAAGAATATTTTGATAAGCTCTCGAAATTCAGTCATTTCAGCCGTTTAGATCAGCTCAAAAGAATAGGGCCTAAGTCGTGCCGGCCGCCTCCTGCCCAACCCATTATCCCGTTGGGGCAGCTAGAAAGGGATCTGGATTTGACTGGGCTGGCCCAATAGGCCCAACGCTGATTGAGACGGACAAGTGGGCCTTGATCAAGTTGGGATACCCATTATCTATATTTCTTCTTTGCTTCATAAACGTATGGTTTTTTTATGAAAAAGGATAGAAGAAAGAAACTTGTATGGATTAGCAACACTCAACGATGAGTCGATGACATAACAGGCCATGATCTAGCACTTCCCGGAAACTTTTTAAGCAGGAATTAATCCAAAACACAGGAACCTACGGCGTGAACCTATAATCCCAAGCTCACAGTGCCCATTTGAGAAAAAAAAACCAAGACACGACTTCTGTCGTGTTTTTTCTTTAAAAACATTTTAAAAAACAAAATGTTAAAAATACTTGACAGACAATTTCTCGTCGTCCACCCATGATGTTGGGCAGAGGTTGCATGCTTTACTCATGTGATACAACACCCGCCTGTCAGTAAACATCGTCACGAGATATTTAACTATCTAGCTCTTAATCGGCATCCCTTATTGGATGGTATCCCCTCTAAGTATTCTCCGCATCATAGGATAGCTTCCCATTAGCTATGTTTTCCTCTTAAGCCTAAAAGATGACGTCTAGATCTTTTGTACCTTCTCTGCCACGTGGGATGTCTAAACCAAAGAGTTCGTGGGGTACTTAGCAAAGGATGTTCCACTCCAACATACATGGTCGCATTGTAGTACTTAGCCGGACTAAAGGAATCGATTCGTAGAGAAACAGGGTGGGTCCCGCATTGGGCCAAGTGTCGTGCTTGCCGCACCCACGTTGCAACCGACCACCCCAATCATGTTTTGCAAGACTATTTTTATCCAGATAGCACCCACTATCATCTAACCCACTTAATAACATGACGACAACGATCATCCTTTAAAATCACATCAAAACAAAATAATGAGACAACTCAACACAAGTATGATTAAATGTGTCTAAGCATTGTAAGCATCATACTAAAAACTTAGATTGTGAGTTTGGCCATAAAAATATGTGTCAGATAATAACCTACATCAACAAGGACAACTTTAATACGAATAATAATAATAATATTGGATGGGCGTATCTAAACTAACTAATTAATATTTTTAGTTTTAACATAGTATGCTTTTCAATAAATATATAAAACGTCTTCACAAGCATAGGTGTCACAGGTTCACCACTTAACTTGTGTCGAATCCACTTTTTCGAAACGTTGGAAAATTTTCATCAACGCCAAAATCAATCGCACGCGAATACGGACATCATTCAATAGGTAGAAAATCACATAAACAAAAATGTTTGCAAATGCACAATGAGAATTAAAGCAAGTAGATATGAATTTTGTGCAAATTTTAAATTTTATTTCATAATTTTGTATGGACATAATTAAAGATATAAATTTTTAACTGCTGCAGATAAATAATATAAATAAAATTATAATATTAGACCTAATCGGCGTGTTATTGGGCCGAACCAGCGCCAGCCCGCACTAACTGCCTGTCTGGACCTCCTCCCGCGACAAGACCATGCCAACCTGGCCCCGCGCGTTACCATCCTGCGCCTTCGTCCCCTCCGACATGGGCCTCCTGAAACAGGCCGTCTCCGCCTGGCAGGCCGTGCTGCGGCCTTGGGCCGCCTCCACGCGCGCCACAGTTTGCATCCATCCTTCCCTTTCATGGACTGCTTCTGGGCCACGCCGGCTGCGCCCGCAGCTGGGCCTTGCGCGCTCAACGGGCTGCATCCTTCCTTCCCCTTCAGGAGTTCAGGGGTCCGCCTCTGGGCCCTGCCAGCTGCTGGACCATGCCGCACCCGCAAAATGGACCGCGACGGCTGTTGGGTCGCGCGCGCGCCTCACAGCATCAGCAAGCTGGGCCGCGTGGACCCCACTCGCATCCTGGGCCGCTTCCCCGCTACTAGGCCGCGCCGGCATGGGCCTTGCGCCGTACCACGCGCGCCCTCCGCGCTGGCTGGGCCGCCTCCTTCCCAACCTTAACACCCAACCACAAAAAAAACCGAAAAAAATGGGTTTTAATCGAGAATTTTTAATTTTTTTATATTTATTTTTATTCGTTTATGCAAAACTATATGTCAAATTGAAATTTAGACACAAATAGACGCCGGTCGCACTTTGAAAGCACGATATATAGCCTCTCGCGCTTTGGACGCACGACAGGGTGCTGAGCATGCCTCGTAGAGCGGTCGCGACTACAGTACACAGCTACAGTAACTCAGAGAGTTTAAACTTCTTATATCTATTAACACTTCATACTATATCCAACTTGCACGAAATAAATTTTAAAATTCATGTAAAATCCTAAAGAACCCATTTTTGAAACTTTCAATTTTTTTAATTTTTTTTGAATTTTGAATTTACACTTGAATTTGTATTTTAAATTTGAATTTTCAAATTTTGAATTTCGAAAATTCTAAGTTTCAAAAATGGGTTCTTTAGGATTTTACATGAATTTTAAAATTTGTTTCGTGTAAATTGGATATGGTATGAAATATTAAACTTCCAATTTTTGAATTTTGAATTTTGAATTTACACGAAAATTTGAAGTTTAATATTTCATACCATATCCAATTTACACGAAACAAATTTTAAAATTCATGTAAAATCCTAAAGAACCCATTTTTGAAACTTTCAATTTTTTTATATTTTTTTATATTTTGAATTTTGAATTTACACTTGAATTTGTATTTTAAATTTGAATTTTCGAATTTTGAATTTCGAAAATTCTAAGTTTGAAAAATGGGTTCTTTAGGATTTTACATGAATTTTAAAATTTGTTTCGTGTAAATTGGATATGGTATGAAATATTAAACTTCCAATTTTCGTGTAAATTCAAAATTCAAAATTCAAAAAAGCATACATTATACGAAGTTATACGAAAGCAATCAACCAATCAAACTATAGCCATGAATAAAATGATGAAAATCCAAATCACCCATTTGAGCATAATTTTAACTACAAGATAGAATAGATAAATATATAGCTTTTCAATTCAATCCCAAACCCCCTTGGTCCTTAGGTTGGCAGAGAATAGACCATTTGGCTAGGCGATATTTTTTGTTGTTCTCGTCACCTTGCCAATAAAATCGAGAACGAAAATAGTCAAGTTTCTTAAGAACACCCTTTGGGATGGGAAAAAAGGACATCATGTACATCGGAAGGCTGCTTAACACCGAGTTGATTAATGTTAATCTTCCTCCAATAGAGAGGTGTTTGCCTTTCCAGCTACTGAGTCTCTTTTCAAAGCGCTCCTCCACCTTCTTCCAATCAGTATTTCTCAATTTCCTATAATGAATAGGAATGCCTAAATACCTCAGAGGAAGATCCCCCTTCTTGCAACCAAAGATATCCATGTAATGTTGCAAATACTCTTGGGCTTCTCCAAAGCAGAGCAATTCACTTTTATGGAAATTGATTTTCAGCCCTGAGATTTGCTCGAAAGCATAAAGTAGAAGTTTCATGTTACGAGCTTTTTCCAGGTCATGTTCCAAGAAACGAATTGTGTCATCTGCATATTGTAGAATAGATAAACCTCCATCGATCAGATGAGGTACTATCCCACCAATTTGCCCATCAACATTTGCCCTCTTAATTAGGATTGATAGCATATCTGCTACAATGTTAAACAGAAGTGGTGATAGGGGATCCCCTTGTCGGAGGCCTTTCTTGGTCTGGAAGTAGTGCCCCACTTCATCATTCACATTGATTGCGACACTCCCTCCCGAAATGAAAGTCTTAACCCAAGTGATCCATTTTGGTGAGAAACCTTTCATTCGTAGAGTCTGGAGTAAGAAGGGCCATTTGACTTTGTCATAAGCCTTTTCAAAGTCTATTTTAAAAATTACCCCATCCAGATTTTTCCTATGTAACTCATGCAAAGTTTCGTGCAGTATGACGACTCCTTCTAAGATGTTTCGTCCACGCATGAAAGCAGTCTGAGTGGGACTGATTATTTTGTCCGCAACAAGGCTAATCCTGTTCGTGGCCACTTTAGTAAAAATTTTGAAACTCACATTGAGGAGGCAAATGGGTCTGTATTGTTGAATTATGTTAGCATCTTGGACTTTAGGTATGAGAGTGATCACACCAAAGTTTAAGCTAAAAAGCGGTAAATCCCCGACGTAAAGCTCATGAAACATTTCCAACAAGTCACCTTTAATGATTTCCCAGAATTTTTGAAAAAATTCTGCCGGAAAACCATCAGGACCGGGTGCCTTGTTATGTTCAAGCTGAAAAATGGCATCTTTCACTTCCTTTTCGAAAAAAGGGCCCGAAAGAATATCGTTTTCTTCTTGAGAAACTTGAGCAATATCCTGAGTCCAACTCTCCACAAGGGAGAAGAAGGTCTCCTCAGGTTCTCCGAACAGCTCTTTATAGAAACGTGTGATGTAGGATTTAAGGTTAGCCTGTCCTTCAATTTTCCCCTGTTCATGGTCTAGGGAGAAAATACGTTTCTTCCTGTGTTTGCCATTGGCCATCATCTGGAAGTATCTAGTATTATTATCTCCTAAGAGGACATCTTTAACCTTAGCTCTCTGATAGTATTTAATTTCTTCTTCCCTGAGAAGAATAGCTAGCTGATCCCGAGCCTGACCGAGTTGCCCTCGTTCAGATTCAGTCAAATCCCTAGCCTCAGCAGCGATATCCAAATCATTAATTTTTGTCTGGAGAAGTGTTTTTTGTTTTTTATAAGAGCCATTGGTGTGCGCTGCCCATCCACGAAGGAATCTACGCAGAGCCCCAAGCTTTTGATTCCATCGTTGAACAGAGTTATTCCCTTTCACCGGCTTATCCCAGATTTGTACGACCTTATCGTAGAAATCTTCTCGGTAAAACCAACTAAGCTCGAATTTGAACTGCTTAGATTTACCTGAGAAAGCAGGCGATCCGGTGTCCAACAGTAAGATTATCTCTATTTTCTACACGCATGGTTCCCTTGATTGATCAATCGCATTTTGGTAGCTAGGGGACGCTTGGGCCGAACGTTAACCTGATGATAATCAGTAGCTAGCTAGTGAAGGAACGAAGTGACCTCGACGCAAAGGATCTCCTAGCTACGTAGGTGGAGGGAGCACTATCGCCGTATCGATCAATATGGTCCCACGGACCAAGTGAGAAACGTTTTGTCGATCGCCATGCAGGAGTTTGGGAGCGAGAGTGATTTGGTGGACTAATTAGTCCTGGCGTGTTCGTCACTTGAAGCAACCACCGATTGCCCCGTTTTTCTTAAAGGCCAACGTTTTTTTTTTTTTTTTGAAGTAGGAGAGCACATAAATCCAGGACAAGGGCACGCAGTGGGGAGCTGAGCGGACTCTTGATGATCAAAAGGTATCCGCTTCTAAACTCTTATACGTATTGTCTTTCTCGAGAGACACCAAAAACATCATGCACAAAGAACATCTGAGAGGCAGTCCGTCGACCTGTCCGGGCCTGTTTGATTCGTTGCCACACCTAGTCACGTCTAAACTAGGCAGGTTTGATCTATGCCTGTTCATGGGCAGGCCGGCCCGAAAAAGCCCACTCGGCTTGGCCTGGCTAGACCGGTGCATCGGGCTGGGCTCGTGCCTCGGACTGAAGCCCGGCTGTCGGGCCAGGCTAGGCTAGGGCTAGGGAAAAACGCGCATTAAGACATAATCGGGCCGGGCTTCAGGCCGGGCTTAGACCCGAAGCGGAGGCCCGAAGCATCGGGCAGGGCCGGGCTCGGGCTTGGTCTTGCGGGACCAGGTTTTTCCAAACCCGGGCCAGCCGATGATCAGGTCTAGTTTAACTGAGTTAGGCTCGTGTTTGGTTCGTTGCCACACTTTCTTAGCTAACTGGCCTACGCATCATAGACTAATTTTTTTTACCACACTTTGCCACATATTTGACGCCCAATTTGACCGCCGCAAAAAGTGTGGCTTGGGACACTTGGCTAAGCTTAGTCGTGGCACAATTAGGCACCAACCAAACAGTCCCAAGAAGCCAAACTTTTGAAAGATCCAGCATAGCGGGGTAACTTTCCAATAACTAGGAAACATCTCAGTGCTTCCGTCGGCAAAACTTTCGAGTACACAAATTAATCTCAACAAAAGGAAACAGCAAGACCAAAACGATCTCCACAGGCAAGCTGTGGGGCAAGCTCCTATACGTTAGAATAGCCTTCATCTTAAACTCCATATCAGGAACCATCTCCTTAAACTCCAAAGCTAAAACCGCCCTCTCGGAACTTCTCCTTGTGGTAAGGATTATTCGGGCTCCAAACAGCTCATTCGAATGAGCAACCCGCATGAAAAGGCGAGGTAAGCACGCGAATACTCAACAAGCAAGACCGGCTATATAAAACTAAGTCTTACAAAGGAAGGGTACAGTTCTTTTACATAAAGCCAGTTTTGTAAAGTTCACCTTATGTTATTAAAAGAGAAAATTGCATTGTTGCCCCTGAACTTGGGTGATTCTCACGTATGCCCCTGAACTTGAGTTTTATTTTCTCGCAGCCCTAAACTTGTTTTTGTTTGTACTATTGCCCCAAAACCGTTAGGGCAACCGTTAAGTGCTGATGTGGCGCTTACGTGGCCGCTAACTGTGATATGGCTATTACATGATGCTTACATCGCAGTTGATGTGGCTACTTATTGATGAAAAAATTCATAAAAATTTATAAAAATAGGAAAAAATGAAAATATATAAAAACAAAAAATGGGAAAAACTCATTAAAAAAGAAAATCATAAAAATCCAGGAAAATAGGGAAAAAAGAAAAACCTAAAAAAAAAGGGAAATCATAAAAATCGATAAAATCGTATTTTTGTTTTTATGTTTTTATAAATTATTCTATTTTTATGATTTTTTCCAAATTGTCTCGGTTTTTGTTTTCCCTTTTTTTGAATTGTTCTGATTTGTTATTTTTTTTAAATGATTTTTCCCTAATTTTCCAATTTTTTATTTTTTATGAATTGTTTCTAATTATCATAATTTTTATGAATTTTTTCATCAATAACTAGCCACATCAACTACTATGTAAGCGTCATGTGGCAGGCACAACAAACTGTTAACGCCTATCATATCAGCACTTAACAGCTGCCCCCAACGGTTTTGAGGCAATCGTGCAAACAGAGACAAGTTTAGAGGGGCGAGAATGGAAAACTTAAGTTTAGTGGGCCACATGAGAATCGCTGCAAGTTTAGGGGGCAACAGTGCAATTTTCTATTTTTCAAACATGGAAAACATTGGAAAAACAAATATTTGAATAAATTTCACAATTTTTGGTGACTGCCGATTTTACCAAAGTGGCTAGTCACGGTTCCCCACCGTGAAACTACAATCCCATGCTCACAACCCCACTACGAGAAGAAAGCCAAAACACATGACTTCTGTCGTGGTTGTCCTTTAAAAACATTTTGAAAACAAAATGTTAAAAAAACCAGAGATACAACTCCCCGTCGTCCGCCTTTGGCCTCGAGCAAGGCTATCATGATAGTTGTACACCCTGCAGAGATTGCAAGCTTTACCCATTAGATACAATGTCAACCCATCAGACAACATGATAACGAGACCTTTAACTATCTAGCTCTTAGCCGGTATCCCCTATTGGACGGTATCCCCTCTTAAGTATTCCCCACAGTGCATGATAAGGATGACGTCTAGATCTTCTGCACCTTCTTTGCCATGCGGGATGTACAAACAAAGAGTTTAAAGGGTGCATAGTCAAGGTTGTTCCATTACAGGACATATGGTCGCACTGTAGTACTTAGAGTAACTACCTTAAGGAATCAGTATGGGTCCTGCACCAGGCCCAAGTGTCGTGCTTGCTGCACCCGCCTTGCAACCAACCACCCCAATCAAGTTTTGCAAAACAATTTTTTATCCCGACAACACCCACTATCATCTAACCCCCTTAATAACGTGACGACAACTATCGTCCTTTAAAATCACATCAAAACAACATAATTAGACAACTCATCACAAGTATGATTAAATAGGTCTAAGCATTCTAAGTATCATACAAAACATAGATTGCGAGTTTGGCCACGTAAATAAGTGGTAGATAATAACCTATGGCAACAAAGACAATTTTAATGCGAATAATAATAATATTGGATGTGTGTAGCTTAACTAACTAATTACCATTTTTAGTTTTAACATAGCTTGCTTTTCAATAAATATATAAAACAATTTCAAGGGCATAGGTGTCAGAGGTTCGACACTTGTCTTGATCAGCGAACCCACTTCTTCAAAATATTGCAAATTTTTCTTCAACGCCCGAATCTATCGTACACGAATATAGTCAGAATTCAATATGCAGAAAATGACATAAAAAAAAGTATGCTAATGCACAATGAGAATTACAACAATTAGACATGAATTTTATGCATATCTTAAATTTTATTTCATAATTTTTGTATGGACATAATTAAATATATATTTTTTAACTGCTGCGGGTAAATAAAATAAAGGAAGAAGTACACTCTACCCTATTCAACTATTTCAAAAGTTCGGTTTTCCCCCTCAACTCTAAAACCAGGTATCCAACCTACGTCGATTATCAAAACAGGTCAAATTACCCCCTTCAACCAAAACCAGCATGGTTTTGGATGACATGTCATCCCAGTCAGCATTTTTTTTATACAAAATAAATTCACAAAATTTAATAAATTATAGAAGAGAAAATTGCACTATTAGTTCCCAAACTTGTCCCACCTATGCACATAAATCTGTAACTATGAAAACCGTTTACTTTACACCCAAACTTGTTGAATTGGTGCAATAATGTCCAATCCGCGGGTTTGAGGGGTTTTGAGGGTGGTTTGTTGATATGGCGGTCAAAGTAAATGTTGATGTGTCTTTTTTTTTTTTTTTTTGCATTTTGCACCGTGTATTCAATTTTCTTTCTTCTCCCAGCTCCGATCCAACCTCCTAGATCGCTCTCCTCATTCCATCTCCTCCCCGCCATTTCCTTCGTCCCACGTCGGCACCTCCGCCCGTCGCCCAGCCCCACTGCCGGAGTTTCCCGCCGCCCTAGTCTCTCTCTCTCCCTTTCTCTTTTTCCCCTCTTCCTACCCGGCCT
Source organism: Raddia distichophylla (assembly GCA_005191435.1). NCBI lineage: Eukaryota > Viridiplantae > Streptophyta > Magnoliopsida > Poales > Poaceae > Raddia > Raddia distichophylla. The sequence goes on from SPJY01001239.1 coordinate 780,626, forward strand.
CTCTCTCTTTTTGCCCCTCGGATTTTCCGCCCGCTCCCCTCTCCGTCTCTCCGTATCGGTCTCCCTACCAAAGCCGCCCGTCGCCGCGCCGCGCCGTTTCCAGCGCCACCGCCGGTCATCCCCCTCCTCCCCGTCGGTATCTCTCTCTCTCTGTCTCTTCTTTTCTGTTCTTCCTCCGCCACCGCGCTGGAGCTCGCCCCGCCGGCGGCGACTCCGTCCCGAGCCGCCTCTGTCGCGCCACCTCCCTCTATTCCTTCGCCTCTTTTCCCCTTCCCCTCTCAGCTTTGCCGCAACCGCCGCACTTGATTGCCGTCTCCAGTGCCATCGCTTTGCCATTGGTGTCGTGCTAGCTCGCCATCGCCGTCGACTGCCACCAGCGGCCGCGCCAGCCGCTGCTATCCCCATGAGCCAGCCGCCTCGTTGGGTTGGAGCTGGAAGGAGAAAGAAAACTAAATACGTGGTGCAAAATGCAAAAAATAGCCACATCAGCATTAACTTTGACCGCCATGTCAACAAACAACCCTCAAACCCGTAAATTGGACATGATTATTCAACAAGTCTGGGTGTAAAAATAAACGGTTTTCATAGTTACAGATTTATGTGCACATGTGGGACAAGTTTAGGGACTAATAGTACAATTTTCTCATTATAGAAAATCATAGAAAGCTCAATAAAATCATATAAAAGTACCCAAAAAAATTAGAAAAATACGTAGAACGAAAATATGTAATAAAAGTATAATGTTTGTATTTGTACTTGTATGCATTTTTTTGGTTGAAAACTGTATTTTATTGATTAGAAAATTAGGAATTTAGGAAAAATTTGTTTGTAGAAAATAATAAAAATTCAAAACGTAAGTATGCTATTTTGAACGTTGAATTTAATTTTTAAATTACAATTAAATGGTCAAAGTAACTTTGAATTTGAATTTAAAAATGCAAATTAAAAGGTAAAGCTAACATTCCTATATTTCTCTTAGTTTTCTCCTTTTGCTATAAGCCAAACTTATTTTCTCTAAAAACTCAAACTATTTAATCAATAAAATATTTATAGGACAAATATATTTTTTTTCATATAATTATGCACATAAATCATAGTATTTGGATTCTACCCTTCTTTCTAAATTTATTGATAATATTATTCTATTTTTTATATTTCATTGATTTTCTATAATTTATTTGATTTATTTGAAATTATTTTTGGAAAAAAATGGATGCCATGTCATTTAAAACCATATTGGTTTTGGGTGGAAGGGGTATTTTGACTGGAATTGATAATTGATGGAGGTTGGATGCCAGTTTTTACCGTTGAGGGGGGCAAAACTGAATTTTTGCAATAGTTTAAGTGAGGTGAAGTGGACTTTTTTCCTAAAATAAATAAAATTATATTAATAAGCCGAATAGGCCTCTTCTTGGGCTGAACCGGCGCCAGCCCGCTCCCAGCTCCCCTGTCTGGACCTCCTCCCGCGACAAGGCCACGCTTGCTTGGGCCGCACGCCTTACCGCCTTGCTCCTTCCTCCCATGCCTTCGCCGAATAAAATTAGGGAAATTCCTAGCGAGATCCGGACGGGATCGCCCCCTCGCGCGCTGTGGAGAGGAAGGAGGAGGAGGGAGGAGGAAGGAGGAGGTGGAAGGAAGATGCCTACCTCGACGCCGTCGACCTCGCTGCCGCCGTTTCAGGTTAGGGTTAGGAAAAATTTGGGTTCCCTGGGGTTTAGAGGGAGGTCAGGGAGGCGGCGGACCGGCGGTGGGTGGGGCTCTTCGGGGGCGGCGCCGCCGCTGCCGGAGCTGGGAGAGGAGGCCGCGCGGCTATTCTCGCCTTACTGTATCCGGTAGGGGCAAGTGAAATGGGTTCCTGACATTTAACTTACCCGTTCGATCAGGAAATGTACGCTTAATCGGCGAGGGCGCCGCCGGCCGGGGCGGAGGAAGGAGGCTGCGGGGGCGGGGAGGGCACGCGCGAGTGGAGGGGAGGTATCCCGTCGGGGTGGGCTCCCGACGGGATACCGTGGGCTAGTCGCCCCCTTGAAAAAATGAGATCAGTAAACGCCCTAAAATTATAATAATAGGTTGAATCGGCCTCTTCCTGGGCCCAACCGACGCCAGCTCGCTCGAACCCCCTATCTGGACCTGCTCCGGCGATATGACCATGTTAGCCTGGGCCGCGCGACTTATTGGCCTGCGTCTTTCTCCCCTCCCACCTGGGCCTCACGCACCAGGCCGCCGCCGCTCGGCAGGCCGCGCTGCACGAACCACGCCAGTGTGTTTGGTTGGTTGAATAAGGTGGTACGGGATGGTATCATACATGATCTAGGTGTTTGGTTGGCTGCACGGAATGTTCCGCTTCTTCATACCTGTGTTTGGTTGATGGGATGGGGATGAATGGGATGGTACGCGGTGGTTTAAATTTAGGGAATATTCCCTGTTTATCCTGCATGGCGTGATTCGACCATTTTGGTCGAACGATCCCATACAACTTTTTGTTTCGAACCGTTCCATCCTATTCAGTATCATCTCATTCCATTCATCCTCGTACAACCAACCAAACACACCCTCATGAGCCGACTTTGGGCCTCGAGCTCGCCTCGACCCCACCGCCTGCTATTCGCCTATTCCTTCCACTTCACAGGCCGTTTCTGGGCCGTGCCGGACGCGCCCCCTGCTGGGCCTCGCGTGCGGCGCTTCACCCTCGAGCTGGGACGCGAGGCCTCCCGGCTGGGCCACACTACGCGCCAGACCGCTCGCCTCGACCCCGCCGCCTGCCACTCGTATCCTGGGCCGCTTCCCAGCGAGTAGGCCGCGCCGGCCTGGGCCACGCGCACGCTGGCTGGGCGGCCTCCTTCCGAAGCCCGTACGGGCCGCTGCGCCAGCAAGCGCAGCGCCGCCTCTGCCTTCGGCTACAGCGCCGGCAACACCCAACCACGGTGGCGCTTGGCGGGGCGGATCGTCGGCAACACCCAACCACGGAAAAAAACGGCAAAAATAATGGGTTGTACGCGATGCCTAGATCATTAAGGGGAAAAATGGAAGGAAGGTTATGCTAAAAACGAAGACGAATTTGAGGGAGCTAGAAAAATCGACGAGTTTTCGGCGCCTTCGTATAAAGACGAAATGGGTTCCTTAGGACCCCAAGAGGGACTACCGTGAAGGATTCGAAGATCGAAGACTTACACGCGGAGAATTCTAAGAAACACGAAAGGGGAGTACAAGAGGAGTAGTTGTGTGCGAAGCAGCAAAGGCCAGGGTTGAACGAGTGAGTGGCTGAGGAGTTTTGACTTCGGCCCACGTCCAAATAATCCTGTTGCGGCAGCTAGAAAGGGATCTGGATTTGATTGGGCTGGCCCAATTGGCCCAACGCTGATTGAGACGGCCGAGAGGGCCTTGATCAAGCCTAAGACATATGCCTCCAAGTAGGAAAAAGTACCGATTTGGTCTCTTAACTATGCCTGCTGGACCACTTTAGTCCCTAAATCTTAATACCGGACTTGTGAGGTTCCTCATGTAGCAAAACCGGGCTTGACCGATCCTTTGACTGGTCAAAACAGTGGTATTAGGGTTTTCTTGCCAACGTGGACTGCCACATCATTGCGACGTCACACATGGTGAACACCTGGACTGCCACGTCATTTCCACGTCACACATGGTGAACACCTGGACTGTCACGTCATTGCCAAGCCAGCAAAAATCTTACGTGGCAGCCACACAAGCAAGAAAACCCTAAAACCACCCATTGACCTGGTCAATGGACTATTTTGGTCCAATTTTGCTACATGAGGGGCCTCACAAAGTTCGCTATTGAGGTTTAGGAACCAATGTGATCCAACGAACATAGTTGAGGGACCAAATCTGCACTTTTTCCCTCAAGTACTGGGATACCTATTATCTATCTTTCTTCTTTGCTTCACAAACATATGGTTTTTTATTGAAAAAGGAAGAAAGAAAGAAACTTCTATGGGTTAGTAACACTCGACGATGACATAACAGGCCATGGTCTAACACCTCCCGGAAACTTTTTAAGCAAGAATTCTGTTGGAATCGTAGAAATGACCAAAACCGAATTCCTCAAGGCGAAACGAAACACAGGGTTGGCGTGCACGCCCATATATATATCCAAAAGGAAAAAAAAAGTTTTTTGTGCATTTTCTGTGCATGCCGTTTGCATGGCTCGCCTGTTGGCTGTTGCCACTCCGCTGACGCCTTGTGCCGTGTTCACCGCGCCAACTGTTCTTCATCTTTCTCGTCCTTCCAGCCGCGAATGCGGCTGCGCACGAAGCATCTGCATTTGCGTCATCATGCATGCATAATAACTGAAGAAGCATGCATGCATCTGCATCGACGTCTCTGTATAAAACCTTGGAGCAGGCAGCCATGGAAGCAGGCATATATAGTTGGCTGCTGAAGAAGAGTGTAGCTCATCGTGTGAGCTCGTGGGCGATCGAGATCGATGGACATGTCGCAGCATGGGCTTGGAGGCACGGCGAGGCAGAGGTGGAAGGAGCTCCACGGCGAGGGCAACTGGGCCGGCCTCCTGGACCCGCTAGACCTCGACCTCCGCCGCACCGTCATCCGCTACGGCGAGATGGCGCAGGCGACGTACGACGCCTTCAACCACGAGAAGACCTCGCCGCACGCCGGCCTCTCGAGGTTCGGCCGCGGGCGCTTCTTCGAGGGGGCGCAGCTGCCGCACCTCGCCGCCGCGTACCGGGTCACCAGGTTCCTCTACGCGACGTCCTCCGTCGCCGTGCCGGAGGCGCTCATCCTCCGGCCGCTGTCCAGGGCTCGCCGGTGCAGGGAGTCCAACTGGATCGGCTACGTCGCGGTGGCCACCGACGAGGGCAAGGCGGCGCTCGGCCGCCGGGACGTCGTCGTCGCGTGGCGCGGCACGCTACGGGCGCTGGAGTGGGTCGAAGACCTCGACTTCGTCATGGTACCTCCGAGGTGCCTCCTCGGCGACGAAGGCTCCGTCGGCGCCATGGTCCACCGCGGCTGGCTCTCCGTCTACACCTCGTTTGACCCCATGTCCAGCCACAACAAGGACAGTGCGAGAGACCAGGTAAGTGAAAGTGTCATGTGATCATATGTCACGGTGATCGATCACATTCTGGGGGTGCAGCTGGTCACATACTCGTTGCTGATGTGTGCTGTGTGCATCAATGCAGGTGCTGGGCGAGATCAGGAGGCTAGTGGACGCGTACAGGGACGAGGAGCTGAGCATCACCGTGACGGGGCACAGCCTCGGCGCGGCGCTCGCCACCCTGAACGCGTTCGACATTGCGGAAAACGGCTACAACAAGGCGGCGTCGGCGGTGAGTGGCTGCCCGGTCACCGCATTCGCGTTCGCGAGCCCGCGCGCCGGCGACGCCGGCTTCAAGAGGCGGTTCGACGGCGCCGCCGGGGCCGGGCTCCGGCTGCTCCGCGTCCGGAACGCCCGGGACATCGTGCCCCGGTACCCGGCGCTGCTGTACCACGACGTGGGCGCCGAGCTGGCGATCGACACGGGCGAGTCGCCGTACCTGAGGCGCCCCGGGAACGAGATGCTGTGGCACAACCTGGAGTGCTACCTCCACGGGGTCGCCGGCGCGGCGGCGGCCGGAGGGTTCAAGTTCGCGGTGGAACGCGACGTGGCGCTGGTGAACAAGGCGTACGACGCGCTGCGGGACGAGCACGCGGTGCCGGCGGGGTGGTGGGTGCCGTGGAACAGGGGCATGGTGAAGGGCGCCGATGGGCGCTGGAGCTTGATGGACTGCGACGACGACCAGGAGGATGGCTAGTACACTACTTCATCTCTCAAGCTCCACGCATGTGACGAAATAATCCGTGTTATAATTACCAGTACTTGTTCAGAAGCAGCATGATCTATATGTAAGCACCATGCATGAACTATCTACATCCTAGGGTTAATCGATTTCTGCTAGTTGAATGGAAAATACGAATTAAGGGCCCTAGGACGATTTAGTTCGGGGAAGGGGAAGAAAATTCTATGAACCTTTCTTTTTTTTTCATTAAGTTCAAGTCTGACGAGAGTAATATTCTACAACCACTACTGAAATCTCCCAATTTCTCGAGGGCCAAAAAATAAACACGAGGGCTGAAAAAAAGCCCTCGTAATAAAACATAAAATCACGAGGGCATACTATGGCCCTCGTTAAACCGAATATATTTACAAGGGCCAAGAAGTAGCCCTCGCAAATTAAACACAAGTAGGAGCAGGATACTCACGAGGGCCTAATCCTGGCCCTCTCGAATAACTTTAATTCACGAGGGCTGTTATGTGGCCCTCGCGAAAAAGGATGCCTCAGCAACTACTCGCTAGGGTCCTACTTCAGCCTTCGCAACTAAAAGGACCACAAATTGAAAACCAAATCCCTCTGTAAGCCTTAAATCTCCCACACATTGTGGTCTTACCTCGTCCTTCTGCAGAAACTTGGTTAACTCCGGTATACCGTGAAGGATTCTCCCCCGAATTCGAATTCAACAAGGCAAAGATGGAGTCATCATCAGTCTCCAGAGGAGACAAGTGTTAAATAGTGTGTAACGGGTAATGCGTAATATCTATAATTTATAAATAATGTATTCTATAATTTCGTGACATGAATTTCTGAAATGTATTAAAAAGTCAGGGGATTTTTCGTGAAAGTGTTTAAGTGAGAAAAGTGGTTTACATCTCTTCAGATTGGGCCGCTACTAATGGATCCGATGGCCCAGATCTGTTGTTAGCATGTTAGCACTCAATGGGCATTTGCACTGGATATGTCCTCTCTAAGGTGTGGCACTTGTGCATGTATTATATGGAAAGGTCGACAATTGGAATTAAAAAGGATTTTCCCGCTTACTTCTCGAATGAAGGACAGATTTAAGTCTCTTTCTGCCGAAGTGTTGGTTTTGAGAAGTTACAAGTAAGCAAACACAAGGACGAGCCAGAGACAATATTTATCCTGGTTCCGCATCTCAAAGATGAGATAACTTACTCCGCTGCTTTGTTGAATTATGCATGTGATTGTGTTTCTTACGATGTCCTTCCCCAGATAAAAAAGGAGGGTATATATATAGGTCTTTGGATAACTAACAGCACCGCAACTTTAACAGAGCCCTCGTAATTGGTATCATTTACAGGTAATTAACGCGGTTAAGCTCTAGCCTGCCGTTGATCTAGGCAACAAGCATATCAGAGCATCTATGCATTCCTCGCCTACTGCCCTTGTCCTTAGAGCATGTACAATGGTTGAGACAGCTGCTGTCTCTAACCATTGCCATGTCATCTAGAGATAATACAAGAGACTATCCATACAATGGGATGTCTATAAGCTGTCTACATAGATATTTAATGTTTGCATGAAGAAAAAATAAAAACAAACAATAGATTATCAAAAATTCAAAAATAAATTTTTTTTTGAAATTTATATGTCAAGTGTGGTCTAGTTTTGTTTGAAAAAAATATAAAGAACCCATTTTTTAAATCGGTTCGTTAATCAGAGTTACTATTCAAAAGATATAGCAAAACAAAATAAAATGGGCATGCTACTGGCTGCGTGCTGTGTTCTCATTGGGTGCATGCTGCGCTGCATGCTGTGCTCCTGCGCGCTGCTGCATGCTATGTGTTGCTGCAGGCGGCTTAGCTATAGTACAGATCAGCAAAAATATGATGTGGCATTTCTAATGAACAGCTTATAGACAGCTGAGGTGGAGCATTGTACATGCTCTTAGGGCATTGCCTTGCCCATGGGCGAGCGAGGAATCCTGTGATGTCATGCCTAGACCGATCAAGCGGGTCCTAAGCGTAAATCGGTCCTGATACATATTAGTAGTTGACACTTGAGACCAGCCAACTTCTTTTTGAGCAAGAGACCAACCAACTTCTTGGGCACAACTTTCATGGGCACATGTCATAATTTGGGTTGTCAGGATTATGCCACCGCCATGCATGGATATATACTCCCTCCATCCCAAAATATAAGACATATTTTGACTTCAAAAAAATTTTAAACTTATTAAACTTTGACTATAAATTAATCAAATTATATGCATCATTAGTATACAAAAGTTGTACCAATAAGCTCATATTTCAAAGTGCTTTTGATACAATATCCTCTTTATATAAATTCATAATATATAATTGAAAAAATTAACGTCAAAATCAATCTTAAAAGACTTTAGCGAAGTCAAAATACGCCTTATATTTTGGGATGGGGGGAGTATTGTTCAAATGCCGACATCAGAAAATTGTGCTCGGCTGCATCGTCACCAACATTTGGGCCAAGTGCGTGTAGGGATAGGTGGTCTCCTAGGGTGCAGACGGGCTAGAAGTTTAGCATGAGGCTCGTGAATAGCTCGGGCTTGTTTCAATCTCGGCTCGCCTACATTCAAGCCTGAGCCGTGCCTTATTTTCAGCTTGTTCACTTTAGCCAGCCAAAGCCGAGCCACACCTGAATCGCTCATGAGTCATGGCTCATTCGGTAGTACTTCAGCCCACTACATCGCACTTCAAGGCCCAGTCCACTCTACCGAACCTAGGTCATAGCACGTGTAGGGATAGGTGGTCTCCTAGGGTGGAGACGGGCTAGAGTTTAGCACGAGGCTCGTGAATAGCTCGGGCTTGTCTCAATCTTGGCTCATATGCATTCAAGCCCGAGTCGAGCCTTATTTTCAGCTCGTTCACTTCAGCCAGCCAAAGTCAAGCCACACCTGAATCGCTCATGATTCATGGATCGTTCGGCAGTACTTTAGCCCACCGCATCGCACTTCAAGGCCCAGTCCACTCTACCGAACTTAGGTCGCCATATCTACATCCTCTCCACTCCAACGCCTCTTTCCGACACTGCTCCTCTTCCTCCTACTCCGCCCGGTCGATCATGACGGTATCACCGCTCTCCCTCCTCCTTTCCGCTCTCCCTCCTCCTTCTTTAGCTGCCTCTTCCTCCTGTTCCTCCTAGTTGACCCCGACAGCACCGGCACCTCTCCCTCCTCCCATCTAACCCCAACACCACCACCTCTTTCCTTCCTTCATATGATATGAGCTTGCGAGTTAGGTCGAGCTACTTGTTAGCTCACTCGGGCTCTACTTATATGCCAAATGAGCCCGAGCCGAGCCTGTTTTCTGGTACGGTCACTAAAACGAGCCCAAGCTAAACCAGCCCTGACTCGCTCCAGCTCAACTCATTTCCACCCCTAGTGGAGACACCTCCTACCTATTTCATACGACAGAAGCTATATATACAATAGTCTGGGATGGAGTGTTGGTTAGAGGGAAAAGAATATATTTAGAGTGTAGTGTAAATTGTGTAGGAATTTCAAAAGGATGGATAAAATGTGCCGTAAATAGTGTTATAGAGTGTTCATTTAAATATACTTGTGGGGATGCTCTTAAATATACATCGTTACATGTACAAGGTGTTAGAATTATTGGGCCTGACCCATTTAATATCTAAATAATTCCTGAAAAATCTCAAAGGCCCATGTATGCATGAGGCATGTGAAATTTCTTTAGTACCATATTGCTAGTGGGAGGAGTGGAGGACATGCTTAAATAGTGAAGCTTGCTCTCTCCCACTAGAGAATGTGATGGGAAAGAGAAATAAAGAATCACATGCGCGCGCTCGCTCGCCTCGCCTAGCCGGGCTCGGGGCGGCGCGTGCGCACGGCACCTGCGTGAATGGTCCGCCGAAACCGGACCCTCGTGCTTGCGCAGACGCAGCCTCTTTTTGCAGTTTTATTTCTTTTGCTATTGGATGAGATGCTCGTCAAGTTGCGCTGGCTTGACGTAGATTCAATGCGATGCCCCCTACACGCCGTAGGGGCTTGGTTTATATAGCGCAGAGCAAACCGACCTACCGAGGAATACCGGGCCGGGCTAACTACGAGATCGTAACGAACTCAACATGCCAAATATATCCTGAGGCAGATAAGGCATACTCCTAGTCTTGGGGATCACAACTCCTACTCCAGTCCGGAAAACCACGTCCGGGTCTTCACGTAGCCGTGCAGGACTCCTGTTCGAGATGGACTCAAACACGATTCCTTGGCCGTTACGCACCATGCCAGCCAGGAGGCTGTTCGACAGGATGCATATGGGCCAGATAGAACCTTCCAGGGAGCTGGGCCCTGGCAGGCTGTTCGATTGGGCTGTCAGGGAGTGGGCCATGGCAATGGGCTGTAATTTTATCCCCGACACCAGCTTTGACTCGCTCCAGCTCAACTCATTTCCACCCCTAGTGGGGACACCTTCTACCTATTTCATACGACAGAAGCTATACAATAGAATCTGTAGGGATGGAGTGTCGGTCAGAGGGAAAGAATTTTTTAGAGTGCAGTGTAAATTGTGAAGGAATTTCAAAAAGATGGATAGAATGTGCAGTAAATAGTGTTATAAAGTGTGCATTTAAAACTAGTTGTGGGGATGCTCTTAAATATACGTCGTTACATGTACAAGGCGTGGTAGAATAATACGTACTACTTAATTATACTAGTACACGATACAGTTGTGCATGCCGCAGCAAAGCTAGCGGCCGCAATTATTTGCCTAGCTTGGCCCAGTCGCCTCATCTCGCCTGCACGCGGTGACGCGCCGACGGTGAGGCCGAGGTGCCCGCGGATGACTGGGCGGAAGCGGAAGGTGCTCCCTCCCTGCGCTCAGATTTCCTCGAAGTCATGGAGCGCCCAGTGGCCATCGGCGCCCTTGACCATGGCCCTGTTCTTGGGCACCCACCAGTTGGCCGGCACCGGGTACTCGTCCTTGAGCGCGTCCTCGCTCTTGTTCGTGAGCGCGACGTCGCGGTCGACGGCGAGCTGGAACCCTCCTGCGCTGCCGCGCTCGCCGGCGACGCCGTGCAGGTAGCACTCGAGGTTGTGCAGCGTCAGGATGGTGCCCAGCTGGCGCAGGAACGGCGACCGGGACGTGCTGACGGGCAGCGTCACGCCGACGGGCACGTACCCCAGCGGCGGGTACAGCGGCACGACGTCGCCGGCGTTCTGGACGTGGAGGGCCCTCAGGTCCGGGAACGCGGCGATGGCCGACCTGAAGTTGAGGTCCCCCACGCGCGGGCTCGCGAACACGATCGCCGTCACCGGGCACGCCGGCTGGGACGAGCTCGCCGGCTTGTTCAAGCCGTTCGCCGCGATGTCGACGGCGTTGAGCGTCGCCAGAGACGCGCCCAGGCTGTGGCCCACGACCGTGATGCTCGTCACCTCGTCCTTGTACAGCTCCATCAGCCTCTTCAGCTCCTGGAAAACCTGCACATGCATGGCGCCATGCAGGCGTGGTTGCGGTTAAAATAAGGTGAATTATTGGTCTCACCCAACTACCCATGTTCATGTCACACAACCTAACTAAGCCAACACGTACGTTAATAGAAAAATATCCACGTAAACAAAAGAAATATCTGCAGTTCTGCACCCTTAATTACAGTGAGATTAGACATATGGATAGTGCAGCCACCAAAATCGTGGGCATGCAATCACCACATCGAATTGAACTATCATCCGAGATGGACCAGCTGCCAATAGAGTTCAATACATTTTTTTTAAAAAAAAAAAGTCCGATCGATACGTATTTTATTTGAGTATTTGACTTACCGAGTCCATACTTGGACATTGGACACCGATCCAATATACACGTACATAGGAGTACTATTAGATGTAGCCAAACATTAGCTTTTTTGTCAAAATACTACCATGAAGTTATTCTCACCGGATTAAGCCAAAATTCCGGGGAGCCCGTAGAGAAGTCAACCGACCACGTCGTGTACTCGTGTTGCATTGCAGACTAAAGTCAAAGATGCGCTACTCAACAAACTACTTATCTACGGCTACGTGACATGATTGGGCATGATCTCATGCATGGTGTTGGGCGAGAAATACAACTAGGACGAGGCAGGGGCACTCGAGGGTGGTTCGCTCACATATATGAGAGTATATGATACTACTTCCGATCACAAAAGGAAGTCGTCATTGACTTCTGAACACATATTTTTGTTATGATTTGCTTTATTATTAAATGTATTTTAAGTATGACTTATATTTTTTACATATTTGAACTAAATTTTTAAATAAGACGAATGGTCAGAGACGTATTCAAAAGTCAATGACGACTTCTTTTTGTGACCAGAGGGAGTGCTAGATTAAAACAAAGAGTTAATATTAACCAAATACTACCAAATACGCTGTAATCTAGGAGGTGAAAACCAGATAGCAAATAATACGTACGCCCTCTAGGCCTCTCATCACATATATCTGACCGGAGTAATAAGCATTTGATTCTTTTGGTGATTGGCTTGGCATACGGGTATAGATAACTGCGCATGCATAACCTATATTTAGTGCCGAGTCAAGCGCTAATTAATTAACGATAAGGACGTCGTTTTCATGTAACAGTTTGGTCAGGTAACTCTTAACTAGTAGAAGAATCAAACAAATATAGCATTGCCAAATGATAATTCTAACAAGGAATAGCACGCAGCTTTCAAGCATCCGACAGCAATTAAAGCATCGCTTAATTTCGTTGATAGATACAATCATACAAATTCACGTTCGGAGATTGGATACCTGAAGGAACCAGCAACACGCTGTCAGCTCATGGCTGAGCTCGCCCGATCGAGGTGGGCCTTGTGACTGGCTCTGAATGCATCACCGCACCTACATGTACTATCTTAAGTTTCAAAGTCAATTCTGGATATTGACATGATTTTAATTTAAGGTGTATATGTGCGCACAATTAACCGGTAATTCCTATCAAATAAAATGTTGTGTATGTCATGAACCGCATTTTTATTTGGTGAAAATCTAGGGAAGATCGATCAAAACATATATAGTTATTTAACCGACAAGGATCAGACAACGTAACTTGTATTTCTAGTTAATCAGAACGGGTTGGTATGCCCAAGTCATCGCTTTAATTTACTAGTCATTTTTAAGGTGAAACTAGCTAACCGATATTACTATATTAGCTACATGACGCGAAACGTATAATTAACTAAATTAAGATCATTGCCTCTTTCTACATGAGTACAATTAGTTAGATATCGATTAGACCGATGGTTGCACACGTACAACAAGCTCAACCAATCGTTGGAAAAAAAAATTATTTCTACCAAACTTTACTTGCTCTCTTCTTCGGAGTCTAGTTTTTTTTTTCTAAGAATTTTTTCCGAGTCTAGTTACTCAGAGTATAATGCCTGTTTCAAAAGGAGTTTCTTTTTTTTTTAATACTGCTAAAAGCTTATATTCATAGAGGTAGGAAAACAAAGTTCTAATTATGTACAACAAACTCTAAAATAGCTAACACTCAAGGGGGGTCATGGTACGCTAATCTTCTAGTCGAAATGTCTCTTTGGATATTGTCCCAAACTTCCTGCGAGGAGGAAGCTTTGTTTGTGAAAATACGAGAGTTTCTCTCCAGCTAGATATTCCAGATCACATAGATTAGAGCCCCATCAGCCTCCTTGAATCTGTCCTTTGCCAAAAAAAAAATCCTATAGTGGTTGGATACGGCAACGAAGTAAGTAGCTTCTCAGAGTAAAATTTACACGTCGTTAATTTTTTCTCCTCCACAATTAATGCGAGAGTATTCTAAATTTGTCCTGTCACATACTCGTCGTGTGGATCATGCATGTCCACACTCACACTACAGGAATCTGTTTTAATTTCTTCGGCCTTAAACCGACGAAAATAGGAGTCAAACCGACGAATTTCGTTCGTTTGCCGACAAAATGTGCTATACAAAAAATAAACACCTTTTCGTCGGTTGCCGACGTAATTACTTTATTTTCGTCTGTTTTACAGGCCGACGGAATAAATATCCCGATGGCTGGCGACACCGACAGAGGCCTGGAGTGGCAGTCAGCTACGTTAGCCGAAAGGAAATCGTGGGAGCCCAGGAGGTAGCGCGTTGGGCTTAATTTCATCGGTTTTTCTGGACCAACGAATTTACTATCGGCCGACGAAAACACTACGTTTCCCTGTAGTGTCGGTCTCTTTAGGCCAGCTGATAACACATTGGTTCTGTTAGTCGTTCATTGGTGGTCCCTCAAGACCATGTGTCAGTTGGACTTTCATAATGGTGTGTCGATAATTAGGTCAGAGATCGATGTTTAAACCAGATTTTTATATCTGTGCTAGAGTGTACTTACGACCGTTTGTAATTGCCGGATATCGTATTTCTAGCAGAAGGACAAACTTGGGATATAATTTTACAACATTTATATCAGTCATGCTAACCAATGGATGATCGTTGCAATGGATGAGATGAAATGCGATGATGATGCATGTCAGCGCAACACAATATATGAAACTTTTTAAAACTATATCAAACTTCATGAAAATATTTGAAATTTGATAATACTGTATGCAAGCAACCACCTACTGAAAATACATGAAATGAAATGACACGAAACTATCCAAAACTACTTGAAATAGCTAATCGTTGAAAACGTTTCAACAGATCAACGTAACCTAGCAGCACCCAATATATATTTACCTGGTCTCTGGCGCTGTACTGGTTATACTTGGAGGTAGCGTTGCTGGAGGTGTAGACGGAGAGGAAGCCCCGGTGCACGACGGCGAACGGGTTGGTGGCCGCGGCGGAGCCCAGCACCGGCGCGGCGGAGACGGGGACGAAGTCGAAGTCGTTGACCCACTCGAGGCTCCGTATGGTGCCGCGCCACGCGACGACGATGTCGCGGCGCCCCAGGGCCTTGACGCCGGCGTCCGTGGCGACGGCGACGTAGCCCATCCAGTTGGACTCCCGGCTCCACGCCTCCGGCAGCGACGGCAGCGGCAGCAGCAGGAACGCGTCGGGCACCGGCAGCTTGGAGGTGGCGTAGACGAACTTGGTGACGGCGTAGTTGGCGGCGGCGAAGGGGAGGCCGACGGCGCCGAGCAGGTCGCCGCGGCCGTACATGCACGCGCCGGCGTGCGGCGAGCGCTTCTCGGCGTTGAAGGAGTCGTAGGTGACCTGCGTCAGCTCGCCGTAGGAGATGATGTAGTTGCGAAGGTCGAGGTCGAGCGGGTCCAGTAGGCCGTTCCACGAGCTCGCGCCATGGAGCTCGCGCCACCTGCTCGCGATGCTTCCCGGCGTGGGCGACATGGCGGCTACGTACGTACGTAGGCGCTACACGCAACGGCCAACAGCTAGCTTATACGGTGGTTTCGGCTAGTAGCTAGTGTTGCTTGCCTTGCTTGTTCGTGTCTTTCCCTGCAGCTTGGCCCCGTATTTATAGCGTCACTAGCTAGCTGATCACCAGTCCCTACATATTTGTCGATATGTAGCTCGTTTAATCTCGATATGATCGATATGACGACGACCTTAGCTTGATCTAATCTTATATCGTTTGATCGCTTCCACAAAATTAAACACGAATACTGTGTGCTTGTCATCAGTCGAACGTCCAAATTAATTAAGAGTTTTGACACTCATAATTAATGTACCTACGTACTAGTCCTAGAACTAACCGGCAAAATTAGGGAAAAGAACAAAACGCAGCCGTGCATGCATTTCACCATATTATACTCCACCGCCTCCACGTACCGATCGGCTTTGGCTTTGCGTCCGAAGCCGAAGCACCTTGACTGGCCTGTCACTGTAGTACGTACGGGTGTAGGAAGGAAGAGAGCCAGGTCGTCATGCGTTTTGGGCTAGCGCTCATGGTTTTGCACGAGCAGGACGCCTGCCGCGAGCTCTTCGATCCTCATCCGACGGTCAGATTAGCTAGCTCATTTTTTTTTTTTGTAAAAACTAGATAAAATATGTAAAACATAAAAATTATCTAATATGCGCTAGGTTCGGCATATATTGTTTTTAATTTTTTACGCTTAGCATCACTACAGGAATTTAAGGTTTTTTCGTCGGCCCGAAACAATTTCGTCGGCCTGAAAAAACGATGAAATTAAAATCATATTTTTGTCGGCTAATAAAAACCGATGAAATTAAAATCCTAATTTCGTCGGTTTCTACTAACCCATGAAAATAAATGTTTAATTTCATCGGCAACGGCGGGCCGACGAAAGTATCCGGGATCCCCTATGGTGGGAAATATTCCACGGCTTATTTTCGTCGGCTTAGGCCGATGAAAATAAATTAAAAATCTTTTTTTTGTATTTTCGTTAGCTTGGACCGATGAAAATAAAATTTAAAAAATTTTTTTTGTAATTTCGTCGGCTTTGGCCAATGAAATTAATAAAATAATATCGTATATTCCGGAGAAAAGGGGTTGGTCCGCGCGTACTGCTGCCCTAGCTAGCTCCGCTCCGACGCATACCCCGCCCTCTCTGCGCCGCCGCCGCCGCCACGCCCCGCGTCCGCCGCCGCCCCTCCCTCTACACCGGCAGGATTTGTTGTGGACAAAACCCTTTCTCCACCATGGCAGGTGATCTCCTCTCGATTAATCCATGTTTGACACATTTTTGAGTGGCACCGACGCTGCCCCGTCCAGCGCCGGCTGCTGCCTCGCTCCGTCCAGCGCCGGTCTCCATGCCGCCCAGCGCCGCCCCCCGCATTAGTTTACCACATTAGCGGACCTCGTGCACCTCCTCGGTCCTGCCCTTCGCTCCGGCGACATCACCGGTGAGCCCTTTCATCCAATCTCCCGGAATCTGAATTAGTGGGTTTGAACCGTTATGGCTTTCATAATTTTGCCCCCGTAGTTTGTTTGATGTATTCCTAAGCGCACACGAATTTAGTTACCTTGCACAACAGTGGTCCGATCGGGTAGTTGTGTTGTGTGACAAGGAACAAAGCATCTGCTCAGGAATAAAAAGTTTCTATTACGTTGTTCATAACTTAGTGATCAGTAGTATGGTTCGTAGTTGTGTTATGTGACAAAGGAATAAAGCATCTGGTCAGAAATAAGTTCAGTCCAATTTTGGCAATAATTACAATCTGTTGGTGTGTGGAAATATTACTCTGAAGGATGCAGATTGAAATTTCCAAAAAAGGTTAATCAAGCATATGTTTTTTTATATACTGAGTTGATCTAACATCCAGAAACTTAGTGTGCATAAATTTAAACGTTGGAGCAATCTAAGTTTGTTTCATCTTGACTAACTGTATTCAGAATATTGTCACGTCATCTGCCACGTCACCTTCTAACCTAGCCTGGCGTCGGCTGAACTAGTTTCATCGGACAGAAAAAACCGACAAAATTACTATAATTTCATCGACAACCGACGAAACCGTTAGTAATTTCGTCGCCCAGATTTCGTCGGGTCAATTTCGTCGGTAAAGCCCCTAATTTCGTCGGTTCCAGGCCGACGAAATTAAACTCGTTTCCTGTAGTGCATATTGTTCAAAAATGTATTTTAAAGTGTAAATTGGACAAAAATACATTTATAAAAAATACGAGCTAGAATAATATATATGAACCTTGTGCATATTAGATTAATTGCTATATTTTTAACATTTTTATTAAACTTTTGCATCGCTATATATAGAAAAAAAAACCAAAATTTTAAGCTATAGCTAATCCTGGCGGGTGTGGCATGCATTCTGGCTGAAGCATGTATGCACGTGCAAAATTACGTGCGTGCGTGCGTGCATTCTCGTTTGCGGAATCGTAGACGGTTCTCCTTTTCGTTTCATGATTCATTGTCATAGACTCATAGGTAACACGAACAGTAACGGGATAACAGTTGCTTTTCGGGAAGAAAAATGAGTTCTTAATCCGGCGTCGAGGTAACGTTTCTCTACCTGTTTCATTGTTTTGCCGGATCACTTTATCGCACTGTGTTCAGCTCAGAGAAAGATACATACCATTTGGCTCTAGCCCTAGGTTTGAATGCTCCCGGGACAAAACAAACAAATTTTGAATGACATCGTATGAACTTATATTAGTATATCTGGATTTGCTGAATAAGATCGGTTGTTGTTCTTGCAATTAATAAAGATCGCAACTTCTGCTAAAAAAAGGTTTATCATCTGCTCGGCTATTTATTTCTGACAGTAGCCCATCCTTTTGAATTATTGTTCCTGTTTGTGGTTGGGAACTTGGGGCAAGTTTCAACTGCATGCCACAGCCACTGTACTGATTCATCTTCTTGTTGAACTTAATTCCTTATTTCATCAAAACAAGCCTCCAGATCGAAACCCGCCTATGGCCGGCTTGGAAGGGGATGCACTAATTGACGAATTAAGATGTGTGTTCGTGCAGGTGTTTGTGTCACCTAATTGCGTGCAAGCTTTAGTTGCTTGTACCCACCCCAGTCTGACCAATTATTTGCTCAAAAAAAAAGTCTGACCAATTAACTTGGTGTAAGATGCTCTTGCTATGCCGCCTATATATGCTCATGTTGTAGAGGCACAACAAAAATAAATAATTTCATTTCGGTTCTGCTTCATGCCAGTCACAACTCACAAGTATTGTTGGATGCAATGGATTTTGTTCGCACGCACCTGCTTCTTGCACTCGTATAACTTCGTATAATGTATGCTATACGAAGTTATTACTTTTTGCAGCGCAACATGGAACAACAGTTTTTTCACACGGTCTCCCACGCAACAGTCCCCATCTCCTGTCAACAGAATTTTTTTCCACCATCTTAAATGGTTTCTTACAATGAATGAAAAGGTGGAAAAACAGTATAAATTTACTGAAACTTTTAGTGTCCGCACGATTTCATGATTTTTTTTCGCAATTTGAATGGAGGATGACGATCGTCGGCGATGGCACACACAGCAGAATGCGCAAACAACCCTCGCGCTCGTATAACTTCGTATAATGTATGCTATACGAAGTTATTACGGACCGTGGCGGCGCCGCCGCGGCGGTGGACGGCGTCTGGGATGCCGAGCTCGACAGCACACCGCAGGGCCATGGACCTGGTGTACGCGAATACATGGTTCCACAGCTCGGCCTGAGCTTGGAGGAGCTCATCGGCGCTGGCGGCGAGGCTACCGTCGCGGCTAGCATCCATGGCTAGCTGCTAGCTCGGTGTTGTCTACTTGTCTTGCTCAGCGCGAGGTCAACAAGAGCGGCAAGGGCAAGTCTTTTATTTTTCTTCTAAGAAAAGTGATAGCGTCGCGCATCTTGCGTTACTACGCAAACGTAGGACGAACGTTCCTTTTGTCTTCTGCCTCGTAAGCGCTCGACCAACTGCAATACAAGCTCAATAATTAGTAGTCTGCGACGCATCAACGCGATGCTCGGATAGCTGCGCAAAAGCTTATTGGGGGGGGGTGCAAATAGCATCAGAGCATCAACTTAGTACACGGGGCATGCATGTGTGTTAATTTCTCCCATAGCAACAGATGACTTGAGCATCAACTTAATATTGCTGAGAACAACATATTTTCATTAAGGCTGAGATTGTAGCATGCCAATTCTCTAGTACCTCCTTGCCAATCTGTCTAGAATTTCACTAGATTATAACCATTGATGGTTCAAAATATGGCACCGACACTTTAACCTTTTTAGAAAATCAAGGAAGAAAGTCCAAAAAATATGCAACACATGTATAAATGGCCATCCTGTCAGATGGGTTGGCTGTTGCAAGAGAATTTTGGTTTAAGGTGTCATTAACAGAAAAAAGAACATGGGGTAATAAGGTAGAAGAACAGGGAGCTAACATCTTGACAGTTGAATCTTAATCCAACGTTCTAAAAAATTGCTATGTGGCTGGTAGGAAATCAATTCCAAATAATATGGTTGTACATCAAATAAATTAAACTGCAAAAAATATTTGAGCAGTTGGGCGTTGCTGAGGGACTTATATATATGAGGCGTCAGCCATCGGTATCAAACGTACAACACGAGGCCAAATAATAAAGGGCACAATTCAACATAGATATACTGTTCAGGACAAGAGGAGTTGTTAATAGCAGATTAAGTCCTCCCATGATTGAGCATTTGAGCAGCATGGAAAGAGACAGTAAGGCAACTTTTTTTTTTAGCAAACATGGTAAGGCAATTTTGATTATTCGTAATTAACCGCGGAGAACGACCATTGGTGGACACTGGACGAGACTACGAGTTGCTTCACTACTGCCTCGTCGTCCAGACCTCGCCCTCGTTCTCTACGGTTTAAATTAAATTTGTAGTTGCTGCTAAAATTTTACCATTGTTTACTAGCTAAACAATATGATACTTTGCAGTTTTTGTAGAGTTTCAAATAACTTTTTCTAAAGTTTATAGAAATAATTTTTTATACTCCATCCGTTCCAAAATATAAAACGTATTTCGACTTGAGAAAAGTCAAATTTAGTAAATTTTAATAATGAATAAATCAAATAATATGCATCGTTAGTGGACCAAAGTTGTATCAAATTGTTCACATTTCAAATTGTTTTTGATACAATGTTATATTGTAACAAGTTCATAATATATAATAAAGAAATCTAAACAATTAAAATCTATCTTCAAGACTTTTGTGAAGTCAAAATATGCATTATATTTTGAAACGTAGAGAGTATGTTTTAAGACTATCTAAGCTCCCTCTTAGGGCGACAATTTTCTCATATTATAAATTTTAGCTGGTTTCAGCTCAGTCATAAACTTTTTAGATTACAATATTGACCTGGCTTAGGGCCAGATAGAACAAAGCCCAGCTGCTTGATTGAACATTCAGCGCTGTCCGTTTCTAGAGTAGGTATACTGACAGATCCAAGGCCCAACCTACCAGCTCCAGAGCCTATTTTCGCCGGTTCCAATTTCCAATCCCCATTAAGAACGTTGTTAAGTACATGACAGGCACAGGAAAATCACTAGTTACTAGCTGTTTCGTTGAAGCGTGTTACACGGGCGGCCGGGCCTCAATTCAACGAAAGATGCGAGAGTTGAGTGTGATGTTTCTCAAAACTGCTTCTTATAAATTTCAAAAACGTTTTTTTAAAAAGCTTTTAAAGCCGAGTCGAATCAAACGATCCATGTTTCCAATACACGTTCAAAGTTCAGACCTTCATCAATTTAAATCATTTCAACAATTCGGCCTAGCCTAAAATCTTGAGGTAGAATTCGACCATACCATAAATTAACCAAATGAAATATAACTGATTTCTTGACATATGACCCAAATTCAGAGCATATGTCAAGTATAACAGAGTGCCGTGCTCGTCCATTTGATAAGAGGCTTGCGTCGATCGTATTGGGTTTTTTTTTGGGTTGGTATAAAGGTTACCGTCATCTATAAATACCTCTTGTAAGCCGCACAGAAAAGTTATCAAATTGTAATGCCCTGTGTTTGTAATCCTTTCGAAAATAATAAAGTTTCGGTGGTCGGCGGCTATGTTTTTTTTCTACAAGTGTTGTACCATAGGGTTGGGGTGCCCATCTTTTAGGAGGCTCGGAGGTTTAGACCGAAATCATGTAGATCACATGTATAGGGAGGCCGCGGCCTGATATGTACATAGCCCATAAGACATACGGCCCATCATGTAAAATGAGCATGTACAATTTTGCCCACCGGACACAAAGGGTTTGAGAGGCAACAAGGGTATTTCCCATGTGCCCCCACCCTATATAAATGAACCATCGTGGCCCTTGACTACCAGATTCCCCTCATTTACTAGTGGGCTCT
Source organism: Raddia distichophylla (assembly GCA_005191435.1). Lineage (NCBI taxonomy): Eukaryota > Viridiplantae > Streptophyta > Magnoliopsida > Poales > Poaceae > Raddia > Raddia distichophylla. Next base: position 802,121 of record SPJY01001239.1, read on the forward strand.
CTCTCTTTTCCTTATGAGCACTCCTCTCTCCTCCCCTACCATAGAGGCTAGTAGAGGATGCCCCTATTGTTGGATTTTCCATGTTAAATTTATGTCACACACTATTTTTGTTTTGATGTACTTCTTACTATTTACGGCTAATAATTTCAACTTGAATATAGAAAGTTTTGGAACAATCTAATGTATAATAACTCCTGGTCCATAATGTCCACACACACAAGCTGAAGACAGTTTCAAGATTTGCATTAGAGCATGTTCAATAACAATCTAAGTTAAGTCGATCAAATATTATAATAAACAAAATAAAAAATTTAGATAAATAGTAAAAATAAGACGTGAATAGTGGCTAGATAGATCTAATTTAGGTTGGTAGCGGGATGCTCTTTAACTCATTGTGCATCGGTCACGCCCCGTGGATAATGTTCATACCCAGAGAAATGGAGCTTCGTGGAGTTGCAAGAAGCAGAGAGGAGCTGCTCTACGATGTATCGGTGTTGATCCTCGGCGGGGCCTTGCTGCTTACGCAATTTTCTGACGAAAGATTAAATAAATAGCGGGGAAGGTATGATTAGCTCTGTATTTTTTTCCCCCGCCTTGGTTTGTCCATCAGCCTGGGCTGGCAATGGCCATTCGCCTTAAGTGCGTCAGAATTTGTCGTTTCTTAAACGGAAGCATGGAGATGGAAAGGCTCGAGCTAACCTACCTGTGGATGGATATCTTTGATGCTCACGCTGAAATCGGAAGGAATATATATTTTTTTTAAAAAACCTACTTTAACCTCCCAACTATCGTTATGCCGGGTATCTAGCCTCTACAAGTACTACAACTGATACATACGGATATCCCCTTGGAGCAGTTTTGAGGACGGTATTGACACCGCGGCGGTCTAGGCGGAGTAGTTTTGCCACAGAGACTCATACACGTCTTTTTGTTTTATCAAAATATTTTTTACATGTGGGTCCGATGTGTCATACTCTTTGAGTCTTTTTTTCTCTCTCTCCTCTTTCTCCCCTGCGCTCGCCGATGTATACCCATCTCCTCCTCGCGGCCATCAAGGACAACGCCGTTGTGCTTCGGTGGTTGGTGGCGTGCTCACCCGCTGGGATGACTCCTAGCTCACCGAGGCGGCCAACCGTGATCCTAGATTTCTATCTTCACAATCTAACCATTCCGATGAGTCAGATGATTAACTCAACACCGTTGGCGATGATCGACAACGAGGGCGCGATCCAATGACCGACCAATTGTGTGTTTAGTATTGTTGGTGCAATATGTCTATTAAAAAATATTTATTAGGATGTCAAAATGCATGGTCAAGAAATAATAAACTCACAAAAGGAAACCATAAAAATTTTAATGTCAATTTAGTTTTACACCAACAATGGCATCATTTGTTTTAGCTCGCCCCTTGTGCAGGCGAAGCTACCGCCGGACGGAGCGTGCGTCCCCAAACGGACCACGCCGCCGGCGCCTCCACAGAGCGCGTCTCCCCTGGCGGCTTGCACCAGCGAGAACCCCATCGTTCCCAACGGCGGCGTAGGAGTTGGTTGGTCAAGGTTAGGGATGCAAATGGATCGACCCTACAGTCAGCTTTGTCCCTTTTTAGTTCATTTGTTTGTATTAAAAACTTGATCTCTAATATATTTAGTACAAATAAATGAACCAGGGAGGGGCAAAGATGGCCCTAAGGCCAACCCATTTACATCCCTAGTTAGGGTGAACGTCGTCGTGCACCACCAACCGATCAAAACACATCGTAAATATGCCACATTGCACACGCACGCAAGAATAATAAACCGATATCGACGACACGCACGCCATGATCGAGCATGAACGTACCTGTGTGAGAGCGAGGCGAGGAGGAGCTCGTATCCTCTGCTGTAACGGCAGAGTGCCGTTATACCACTGACATGTGAGGTCCACATGGGCCCACCATCCTCTAGGCCCACGTGCATTGACCCAACGGCAGAGGATCCGAGAGCGACGAGGAGAGACGGAGATCAGGAGCAGGTGAGCTTCCATTGCAGCAAGTAGTTGCGTTTCCACATTCTAGTACGTGCGAGTATTTGCGTTTCTTGATGGAACTTTATTTGATTGGAGTTTGGGGGCGATGCGATGCAATGGCCGATGGGCGTAGATTACCATTTTAAGATAATGGAAATAAATAAGGAGGCCGGGGGGGCATTGTATCCCTATTGACCATGGCACAATGGCACCAATTTCTCGTACTACATAGTTTTTTATGTCAGCCTGGCATCCAACCGCTGGATTTTATTCTGGAGCACAACGCCTCAATGCCCCAGCACACGGGGGCACAAAAGGCAGACGAACCAACAAAATTCATGAGACCCCATGGAGTTCATACTTGAATTGTTAAGAGAGTGAGCAGGTTGCCTAATTTCCCTGGGCAAACTTGATACCCTTCTCAATCGAAGACTTTAGTTCTCCCTTGAGATTTTCCAGCCCCTCCTTCTCGAAGGCGGATAGCTCGCCCAGCCCAAGCACTTCCTCGACTCCGTTCTTGCCAAGTCTTACCTGTAACATGGAAGGAAGTAGCGCTCAAGCTTCACTAGCCAGAAGTTTGGCATACAATGGAGAGAAAATAGCAAAAACTTAAACGACATGATTCTTCAGCGTGATTTTGAAAGTACGTTTGATCAGACCAAAGAAAAACAGAATAGTGTCAACGGCCTAAAGCATATAAGAGTACTTTTCAGTAGTACCTGGGACTGGGAGGCAGAATGTCTACAAACAAACTAAACTCGTTACATGCTTAGTAACTTATTTGTTATGACAATTGATACTGTCGCCAAACATATGAACCATCAATGGTTCAGTTTTTCAGACTTCAGTCAATGCAATCAATATGACACGTGGAAGAAGACAACTGAGAAATTTACTAATCAAGAAAAGGAGTCGTTGTGTGAGTTGTGTGCGCCTTCTTTGTACCCTCTAAGAAAAAAGAAAATAAAAAAGAAAAGGAGTCGTAAGGCCTGTAACACAATATAACTCACATGACAACACTATCTACATGAGTATTTGCTTCAAGGTAAAAGAACTAAAAAGGAAAGAAAGAACTAAGATTCAAGGAATAGCATGTGACCAAATAATTCACATGAATGGGAACATTAGTAACCTGTGTAAGCACTTAACGCGATAAAATGTCAACAACGAGAAAACTCAGTGGATTTACTTTCATAACATCATCTATTACAGGTACCATATAGTTGCAATAAACAAAGACAGTGGGAAAGCACCTTGGAGGCAAAGAATGGCAGTTCTGTTACGGTTGATTGCACAAAAGAGCACTCTACAATGTCAGGAACTCCGTTAAGTCCCTTCAAGCACGCATCTGCAAAAACTGCACCAGCATATCTGGGGAAAAAAAGAAAAATTTATTAGTGTGAAAATAATGAATGAAGTTTGATAAAAACTAGAATTGTATTCAATGTGCAGAATAATACGATAGAGTTTATCCAGACATGGTCATTTGGCACAAACCTTCATTCCAGGTAGTTGTTTTCAGAAAAAAGAGGCCAATGAGTACAGTATATGAGGCCATTGAGTACAGCACGTCATAAAATTGAATGATTATGTATTTCACATTTTCACATGAAGGCAATAACAGAAAAAAAAAATGGGATGAGCAAAATGTTCAGGAAAAAAGTCTTCATAATCATTCTGCAAAACAGAACTAGAAACAAGTTGAAGACATGCAGTTCGGTTTCCCTTCCAACATTGAACGATGACAATGCAGTTGCTAATCACTGACAGGAACACAGATCCACATGTCCATTTTTGGTAGTAGAGCATTGATGTGCACATACAATCAAATGATGACAGGTAAAACAGAACTACAATACACTAGTTCGTCAGGACAACTAGGTCATCTAGCACCAAATTTTGGTAAAGTGTTGCTAATGCTTAAACTTTTAAAAGAACAATGTGTAACAAGAAAATAAGCAGCTTAATATCCAATGGATAGAATGTGTTTTAAAGTCGCGCGACTAGTCATCGAGTAGCGGACAAGTCAGTTCAACAACTTGAGTTGGTGGTAGCAACTTAACTTGCCACACTAGTCATGTAACCAGCTGGCTAGTCGATGGCAAGCGGCAACTAGTTGGGACTGCCAAGTCAGGTGACTAGTGAGCAACTAGTCTGACCTAGTCATAACTAGTCCAAGAGCCAGTAGCCTAGCAACTCGCCTCAACTTTGTGACTCGCAAACATTGCCATAATTATGAAATAGGGAGTTCTTCGAAAAGATTAGGTAAAGTATGGCTAAAGAAACTCTGGTGTTTGGCTGGTTGCGGAGTATAGAAGAAACTATACTATTCAAAATTATTCACTACACTCTGGCATTTTATAAAGACCAAAAGCAAAGGGCATAATAGCATGCTAGTTTTAAAAGCACAACTAGTAGAAAAGGAAAATGCTTAGGAAAGTTCATATGCTATATAGAGTTATAGACTTACGCCATCGACAATGTTGCAGAGCCCTTCCCAGCCTTTGCTTCAACAACTTCCGTTCCACCATCTTGTGTCCTCTTGGTGAGAGCCTTAATGTCATCATGAGAAAGCGCATTGCTTGCAGGAGTCGCCTGTTTCAAGTTGAAATTTGTGCCGTTACTTTTAGAAGTATACAGCAATCAGTGATTGACAAACCAAAATTATTTACATTTGACTGAGTAAATTATTCTGTGTTGAATCTCATCTACAAAATGCACAATCTCTTGCCAAATCACCTTGTTTTGCCAACAAGATTCAAAATAACATATGATTCTTGCTTATAAAGTATTATAGGTCATCAGTGATTTGGCAAGAAGATTGTTTTGAATTCATAATAAAGGACCTCTGGAGTCTGGACCGAAAAAAAGAAAAGAAAAAGGGCTGGTAAGGTGCACCTGTGAGAACAGCGGCAGGATAGTAACACCAGCATGGCCTCCAACAACAGGAACATTCACCTCTGCAAATGAACACATCAAAAACTCAGATTAAAAGGGTGGACCCTGTAATGTCAATTAAAGTATCATCTTATACCAGTAACTGGTACGTTTGCCTTTCCAGCGTAGAATGTTTTTGCACGAACAACATCAAGAGTGGTGACACCAAACAGCTTCTTCTCATCATAAGTACCAGCCTTCTTGAATACCTCAGCCGCAATTGGGACAGTCGAGTTGACGGGGTTGCTGATCATATTGACAAGAGCCTAGACAAATATATCAGCAAGACCATGATTAGATAGATATACAATTAAATAGTTATCAAAATCTGCTTGAGACCCTGACAAATGTCACTGGATATCACGGGAGACAAATACAAGCACACATAAATTACCCAATGACGGCACCTAACATCTCACATGACCAAAGTAGCATACGCTGCACAACCATGGAGACTATGTATTGGAGCGAGCATGCCTGCTAGAAATGGCATTTATTGATTGTTGTAGCACAGAACAACCTACACCGTTGCGCTGCCCAGATCATCAATGAACACTCGACTAGATCTACACCATCGCTAAGTAGATGCAGGTCCAAGGCACCAAAAGTACAATTACCATATATAGCAAAGAAATCCATCCAATTCCGCTGCAGATCTACAGTGGCAAGGGCGCGATGCTTACGTTGGGGCAGTGCTTGGAGATGGCTGTGCAGAGGGCCTTGACAATGCCGGCGTTAATGTTGAAGAGGTCGTCCCTGGTCATGCCGGGCTTCCGCGGCACCCCGGCCGGGATGATCACGACGTCGGACCCCTGCAAGGCCTCCCCGAGCTGCTCGTCCCCGACGAACCCCTTCACCTGCAGCGGAATTCAAAGCCCCCGACCATTAGGCAAGATCCAATCCAGCCCAACCGAGCTAGCGAGGCGCGAGAATCGCAAAACGTGGGGGTGAGAGAGAGTGAGAGCACAGGTACCAGGGCCGGCGTGTTGATGTGGGAGACGTCGGCGGCGACACCGGGCGTGGCGGCGATATCGTAGAGGGAAAGCGAGGAGACAAGCGGGTTGAGCTTCATGAGGAGCGCGAGGGGTTGGCCGATGCCGCCGGCTGCGCCAAGGACGGCGACCTTGCGCTCCGGCTGCCCCTCGGCGGCCGCGGAGTAGTCGCGGCGGCTGCGGCGGAGGTGCTGGGCGGCGGATCTCAGCAGCGACGGCCTCATCTCGGGCGGTGGATTCTCGGTCTCGGGTGTGCGTCGCTGTGGTGGAAATGGAGGCGAGTGAGGGCAGGCGGCGCCGCGGCGGCGGCTTTAATAGGGAGAGGTGGAATGGAGGATTGGAAAGGGTGGATGGGATCTAAAGTTTGCGAGGTTTCGACGCCTCCGCCGCGGCGATTTTTGTGGTGAGTTTTGTAGTATCGTCGATTTGGCCGAGGCCACTGCCTCACTACACTCTACCCTCTACAGGTCACAACGACTTGCGCGATGGCATTTTGGCCGTGCTTTCCGATGAGCTACGGTGACCTTTGATAGATTTTCTTTCCCTGCTTCCTAATTTTCCAAGTCTGAAGTCTGAACAACTTTGGTGCTGCTACTCTTAGACGCGGAGATCAGTATTAATCCAGCGGCTTCTCTACGATTTACAACTTATACTATGATTTTTTTATATATATATCGTTATTAAGTTATGATTTGTTAAGAATGTCTATTAAAAAAATATTATAGAAACTATTAACTTTTACAATTCATTTCACCGGTACCATCACAGCCGTTTTCAAAGATATATACGAGCTTAAAATAGAGTCAAAAATATACTCTACTCTTCTTTCTTTCACCTCCCCAACTCCAACGGTTCTCTCTCCCCAAAAAAATTGTTTAAAAATATTTTAATAACTCTAAAAACAATTACTTAAAACTCTAAAAATGACCACAATGCATTGTATCATTGAACTCGTTAAAAACTATTTTACATTTAATTTAATTAATTTTATGCTAACAAAAGCTGAAAATAAAAGGCCAAGGCTAGCCTCAAAATCCTAGAGAGAGGGAAACAAAAAAAATCGAAATCTCATTCTTACCGGAACTTTAGGCTTTATTTGTTTTACCTTAAATAAGGTTAAACTAAATTAAATAATTTTTTATATAAATCAAATAATGAAATATTTTGTAATCATTCTAGAAAGGTTTCAAATAGTTCAAGTTACAAAGTCTTGATTTGTTGATCTTGTAATAAACAAATTTATGTTCAATTTAATTTAGTTTAATATGAGAAGAAAAGACTTAGGCCTTGTTTGTTTCAGATTAATGTAGCGTTGCGTCTTACTGTAGCAAATTTATGATCCTCTCAAATTACGCCTTAACGAGTACAAAAAATTATTAAAAAAATATTTTACAAACTTGGAGAAGTACTATTTAAAACCCCACAAGAATGACTACAAATTTAGTTTTTGTTGGGATTGCATTTTTTGTTATTTTTATATACACCATTCACTTTTTTTTTTGAAAATAATTTTTTATAACTTTGTAGAGTTTTTCTCAAAGATCTCAAAAATATTTTTTTAATAATTTATTTAGCCTTTTCATACCACTTTCAAAGGTGGTCAAAATTTTCCAACAAAAACTAAACTAAAACTAAACAAGCTATCAAAGAGGGCATACATCATTTAACTTATACAAAAATAACACATTTTCATTTTCATTTAATTTAATCTAATCTGATCTAGAACAAACAAGGCATTAGGCTAGGCTCGAGATCACAGGTGAAAGGGAAATAAAAAATCCAAATCTCACCCTTACCAAATTTAGACCTTGTTTATTTCAGTTTAAATTAAATTAAGTTAAATTAAATAAAATTTGTTATTTTGCATAAATAAAATGATATAATAATTTAAAATAACATGACATTAGGCCATGCACAACACCACCACAGGCATGTTTGAAACTAGGATCGTTACGGCGTACCAAAAACTAGAGTTGTTAAAGAGAAAAAAAAGGAAGCTTTGACATTACAAATATATTGGCATAATAATATTATATCAACCATTAAGAGCAACACAACAATGTATTCAGGGAGCCAAGAAATTAATGGCAACATATGTAGATTCAATGTCACACATCAAAAGTTTAACCCAGCGGACAGGCAGGAAACATCCAGACAGCTAACTCTAGCAAGCATTGACCCTAATGCGACTCAGAGAAAGAACAGCTCCGTCTGTAGTATGATAGAACACTCATGATACATGATACTCTCTACTCGACCAGATCGTCATCGTCATCGGGAAGAGGTTGTGCTGCGGCAGCAGCAAGCTCAGCTTCATGCCTGTGAAGGTTGAAATGAATTATTGAATGCACCACATTTAATTGAATAACCAAAAACACGCAAAAGACTGAAGAAAATAAAGGATAGCACTCACTGTTGCTGCATGGCCAAGTCGATGGGAACTTCCGGAGGCTTAAGAGCTACAGCTTCAACAAAGTGAAGGGCCGGATCACTGATATTGCATCAATACCAAGAGTTAGCATATAATTCACATGCAAAGCATACGTCATGTGTTTAACATGCAAAAAAACAAAGAATTGGGAGGGGCAATGTAGAGGACTTTACCCAGCCGAGTTCAACATGCAAAGAACAAAAGAAGAGTGAAAAGGAATGTAGAGGACTATACCCAGCCAGTTTCCTTGCAAGATAAAGAAAGGGCTTCTCAAAGTTGTAATTGCTCTTCGCAGAAATTTCGTAGTACTGCAGGTTTTTCTTCCTGTGGAATGTGACCTGCTTAGCTTTAACCTGCCTATTCTTCACGTCAACCTTGTTACCACAGAGGACAATGGGGATGTTTTCACACACCCTGCAACAGTTCATAACCAGACATCAGAATCAACAGTAGCATATTTTCACATTTTGACATCAGGACTAAACAGCAGCATACTTCCAAATTATGAAAAGTTGATTGTTAACAGAAACCAACCTGCATAAGTCCCTATGCCATGTGGGAACATTCTTGTAAGTCAACCTTGAAGTGACATCAAACATAATTATAGCACATTGACCATGGATACTGCATAAGTGAAAAGGTGAATCAGACAAATAAGATAAAAACAAAAGCTACAAGACACACTGGCTCAACAAATTTTTGAACCATAAAATCTGAACATGTAACCATTCTAACAGAGATTAAGGGAACATTCTTGCATTAAACATAATGGCAAATACTTACTAGTATCCATCTCGAAGGCCACCAAACTTCTCTTGGCCAGCAGTATCCCAGCAGTAGAAACGGACCTTACCACAGTTTGTGGTGAAGTCCAAGGGATGAACTTCGACACCAATGGTTGCTGCAAAGACAAATTTGCAAGGCTGTTTTCAGTTGCTATTCACACCACTGTGGAAACTATATTAAAGCAAGTCCATGACACATACGCTCATATTTCTTTTCAAACTCTCCTGTCAGATGCCTCTTCACAAATGTGGTTTTACCTGAAAACAAAAGCAACAAGGATCAAAACCTGTTGTAACTAACATGCAGGTTAAACATACATTGAATAAAAAAATATGCAAGTAGATGGCAAATACACATACAATAAAACTAGCTAGAACACCATACAGCGAACAAAACTATCCTCCGGTGGACGAGATACCACAGAATGTGTAATTTTGTATAGATGCACAAAACCTTAAGACTTAACTTCAAATTAAGTGGTTCAATACAACTAATAATGATTCACATATACATTAACGAATGGGCCTCTTACTTCTCATCAGTTTGAATCGTTTCAGGTATATACCGAGATTTGAATGTCAGGATCATATTCACGGGAGAAAACAACTTGTTAATACCAATCGTATAACTGCTTAGTGATGAGGTCTGCTCTAGAAATAACAATATACATCTACATACACAAAACGAGCTATCCCACCCTAATTGCAGCAAGCACTGTATTATATACGCAATCACTTGATATTAGAATCAATAAACTACATGATTCCCCACCCTTTTTGGAGCAAGGACCGTATTATATCTGCAATCGTTTTTCAGTAATCGTCGCATAGTTATTGCCGCGGTCTACGTTTAAAAAACCAAGAGCAATTCGTATTGATTAATCAATCAGCAAAACTTAACATCAGGTGACTAAAAGTCTAAAATTGCAATTGATCCCAGAAAATATCTACACAATCAATCAGGGAAACCATAAGCCTCCACAAATCACTGTTCATCAGATCTGGACATCTGGCACAACACAAACTACACCGCGTAGACGAAACAAAACGGATCACGCCCCGCTCCTCCAAACTAAATAAGCAAAACATCGGGAAAACTTCGAACTCACCGGTTCCGCCGTCACCAACGATGACGAGCTTGAAGCTGGGGTAATCCACGGTGCCCTGATTCGGCAGCGCCTGGAACGACCAAAACAGCACGTATCAGGCATGTTCGACCTCAGATCCCCAACGACCCGGCGCGAAATCGAGATCCGCGGGATGGCGGAGGCACTCACCATTGGGAGGAGCGAGGCGGCGAGTCGGCGACCAGGCGGAGTAGGCAGGGGAGAGAACCAAAACCCTAGAATTCGAAATGGAGCTGGGCGAGAGGCGGCGGAAGCCTTTTATAACTGCGGTCGCGTTAAATAATTTTTTTTTCCCTGGAGGCTTTGTTAGCTTTGGATGGACGCAGGAATTGTGGCCGCTGGATCGGCGGGCAGCGGGTGCGGATCGGATCCCGCTAGCTTTGGTCGCACGCGAGGTTCGCGGCCGCCGGCCGCTCGATCCAGAAAGTTCCGTTGGAGCGGCGACGTGGGCTTTTTATGTAGGCCTTTTGCTCGCTCCACTCCACAGACCATCGGTGACGGGCCAACCATTTATCTCTTCCTTTTCTCAAAAAAAAAAAATCTTTCTTCTTAAGGCTCTCGTTAATCGCTGGTTCGGTTTAATTTTTTTTTATAATTTTTATGTAAAAAATTTTAAAAAAATTTTAAAATAAAAAATACATTTTAAAAATCTTTTCATACCTCCTTCTAAAGATCATCACCTTTTCAATTACAACAAAAATTAAATAAAAACAGTAAATTAAAGAGGCCTAATTTATACCTCGGCTCTAAAGCCCTAAGGTAACTAGATGAAGCCTCCCGTGCATTTGCACGGGCTAGTTTCAGAATAAATACTTAATTTGACAACGTCATTTCTTATATTTTCCGAACGTTAACAATTTAAATATGCATCTCCGATTTACTCGATAACTCTTTAGCCTAGATAAAAATATATCATGGTCAGCAGAGTTGTTTCTTTATTTGTTTTTGCCTTTTAGTTAAAAAATCAATTTCATTAAGAAAAACTACCTACATAAATAGAAAAAGAGTAGTGCATTTAAAATCTGTTCACCCAATCACCAGGAAGGCTAGCAGCGCTATGGAAGAATGGACGGTCAAGATGGGCGAACGGTTCAATGAACAGTAGCACAATATAAGCAGGAGGTGGCCTATCAGGGAGTAGCTAGCGTGTTGTAACCGGTCTCTCCAACTTTATAGATAAGGCGATCACCTGCAGGAAGGCTAGCAGTGCTATGGAAGAATGGACGGACAAGATGGACGAACTGTTCAATGAACAGTAGCACAGTATAAGCAGGAGGTGGTCTGTCAGGAGGTAGCTAGCGTGTTGTAACCGGTCTCTCCAACTTTATAGATAAGGGTAGATATTGTCTTTTTCCACGTACAATGTGGTACATTTCAGTTGTCTCTGAGCCGTCTATAAAACTTGCTGTAAAGGATGGATGATGATGTGGAGGGTAGCGTCATTTTACTGCTCTAATTTTTGCCTCCCATTGTACGTGACGGAATTGCAATCGGAGAGGGAGACAGTCATCAGATATTTGGTATAACACCTTTGGAGATTGTTGGATCAAGCATACATTCATTCATTCTCATCTCGCAAGATAAGTGGTGGCGGCGGGCCCTTCCCCTTTCCTCCCCTAGGAGCTAGCTCGCCCACGTCCCTCCGAGTGCTTGGTTCAGTGCTCCAAGGTGGTGGTGTCGAAGAATGCTATCAAAATGTAAATAGTTTTTTTAGTAAAAGACATGAAAACAATTATCTATTCAAAAATTAAGACGGAAGTACAATACAAATTTGGTCGGTAACTAATGCCATTGAGAAAAGGAAAAAAGAAAGGAGCTACTACAAAAGACTAAGGTTAGCCCGCCGCCTCTTACAAAGGACCTATCACAAAAGACATGAGAACGATTATCTATTTAAAAATTAAGACGGCAGTATAATACAAATTTGGTGGTAACTGATGCCATTGACAAAAAGGAAAAACGAAAGGACCTATCACGTAAGATCGAACAGCGTACAGATCGATACGACAGGTTTCACAAGAATGATGGGTTCGTACGTACGCACCCAGGTTTGACTTAAGGCCTGGGCGAGCAGGTCGCTTGAGACGTGGCAACTGGCTGAGGCTCGGATATGGGCAGCACCCTGGGGACGGGCACGGGGTAGCAGTGGATGTCGTGGGCCCACGGGTTGGCGAAGCTGCTGTGGTCGGCGGGGCCGACCGAGCGGAGCGCCCTCCACACGGCGCTGTTGCACTTGAAGCCGGAGCCGAAGGCGATCTGCCACGCCCGGTCGCCCTTGCTGATCCGGCCCTTGGCCTCGGCGTAGGCGAGCTCGTACCAGAGCGAGCTGCTCGAGGTGTTGCCGAAGCGGTGCAGCGTCATCCGCGACGGCTCCATGTGCCAGTCCGACAGCCGCAGGTTCTTCTCCAGCTCGTCCAGCACGGCGCGCCCCCCGGCGTGGATGCAGATGTGCTCGAACGCCAGCTTGAAGTCCGGGATGTATGGCTTCACCTTCCGCCGCAGCACCTTCCGCGCCACCAGCGTCGCGAAGAAGAGCACCTGCTCCGACATGGGCAGCACCAGCGGGCCCAGCGTCGTGATGTTCGTCTTCAGCGCCTCGCCGGCGACGGCCATCAGATCCTTGGACAGCGACACCCCCACCTTCCCGCCGCCGTCCTCCCGCTGCGTCACGCACCCGAAGCACCGGTCGTCGGCGCCGCGGTGCGTGCGCACCGTGTGCACCAGCTGGTACTTGGCCGCGCGCCGGGCGCCGCCGCGGTTGGAGAGGAGGATGGCGGCGCCGCCCATGCGGAAGAGGCAGTTGGACACCAGCATGGAGCGGTCGTTGCCCAGGTACCAGTTGAGGGTGATGTTCTCCATGCTGATCACCACCGCGTACGTGTTGGGGTACACCTGGAGCAGGTCCTTGGCGAGGTCGATGGAGATCAGGCCGGCACTGCACCCCATGCCGCCGAGGTTGTAGCTGACGATGTTGCCCCGGAGCTTGTAGTGGTTCACCACCATGGCGGACAGCGACGGCGTGGGGTTGAAGAGGCTGCAGTTGACGACGAGGATGCCGATGTCCTTGGGCTTCACGCCCGTCTTGGCGAAGAGCTCGTCTAGCGCGCCGAACATGACCGTCTCCGCCTCCTTCCTGGCGTTCGCCATGGACGGGTTGGGCGGGATGCTGATCACGGCCTCCGGAAGGTACGTGTCCTCGCCGAGCCCCGACCGCTCGATGATCCTGCGCTGGAACTCGACGTTCTCCGGCGTGAAGGTGCCGAGGGCCTCGGTGCAGGCCATGAACTGCGCCCGGCTGCACCGCCGCTCGTCGCCGGGCTTGTAGCACGCGAAGTCGACGAGGTAGACGGGGCGCGGGCGCGTGAGGAAGTAGGCGGTGGCGACGACGACGAGAAGCGTGGTGCACGCGAGCACGGACACGAGGCTGTACTGCAGGTTCTCCCACAGCTCCGCCATGTCCCGCAGGGAGAAGGTGGAGAGGTGCGCCGCCACCAGCCCCGGCAGCGGCAGCAGCAGCAGGTACGCGCCGTGGGTGATCAGGTAGTGGTACCCCAGCTTCACGTACTTTAGCTTCACCGACTGCTTGAAGTCCGGCAGCCGGCTCCGGCTCGCCGCCGGCGACGCCTGCAGCAGCGCCGCCGCCTCCATCTCACCTCACGGCCGGGACAAAGATCGGTGACAGAAACTCCTGTCGCAAGCACAAAGATCGTTCGCTGATCACACACCCCCACTGGGATTAATTACTTAGAGCTCACCTTGGCGTTGGACGAACCTGCCTGGTTTATATAGAGACGCTTGCGCGGTTGCACCAACCCTAATCGGACTACGAGACTAACACCGATATAATATCCAGAATCGTCGAACCGAGAGGCGAGAAGCAGCTTACGGAAGCAAGCAAACCGCGTGTCGGGGTCGGAGCCAACGGATCGAAACCCCGGCACGGGCAAGCAACCTAGGATGTGCTCACGCCTTCCGCCTGCGAGGCCTGGGAATGGCAACGCGGCCGGGGGCTCGCCCGCGACGGTTGCTGGACGGGGCGGTGGGCGGTGGGCGGTGGGCGGCGGCGCTTCCCCCGTACGCAGGACGTAGGCGTTGCGTGCGCGCGTGGCGAGTGCCGTGCGCTCCGTGCCAATCGCGCGTGCGCGGCCGAGGGGCTCGGTGAACGGCACGAACGCTCGCTTGTCTCTCGCGCTCCGTCTCTGAGACTGGGCAGCGGGCTGGCTATTTCGGGGCCGTTTCCTTGGCGCGCTTTCAGGCAGTCGTGCTGCGTAGCGTGGAGTCTCTTCGCGTAGCAGGAGTTTTCGTAGCGATGTTGTGGATTCATTGGATACGTAAAAAAATCAATGAAAGCACCTGGTTATGTAAAAAAAATTGACTGAGAGTCACCCAATGATTAGCAAAAGCGTTTGGATTTATTCAATGGGTGAGTGTGAGTACCCTGCATCCATCCATGGCCGATGCAAGCACACCGGTTAGCCTGAGGTTTATCTATAAATAGTACATAGCCGAGTTGCTCTCCCGGGCTCTCCCGGGTGAGCCACAGCCTGCCCGCCCGGAGCCGCGACGGCCGTCCGATCCCGCGAGATGAGGAGATCCGCCCGTTCGTTTTGACTTAATGTATAAAAGAATTTTTTGGCCACAAATGCCAGGCATGCGGGTTGTTTGCCCGCCTGGCTAGCTCAGCCGGCTCCCGCTTGGTCAAAAAAATCGACTGATGGATATTAAAACAACAGTCAACTGTTGAATAGACAGTCCCTTCAACTTTATTCAATGGGTGAGTGCGAGTACCCTGCATCCATGGCCGATGCAAGTACACCGGTTAGCCTGGTTTATATATGTCTATAGAGGTGAGGCCATTTTTCTTCGGTTTGATCATGATCAGCATCAGGCTGTGAAAGGAATGGCAACCAAACAAACTTCACGACGGTAAGGACATCTTCAATAGTGCCATGTCAGCTGGCTATAAGAAGTCTTAACTAGTAGTCAGTCTATAGTGGATTACAATATGTATTGCATCTATTACACATGGGCCCATATTAAATGTCAATGCTATAGCTAATCCATTGGAGATGTTGTCTACAAGCCATCTATATATGACATGGAGCTTTCTTATAGCCAATAGTTAGCTATACCATTGAAAATGCCCTAATGACTCTAAGACTAAAGCTAGGAGAAGTTGTAAAAGTTGCTGCATTGAATAGAGTGTTTGGTAGGACGAAGGAATTTTTTAGAGTGCAGTGTAAAGTGTGAAAAAAATTTGCAGCGAAGTTCTAAATTTGCAGAAGTTTTAGAGCTTCTGCTAGCTATGCTCAATAACAGATGCAAATGACTGAATATCATCCTTTGCGTTTATTCAGTCTAACCAATGTCATCCTAAATGTATTGTTTATTTGTATAGATCAAGTTAACAAACAGAACCCTAGCTGGTCAGTCAATGGTGAGAGTACGTACACCGGTTCTGGGGTATCCCAAAGCTTCACAGATTTTTCTCCACATGATCATCATCAGCCTGCAGGCTGCAGGAAATATATAAGGCATTCGATCCCCCGTTTCTTTCGTCCGACGAGCAAGTTATTGACCAGACGGTGGATCATCATTGTCAACCGAAAATCGTCCCAGCAAGTTTCCTGGCCCTTTTTTCTGGTGAGTGTGAAATGGAAAATATTCAGTACCGCCTTCCTGTCCAAGTCGCCAAGTTTTTAACTAGTGGTAGCTCGCAGAGTCGCAAGACGTACGGCATGAACACATGCCGACCGAAAGGAATGCCACAACCTCGATCGAACACGTGAAAGGTAAAACGGCAGAGGTCAAAGGGATAAAAGAGGCGCCAACTTGCTAACCTGAGTTCACTCGCTTACGTTACGTGCATGCATCAGGAATGGGAGCATCGAAGATGAACTCGCAAGTCGCAACTTCGCAAGTCAGGTACTTGCGCAGTTAACTACAAGGCTTCCTTCTGATTGAACAATGGATAATTATATGTAGCGTACACAGAACGAAAACACAGACAGGTGTGTGGTAAGATTTTGGTTTCTTCAGATAGCTCCGTTTTTTCACCTGTACCTGCACGGCTGCACACACAATTCCACACTGAGCTATCATCACAAATTCACAAGCTTTCTAATGGGAAACCGGGAGTAGAGACAAGGGAGTGCATTGCAAGCTTACGGGAGTTCAATGCAAAAAAAAAATACCTCACAAATTTGGGCACTTCCGCTGTTCCGCACGGTTGTATGTCTGATGTAACGAAAGCTATCCAGGATGGGAACACACTAGGAATTCTACCACAAATTCTTTTCCACTACCCAATGTGTGGCATCTGCATGGGCACGAAAGCTCTTCTCTCTGAGCCATCCGTTCATGGTTACATTGTTATACATGTTTGGGGGTTCATCTGTACACCAATACATGATATATCCATCAGTAAGCAACCCCGCCTGAAAATGCATCTCCATCATTGATTAAGCTCTCAGTTAACCAATAACCGTCCCATGAGCCTCCAATTCTCTGTAATAAGTCAACAATTAATTAAAAATAACCAAATAGCTGGAACATAGGTTGCAAAGGGATATCCTGATAAGTACCTGAATCATGGTAAATTGAAATATCCCTTCTTCCTCCGGACGAGCTCCTCGAACCCAAATTCTTTGTTTAAATAGGTTCTGTTGGTACAATCAGATACAGTGTAAGATAGATATCTCAGCATGCAAAAGTACCTTATTTTGTCTTACTTTTATATCCTTCAAAAAGAAAAAACAACCTCTTCAATCCATAAACTGCTCAATATTTTTCTCTCTTTGTGGCCAAGCAACACTCGGTAGGTTGAATGGTGAAATATCCGCCGAAAACGTTCAAACTGAAAAGCCCTGATGGCGATCAGTAAGAGAGACATCTATATGTTAGAAAAAAGATTAGAACGAAAAAGATTTCTGGCCTACCTGTCCTAGATCAAATTGACGTCCAAAGTAAGTCGACCTTTCAAAAGGATCAAAACCTGCGAACTGACAACACCATATAGACTCGTTAGAGCACCTACTCCATTTGTTAAAAAAAAAAATTATGGACCCATCAGACAGACCAAGCTGCGTTTCATCAACACCATTTTTTAAAGGAAATTTCATCAACACCATATATAAGGAAATTAATAATTCCAGTGGCTGTGCTATTATCCGGTACATGACCGGTGAAACACCATTTTTTAAAGGAAATTTCATCAACACCATATATAAGGAAATTAATAATTCCCGTGGCTGTGCTATTACCCGGTACATGACCTCTATTCCATAGTCTTGGCGTGGTTGGTCATTGTATTTCAAGGACTCAAGCTGGTATTCCACTGCTTCTTCTGCATTAAACTGAAAGATGGTATCATGTCAAATATGTAACTTCAAGATTCGAATATTGTGTTATTTTACGGTTTTTTCAGTTAGAGCGTTACATTCAACCTGGGACCAAAAGGCTTTTTCTTGCGTGTTTCAAGCCTGAAAAAAGAATGGAAAGGGGGGGAAATTTCTAAGTGACAACAGTAAGATTAGAAAACATGCTAAATCCATGAATCACATAAATACAATATTACCTAGCGCACACACACAAGTGCAATACACGTGATTGTTACGTTCAGCATGGCAAAGGCACAAATGCCTGCTAAATGCTATGCTCTATAAGAGTATTTACTGTATAACAATTTACAAGTTTCTTCCGTAAAGGGCTTGAAAGCCTCAAATTCTACAAGTACCTGTAGCTTCATTACATACAGAGGATGGCTGTCTGATTTTGCAGTCTATTAAGAGATGAAGTATGAAAATGTATGGGAGGCAAGAAGACAGAAAATTATGTCCACGACAATAATGATCTTATGAGCTAGGATTTGCCTACATGAATGTCTGATAGGCAAAGCTAAGTGTCTGGCAGCCTAACAATTACCATCGAACTGTAAATTTGTGCAGATTTTCTTACATGCCATTTGCTTCTGTATTTATACAATTCTTGCTTTCTTAGGTAAGGCTGGAAGCAAAATGTCCATAGCGAAGACATGAAACAATAGTACCAGTTCGCCATATCAGTTGATCACCAGAGCTAAAATAGAAGAATGGTCACAAAAGAACATTTGTTCATGGCGTGGATTTTGTAGGAAAAGGTCATACAACACTAGGTGGCATTATCATTAATCAAACACAGTTTAACTTTAGTTGCACAAATTGCCTATAACCATAATAACTACAAATGATAGTTTATGGAAATTTTCAATTAGCATAACAATCTAATTGTTCAGCCATGGCTGAATAATTCCTATATGCTTTATGCAAATGGCGTGATTAGGAACAAAGTTTTTTTCACAAATATTATAGCATCCTACTCTTGAAAATAGATCCATCCCATAGTTTATGCTGCTAGCCATACCATTTGCGCAAGCTGTTGGAAATTACAGACAGAGATAGACGTTATGTGTACAGTAATTGTCCAGTCCTAATTGCTTACAGTAACTATAGTAGTATAGTCAATAGGTGCTTTGCAGATTTAACTATCATGTGTGAAGTGTCACCTGAAACAAATCCAGAACTGTAATACTTAATTAGTAGATAGCATCATAGCATAATGCCTCATATCTGTAGCCTTAAGACCAAGTAGGCCAAAAATGGACCTCCACCCTAGCTGGATAATAATCGGTACAGTTGCATTTGACAGAACAAAGTCAAAAAATAAAACAACTGAGGCTTTACCATCTGTCTAATTGATCTGCTTCGAATTGTTGTCGTACTGAATTACAATCACTTGGCTTTATCAAAGACAAAAGGTTAAAGCTAATAAAATATTGAGCCTGATAGCTTTAATCAAAACTAAACCTGAGAGCATACTCAACTGTTATTCTGGTATGGTTTATATTTTTATTTTAATGGAAAAAAAGAGTTAGCCATTCAACTACTTCCATTTGATACTACAAAATTGATGTTTAGTTAGGCGCGCGTACAAAAAATGAGCTGAGGTACGTATCTGAATGGATTATTTTAGCCAGAAAATGGCAGTCTTTTATACTACTTTTACATTGCTTCTTCCTGTGCTGTTCCATTTTGAGTCATACACACCGAATTAGAGTGTTGCAAGAGTACTTAAAAATTAGAATATACAACGACGCCTCCAAAATGCATTCTGAGGCCACACTCCATCAGGCACATTCCCACCTGACCACGCTAGTACGCTGCCTAGTCCTCCCCCCAAATTCATAGCAATGCATACCCTTACAATCTGGTTGACCTATACTGCGTGCGTGCGTGCAGAGCGAAACCAGAAAGCACAGGTATAGATGGGGCGGGGACGCCTACCAATCCGAGGAGAGGAAGTCGGGCACGTCCGAGGCGGAAGCGGAAGCCATAACTCGGAGCCGGGCCGCGGCCGCGGTCAGGGCCGCCGGACGCGCCGATCTGAGCCCGCCACCGCCGCAGCGGCAGCGGATTGACGCCGGCAGGAGAGCGATCGGCTTCGCGGCCACAGGAGCGGGCGACGCCATTGCGGTTGCAGCCTGTACCGCCGTCCCCCACTCCGTCTCTTTCGGAGCTTCGTCTCTGTCTCCGGTTTATTCAGGACCGGAAAATTCACCACGGGAATTTCATACTTCCCAAGTGAAAACCTCTTCCTGAAAAATTCCCACTGGGCTGCAATTTTGTGGGAGAAAATGCGGCCCATTCAATTTCTGCGAGGCCCATTAGCATGTGTACGAAGTGGAAGTTAACTTCGTTGATCCCCTCGCTGCCGCAGTGCCGCCTGCTTATCCATTTGCGCTCGCGAGTCGCGAAGCAAGCGGCCACCGAAGCGCCAGCGCCTCACCGCCGTCTTCCTCTCCAAACCTCTCCTAAACCCCGCGACCTCTCACCGCCATGCCCGCCTCCGCCTCCCAGGATGCCTCTTCCGCCAACTAGGCCGCAGCTGAACCCTCCCCTCCTCCTAGCTTCCTCCCTCTGCTCCCCGCCGTTGCGCCACCACGCCACCCCGTGGAAGCGCCCCGGGCGTGTCAGCTCCACCGCCCCGCGGGCCGCCGTTTCGCCGTCGGTGGAGGCCGCCGCCTCCGACCCGAGCACTGCGCTGCGGGCGCTCTGCTCCCATGGCCAGCTGGCGCAGGCGCTCTGTCTGCTCGAGTCCTCCCCGGAGCCGCCCGACGAGGACGCGTACGTGGCCGTCTTCCGACTCTGCGAATGGCGCCGCGCGGTGGAGGCCGGGATGCGCGCGTGCGCGCACGCCGACGCGCAGCACGCGTGGTTCGGTCTCCGCCTCGGGAACGCCATGCTCAGCATGCTCGTCAGGTTCGGGGAGAGCTGGCACGCGTGGAGGGTTTTCGCCAAAATGCCCGAGCGGGACGTCTTCTCCTGGAATGTCATGGTGGGCGGGTACGGCAAGGCGGGGCTCCTGGAGGAGGCGCTGGACTTGTACCACAGGATGCTGTGGGCGGGGCTGAGGCCCGATGTCTACACGTTCCCCTGCGTGCTGCGAAGCTGCGGGGGCGTCCCGGACTGGAGGATGGGGAGGGAGGTGCATGCGCATGTTCTTCGCTTCGGGTTTGGGGATGAGGTTGACGTGTTGAATGCGCTTATGACCATGTATGCCAAGTGCGGGGATGCAGCGGCTGCGCGCAAGGTGTTTGACAGTATGGCCGTGACGGACTGCATATCATGGAATGCGATGATTGCTGGGCATTTTGAGAATCATGAGTGTGAGGCCGGGCTGGAGTTGTTTCTTACCATGCTGGAGGATGGAGTGAAGCCTAATCTCATGACTATAACCAGTGTGACTGTTGCATCTGGATTGCTGTCTGATATTGACTTTGCAAAGGAAATTCATGGATTTGCAGTAAAGAGGGGGTTTTCCACTGATGTTGCATTCTCGAACTCTTTGATTCAGATGTATGCAAGTCTTGGGAGGTTAGGGGAAATGGGCACAATATTCTCAGGAATGGAGGCCAAAGATGCCATGTCATGGACAAGCATGATATCAGGGTATGAGAAAAATGGCTTCCCTGATAAAGCTCTTGAAGTGTATGCACTGATGGAAGTAAATAATGTAAGCCCTGATGATATTACTGTAGCAAGTGCCCTTGCTGCTTGTGCTTCCTTGGGGCGATTAGATGTTGGCATCAAGTTGCATGAACTTGCTAAGGACAAGGGATTCATCAGGCACATTGTAGTTACAAATGCAATCCTTGAAATGTATGCAAAGTCCAAGCACATCGATAAAGCTATTGAAGTTTTTAAGTACATGCCTGATAAGGATGTAGTATCATGGAGTTCAATGATCGCAGGTTTTTGCTTTAACCACAGGAGCTTTGAGGCTCTCTACTATTTCCGGCATATGCTGGCAGATGTAAAACCCAACTCTGTTACTTTTATCACTGTTCTAGCTGCCTGTGCTGCTACTGGGGCATTAAGGTGTGGTAAGGAGATCCATGCACATGCTTTAAGGTGTGGTATTGGATCTGAAGGTTATGTACCCAATGCTCTTCTAGACTTGTACGTGAAATGTGGCCAGACTAGCTATGCTTGGGCACTGTTCAGTGTGCATGGTGAAAAGGATGTGGTATCTTGGAATATCATGCTTGCTGGTTTTGTTGCTCATGGACACGGAGATATCGCTTTATCATTTTTCAATAAAATGGTAGAGAGTGGAGAACATCCGGATGAAGTTACGTTTGTTGCGCTGTTGTGCGCTTGTAGTAGGGCTGGAATGGTTAGTCAAGGTTGGGAGCTGTTTCACAGCATGACTGAGAAATACTCAATAGTTCCAAATCTCAAACACTATGCATGCGTGGTGGATCTGCTGAGTCGTGTCGGGAGATTAACAGAAGCTTACAACTTCATCAATAGAATGCCTGTCACCCCAGATGCTGCTGTATGGGGAGCCTTGCTGAATGGATGCCGGATACACAGGCATGTTGAACTTGGGGAGCTTGCTGCAAAATTTATTCTCGAGTTGGAACCAAATGATGCTGGATATCATGTTCTTCTGTATGATTTATATACTGATGCTGGTAGATGGTCTGAAGCGGCTAGAGTGAGAAAAAGCATGCGAGAAAGGGGATTGGAGCAAGGCAGTGGATGTAGCTGGGTTGAGGTTAAAGGAGTTATCCATGCATTTCTTACAGACGATGAATCACATCCGCAGATTAAAGAAATAAATGCCGTTCTACATGGCATATATGAGCGGATAAAAGCATCTGGTCTTGCTACTGCTGAATCTTATTCTTTAGAAGATAAAGAAGTATCCAAGGATGACATCTTTTGTGGTCACAGTGAAAGACTAGCTGTTGCTTTTGGTTTGATCAATACTACTCCTGGCACCTCTATTTCTGTCACAAAGAACCGGTACACTTGCCAGGGCTGTCATGAGATACTGAGGATGATTTCTGACATTGTTCGGAGAGAGATAACTATTAGTGACACCAAACAATTCCACCATTTCAAGGATGGAAATTGTTCATGTGGAAATGAAGGCTACGGATGAAGAGCTTGTAGAAGGAGCCATATGAGATGTGGCTATGTGCTATTATTCATCTCTGGTGTTGCAACTGGTACAGAAGTCTAGCAACAACCATTGTTAGCTTGTTATAGCAATACAATCACTAGCAAGCAGCACAAACAGCTTGGACACAGCAACATGCATGCCCACCAGCAACACTGGACTGCTGGGATAAGCAGAGATTATATTTTGGGTTAATGTGGCAGCTTTGTGCAAACAGTTTAATAGCATAGAACGCAGGACATTAAACTGAGTCTGGGAGTTCATCCAATTTCTGACATCTCTTGACCCCGCAGAAAGTAATTTATTCCTCTCCTCTTTTATCAGTTAGGTAACAAAGAAGTATTTTTCTTACAGGTTTTTTAATATTCTTCCTTGCAGTCCCACAAAGGCACAAAGTGGTGCTTCTTGGAGATGATATTTGCTCCTGACAACTTGCCAAAAGATATATCAAGCCAATTTAAAGATATTAAGGGAGGGTAGTTAATTGATTGCATTCTGTTTTGTCGGAAAAAGAGTAAAGAGTAATTGTAATGCCTGTCAACTAAAGGCTACAGAAATGTAGACCTGCAATTTTGCCGGTGTCAAGTTATAAGAAGTAAATATGTAAGATAGGGATTTTGGCATATTAGGATTAATATATGCTTGTCTGGCCATTTATGGAATTTGAAAAATCAAGAAGCTAAAAGGCATGCAAAGCAAGAAAGGAAACATAATTTGAAATACATCTGGACCTGCGAACATTTGAAAATGGAAAGGGAACCTTCTTGCTAAATCAGTTAAATGCTGTTAGCAAAGTTGCCAATCTCTTAGCAATTTCCAACTGGTTTGGCAACTTGGCTGATAATTTATAACAGAGTTTTACGTTTAATACTAAAGTTTTCTCTCCAATATTTCATGTGCCTCTTAGAAAGCACAAGTTGAAGTTTCAGCCTATTGTACTAATAATCTATGTTCATCCGGCTGGATTTTTTATTTTATTGCTTGCTCTACAACATTACTTGGTCCAAGCTGAACTTCCCTAAGAACACTTTGTTTTTCAGCACATTATACTAATTGATTAATACTGATTCTTACTGGGTCGAGGCATGAAAGATTCATTGAGACCGCTTTGAGATGATGAGTTTCAAAGGGTGTTGTGCCATCCGTAGAATATAGATGTTTACCTAGTTCCACATATGATTTGGTTAGCAAAGGAACTCGTAGTGATCTGTTGGATAATCTGCATAGACATTGACATCTCCTTCTGAAAAATTTAAATTGACACGGGGGAATTTTTTTGTCAAGTGGGGAAGAAATAGTGGGTCACCTTTGTAATCCAAACCTGAAGATTTTATGCAATAGTGCGTGTTGCACAATTTTCATAACTCCTAAGCCTGGAGCTGATGGTAAATCGTAGTACAACTAATTAGCAATGTTACACTCTTGCTACACAATGCATGGGTTAATATCTGCATTGCTGCAATAATCAGATTGTATGATGCTTTCAGAAGGTTTGCCAACGATTAGAAGTGATGACTATGGTGGTCTTTCTCCCAACATGACTAGTGTTTTAATAATATGCTCACTATGAAATGATATTATCTCTTTGTTTTTTTCTTTTTTATTGCTCAATCTGTGGATTGGTTTTTGGTGTAGGTGATAGTCTTGGATCCGTGAGCCTTGTTCAAAATTCAAACCTAACTCTGTTTGCATGTCGGACGGTTCGATAATTTTTATCAAACACTCCAATATATATCAGACTAGACTATCCGATGGTTGGTACCGGATTGTCTGGTGTCAGAAGGTTCCGCATAAAAGTTAGTTGAATTTTGTAACGCCAATTCACCTCCGATATCTCGATCCTTCAAGTACAATGTGAGCGCCATGGTTGTTAAGGCGTCTTCAAGGACGCTTTGGCTTTGTGGCGATCAGGCGCAGACGCCATAACACCAGCAGCGACTCAGTGAACCTTAGCTCCAGCGACAACGAATCCGACCCCAGGTGGCGGCGAGTCCAAGCTCTGACGATGAATCCAAGCTTTGGCGGTGACAAATCTGAGCTTAGGCAACGAATCTAAGCTCTGGCGGCGAGACTCAAGATCCGACAGCCATGATTTGGCTTCGGCAGCGAGGTATTTGATCTCCACCCTTTGATGTCGTTGTAGTTGCCTCTGTCTCCTTGTCACCGCGATAGATCTCCGGTAGTCCAGCGCCACCTTCCCCTTCCTCTCCTCCCTCTCCAGCAGTCCAGCGTCGCCTTCTTCTTCCTCCCTCTCTGGCAGTTGGGTGTTGCCTTCCCCTTCTCTCTCGCGCGCGTGTGAGCTGTTGTTGCTCTTCCCATCCTCCCTCCCCCCCTCTCTCACTCAATACTTTCTCACTCTCTCACGGCAACATGTTGATGCCCTCACTCCACAGCTAAATGTTGTTGTCCTCTCTCTTTCTCTCAATACTTCCTTGATCTCTCTTTGTGCCTTTCTAGTTTCTATGTGTGACATGCACTGTGCCACTTTGGGACAACAACTACACTATATTCTCTTTTATTTGCTAGACTTATGTGTCTAGCCTTAAGCGCTTAAAAGGTAAAAAGGTCCGGGTAACTGCCGTACGCCTTGAGCGTCGTAATGACCACGGTGAGCGCTAATGAATTTTTAGGGATAGACCTTTATAATTTGAAGATAATTTTAATTTATGCATACAGGTGCAAAGCTATATAGAGAGCTACAATGTTTGTGCCTTAATGTGAGTATGAGATGGCAAACTTAAATCAAAGACATGTCAAATATCAAAAGTGATTTTGCCGATGCATGAACATTGTTATCTACAATGTTTCTTGCTGCCAAATGGTGATGCATGAATATTGATTTCAGTGACTCTTATATATTTGCCTGTTGGAATTAATAGTCCTCAACTAGAAAGACAAATGGCCTAACCTAAAAGAGGAAGGTGTTCCTCTCCTCTCAAGCTAAGCTAGCTTTGGGGTTGATAATGTCCTTATAATCCTTTAGGTGGAATGAAAGCCTAGCTCTAACATGTTTTGATCCAATGCACACTAGTGAGTGAAAGCCCAACGGGCCAAGTCCCTAGGGGACTATCGGGCACTAGTGTATAGTATTGTCTAGTGAAGAAGACATGACAACTATCAATGCATCAATAGGAGCTAGATTGATGGAAAGTTCCACATTGGTTGTGGAGGTTTGAGGGACCTAACTTAAAGTGGATATTAGAGTTTCTCACCACTTAAGCTAGTTTTGAGACCGACAAAGTCCCTAACGACCCTCTTTATGTCATTTTGTGCCTCATGGTGAATTGTTCACACTTACAGGGTATAGGACGCGCTTCATTGTCACTTACCCTTGCCTCTGTTGCTGAATGCATTTTAATTTTACCACAGCAACATGGCATGACCCAAGCTAGTATAATGAAATCAAAAGGTAAACTTCATTTATAGGCATTAGCCCTTCTTGCTCTGCCACTTGAACGTGACCCATGCAACCCAATACAATGAATTAAGAAAATGTGCTTCATTGCAAATTCTCTCTGCCTCTACCACCGAATGCATTTGGACTTTACCACAACAACACATTGTGAGTCACTAGTAGGGCTGGCAATGGGCACGGGTTCGGGTAAATACCCACGGATATTTACCCGACGGGCATGGATACGGTGAAGAATTATACCCATGGGTACGGATATGGGTAAATTTTCTGCCCATGGGTATTTTTTTTGCGGATATGGTTTTGGCATCTCCATATCCGTTACCCGTTACCTGCCAACCTGAAAATGTATAATTTCCCCAAGACCCATTACCCGTTGTTGAATTAATGATGAAATGGTGTTGGAATGTTGTTGGAATGGTGCTGAAATCATGCTAAGATATCCTGCTATTGCTGTTGTTCTTTTGCTCCAATTATGCTGCAATTTACAATGTTGTTTTTTTTGTTGTTTTTGGTTCATATACTGTACACTGTTGAAGGTTGCAACAGCCAGCGGACTGGTAGCGGATAGCCGACGGGACGCGGGTACCCAACGGATACGGATATGAGTGTGGGTATGTACCCGCGAGCGGATATGGGTACGGATATGGGTTTGATTTTTGCTCGCGGGTACGGGTCAGCGATACCTCTACCTGTGCCCTAACCCGCCGAATTGCCATCCTTAGTCACTAGCCCACCAAATGCATTGTATGTTACCACAACAGCACATCATGACCTAGCATATCTACAACTAGCATACATGGTGATCGAAAAAAGTAATATAATGTATTTTCATTCTATGACCAACTATAATAGTCGGGTTTTTTAAATAAAATTTGACGCCTCTATTTATTGTTGGAGATAGCAAATATTAGAGGAAACTATTGAATGCATGCGCAGCATGTTCCAGTCTGTCTACAACCTATATATGTGATAACCGAAGCAAATCAACAAGATACACTCCTATTTATGGTTGGCTAAAATTAACCGATTTTTTACATAAAATAAAAGTTACAAACAACTTTTTTTTTAAAAAAAAGAGTGCATATCAAATATGAGACTAAAAAAGAGTCCATATCAATTACAATAAAGCATATAAATAAATAATAATAGAAAAGGAATCCATATCACTGTTGTAGGACTAGACAAAAGAGTCAATATCAACTACAATATAATAAATAGAAATAAAATTCTGAATAAAAATAATAGAAAGCATGATCAAATTATATGAATGTGTGGGGCACCTTGCTCATTTCAATGAAGCTAGAGGATACACTTCACCTCACTCTCCTTGCCCTTGCCACCAAATGCATTTGAACTTTATCACAACCGTATAATATGATCCATCGATCACCCATGCATCGAATGCATTGAATGTTACCGCAACATAACAACATGACTTGAACTAGTATAATATGCACTTTACTGCAAACTCTCCTTGCCCTTTGCCATCGAATATTTGGACTTTACCACAACAATACACATGATCCATTACCCTAGACACCGAATACATTGGATGTTACCGCAACATCACAATGTGATCCAACCTGTCTGTAACCTATGTATATAGTAATCCACAAACTAATATAATGCACTCTTATTCTATGGTCAACAAAAAAATTACGCTTTTTAGCACAAAAAAAAGGGTTTCTTATTTTATACTAGTATAATTTTGTTACCTTCATTTATTATTGGAGATAGCAAACAACAGAAGACAGCAAGGACAACGTAGTCCCTGATAATCCCTACTGACTCTGCCATTTACACGCATGCACCGTAGGCTACCTCAACGGCCAGCGCAACGTGACCATGCATGTTTGTCTGTAATAACCGAAACGAACAAGATTCACTCTTATTTATGGTTAGCTAAAAAACCAAAAAATTAAACAATATATAGATTTCTTGATTCCCAATAGTTCCTCGATTATTCATATATTCAGTCTATTAATCACACACATTTTCGGTCCCTTTTCCACGGTGCATTTCATAGCAAAAAAAAACACTACGCAATGCTTGACCTGGCAACAAATTCTGTTTCGTTCTGGCATGCAAAAGCCCCAGAGGGGGATGATCGTTCACGCCAGTCATCGTCGTCGTCGTCGTCGTCGTCGTCCAGCCCCACGGTTTCCCGCACCCCCAAACCCTTCCAGATGCCGCAGCCGCATCCGCATCGTGCCCGCGCGCTCCACTGCCTCCCCCTCCACGTGTGCGCCCCAACCGCGCCTTCCGCGACGCTCCCTACAAAAGCCAGCACCCCGAGCCGAGGCGTGGACGCTCGCACTGCAAGCTCTCGCGCGCGCGCAGCTCTCACACCATCCTCGCGCGCGCTCGCTCGCCGGCCTCTGACGTCGTCGTGCGTAGCATGGGTCACTTCGCCTTCGCCTGGCAGCCCATGGACCACGCCGCCGGCGCCCTCTCCGGCGCCGTGCCGCTCCCGGCGCAGGCCGCGGCGGCCGCCGGCGCCGCATACTGCGTCGACCCGGCCATGTACGCGTCCGTCCTGTCCGCTCCTGCTCCCCGCGCCGCCCCGCCCACCGCCGAGGAGAAAGCGGCGATGGATCGCCACGAGAAGGCCGCCCTCGCGCTGGTGCATCTCCTCGTCACCTGCGCCGGCGCCATCCAGGCCGGCGACTACGCCTCCGCCGCCGGCAACCTGGACGACGCGCGCGCGATCCTGTCGACGTTGCCGACGGCGACGGGGATCGGCCGCGTCGGGAAGCACTTCGCCGCCGCCCTGGCGCAGCGCCTCTTCCCGGCGTTCCCGCACGCGGCGCCTCCGCCGCCCCCGGCCGCCGACGCCGGCGAGCTCTACCACCACTTCTACGGGTCGGGGCCCTACCTCAAGTTCGCCCATTTCACGGCGAACCAGGCCATCCTCGAGGCGTTCGAAGGATACAGCCACGTTCACGTCGTCGACTTCGCCCTCGCGCAGGGCCTCCAGTGGCCGGCGCTCATTCAGGCCCTCGCCCTTCGCCCTGGCGGCGCGCCGTACCTCCGCATCACCGGCATTGGCCCGCCGTCCGCCGGCAGCCGCGACGACCTCCGCGAGGTGGGGCTCCGGCTCGCCGAGCTCGCGCGGTCGGTGGACGTGCCCTTCTCCTTCCGCGGCGTCACCGCAGACGAGCTCGACGGGCTGCGCCCATGGATGTTCCACCTCATCCCCGGCGAGGCGGTGGCCGTCAACTCCATCCTCCAGCTCCACCGCCTCCTGGTCGACCCGGACGCGGCGTCGACGTCCCTGCCGGCGGCCATCGACGTCGTGCTCGACTGGGTCGCGTCCATGCAGCCCAAGGTGCTGACGGTGGTCGAGCAGGAGGCGGATCACAACAAGCCGACGCTGCTGGAGCGGTTCACCAACGCGCTCTTCTACTACGGCGCCATGTTCGACTCCATGGAGGCCGTGGCCTACCTCGCTGCCGCCGCCGGCGACCACGACGGCGCGCTAGCCGAGGCGTACCTCCAGAGGGAGATCTTCGACATCGTCTGCGGCGAGGGCAGCGGCCGCACGGAGCGCCACGAGCCGCTGCCCCGGTGGAGGGAGAGGCTCCGGCGCGCGGGGTTCGCGCAGCTGCCGCTCGGCCCGCACGCGATCCGGCAGGCGACTTTGCTGCTCCGCGCCTTCGCCGGAGCCGGGTACTGGGTCCAGGAGAGCGACGGCTGCCTCAGGCTCGCGTGGTGCAACCGCCCGCTCTACTCGGCGTCGGTGTGGCGCTCGACGGGAGCCACCACGGCTGCCGGCGCCGTCGTAGAGGAGGGCGGCAGTGGCAGCGGCAGCGGCAGCGGTGGAAGCACCAGTGGCCATGCCGTCGGGAGGATCGTCATGTAGCGAGGAAGTGAGTGTGTTGTCGTTGATCGATCGATGTATCGTGTCGTACTCGTGTCTCATCGGGCCTGAAATCAAGGTGCGCGCAGTCGATCGGAGGAACATTGGAATAAGTTTTTTGCTCTGGTAATGTGCCGCCGGCAGCTGTTTGCCATGCTAAAATGTCACTTCTGTCAGCTGGTCTTGTACTTCGTAATGCATGTGTATGGTTCCTCTCTGAACGTACACTAGGCCCTGCAAATTGGGAAGCCCTCGCACCTAGTGGCACACTCGCGCATAGTTGAACTGGTTTTAATCCTCATCAAATCGTACCGTATCGAGAGGAGAAAATTGACGATTTAGCACTCAACATTGGTTCTCGCTAAGTATGCCACTCTGTGTGTGTATTACACGTGGGACCATCTGTGTGTATGACAGTGACCAGAGTGTCATTTTAACGAGAATCAATGTTGAGAGTGGCAAATCGTCAAATCCCCCTGCACAGCCCTATTCTCATTCACATGTTCTTTTAAAATGAAAACCTAGTGTTTTTTGAAACAAAACAAGGACGACCACCGTAGCCCCTACCAGCGACCAACCTAGTCCTGAAAAAGCCACCGTCCACATCGGACCGAGGCTAAGCCGAATTATGTTGTTTGTGGACGTTGCGACGGTTTGTACGTAGGCATGGTGGTTGCCATGGGGTTTGTGGTGGTCAGACTACCCTAGAGGGTGGCCGACCGAGTCGAGCTAATGGGGAGAGGAGAGGAAGACATATTGGGGTTGTGCACGCATCTTGATGTGCAGGGAATGGTTGAGATTTTGGATTCCATCAAACATTATTATGCATCCCATGTCATCACATCTTCTATAAGCCCAACTTGAACACCTAAGGCCCTAATGCCAATCATTATAATAGAAGAAAACCAGACACCCGAGAATGGTTCAAATTAGATTAAGTTCTTTTAAAATATATTGTAGTGAAGTAATGTCACACTAAGACACAAGCCATCGGTTCAAATCCGATGCCAAGTTATTGTGCACCCTATCTTCTTGAGGGATTTACCCTCCACATCCCCTCAATGGTCAACACAGCTTATTTAAATTTTTTAAAATATAAAAACAACTATGTTGCTGCTGATATGCATTTCATCGTCTTTTATACATCAAATAACATTACCGGTCAAACATGTGATAAAATCGGTTGGTACCCTATTTTTTCATCTCTCTCCTAAATTTGTTTTAAAGAGTTGTTTTAACCTGCTCAATTGAAACACGAGATGTCAAATGCACTTTCTTCCAACTGGCAACTGAATAAGTCGTTGCCACAAATTGTAGTGGCACGCTCTCACTGAACATAGCCAGCAATCGTTATCAGCTAACCGAGGAAAACGAGCGACTAATCGAGGCCATCACTAATAGTATCCTAAATTGGAAACCTAACTATTTATACCTCTTTTCACTATTCATTCATATCTAATGCTTCTCTCTTATATTCTATCACCACAATGTATACGTTCAATCTACTATGACTAAGACCGTGACCATCCGTGATGCCTTGAAGCGACGAATCTAGAGCATGTTCGAAGTGAATGAGCTAAATGAATAACCTGACTGAACTGAAGTTAGTTATGTATGAAACTGAATAGATAAATTGACTGAATAAATAAGTTTAAACTACTCTAAGCATTGCATTGCCCTCAGGCAGTCCAGCAAAAGCCACCGCGGTTTTTCATCGTAATCCTAGGAAGTTGACTGTTACACACTGCCTTTTGACTTCATTTATGCTTAACCGTCTGTCGTTGCCAATGCCATGAATGCTTTTCTTAATGCAGTCAACGCGTTTTAGAAACGCTGCTGGGTAATGCACGAGTATTCGAGGTGATTGTCGTAACAATGAAAAATCATTTCCAATTTTCTCATTTTTATACTGCAATTTTTACAAGGCTTAGACATACTAGAATGTATCGTCTAACTTGAAGGATGAACTTTTCTCATCAACACATAAGCTGTTCATAGCGAAATTCACAAATCTTTCAAGTATCTTTTTTCATCCACAGACTACAGTATAACACCTGTCCTTTTCTTTGAGTACAAAATAATAAGTGCCGTTCAGCAGCAAGGGCAGAGTCAGAGCCGCTGTCCTGTAGTTCCAGCAGTGTCAGTATTCACTCTTATGGAGGACTTCCCGTTGGGCAGATCGCCGAGCAATCGCGACACACTGACAGGAATAAATAGGGTCATGGCGCAGCTAGAGGATGGTCAGTTTTGCACTTCACTTCGAGGCTGCGCCTGCACAGCAGCTCACCAGTGGCGGAACGAAATGGCTACGCCTACGCAGCCCGGCCGGGAGGACGACGACGACGGCGATGGCGACGGCGAGGTGCTCAGGTGGGCGGCGCTGGAGCGGCTGCCGACCTATGACCGCGTCAGGAGGGGCATCCTCACGGGCTGCGACGGCGAGCCGCGGGAGGTGGACGTCCAGAGCCTGGGCATGCAGGGCAGGAAGCTCCTGATGGAGAGGCTGGTCAGGACGGCCGGCGAGGGCAACGAGAGCTTCCTCCTCAAGCTCCGGAGCCGGATGGACCGGTGAGCCCTGCACTCCAGCCGCTCCTTGCTTCTGTTTCTTCTCTCCTACAGGTGTCGAGATCCTAGTAGCTGCGCTTCTTTGATCTTTGTTGTCGCAGTGTTGGAATCGAGAACCCCAAGATCGAGGTCCGCTACAAGAACCTGAATATCACCGCAGAGGCCTTGGTGGGGAACCGGGGAGTCCCCACTTTTCTCAACTTCTTCAGCAACGCGATCATGGTAAGTTCAGCGACTGGAATGTGGTTCTCAGAAGTCAGAACTGTTTCATCAGGAGAAGGATGAATCTTTTATTAAAAATGATTGGAACTAAATGTGGTATGGCCGTGTTCTTGCAGGGCATGATAAGCGCTTCCGGCGTTATTTCAAGCGGGAAGAGACCTATATCCATCCTGCATAACATTAGTGGTATCATCAAACCTAGCAGGTAAAAAAAGCAAAACAAGAAAACAAGAAGCAGATACATGCATACGAGTAAGCGAAATCTTGCGACTCAACTACAGGTTGACGTTGCTTCTCGGCCCCCCAGCTTCTGGGAAAACATCACTGCTGCTAGCTCTGGCTGGAAAACTTGGCTCGGAGCTGAAGGTAAATTCTAGTTCTGATTAGCAGATAGTGTCGGTAAATCTGTGATGCAAGCAAATGATTTAAAGTTTCCACGTTTGATAGGTCACAGGAAGAGTAACTTACAATGGCCACGACATGGACGAGTTTGTCCCGCAAAGAACTGCTGCTTACATTGGGCAGCATGATGTCCACATTGGAGAGATGACAGTGAGGGAGACCTTGGCGTTCTCTGCGAGATGCCAAGGTGTTGGCACCCGCTATGGTAGGAAGGGATATACACCGGTCAGATTCGAAACCCAATTAGAATCCTTAATGCTAACAGCTAGAAGGTTCTTCCCTTGTGAATGATTTCAGACATGCTGACAGAGCTGTCACGGAGAGAGAAGGAAGCAAACATTAAGCCAGATCCCGATGTCGATCTATTTATGAAAGTAAGATCACCCTTGCCTAATAACCCAGTTTAGCAGTCAGCACTTCCCCCAATACCTGAGCATTTGAAACACATTAAGTAGATTACCTGCTCTTTCAATGAATCGGAGGCAGTGCCTTTTCTTCAAATAAATATATAAATAAAAACAAAATAAAGTAGATTGGCTGTTCTGTAGAGGCCCTTATTCATAATTTCTAATCCTGAAACCAAACCTGCAACTAATCGGTCCTACTTCCCTTAGGAAAAAGTATCTCTTTTCAATGGGAATTAGCTTAAAATGGTAAGCAACAGCAAATGTTAGCTTCATATAGCAACTTGACTTAACAGAGGAGATCAACCCACTGTGTTGTGCAGCTTAAGCATACAGAATGGTAATACTATGTCCATTTTATTTCGTAAGCATGACTCTACATATTAAATTACTAAAAAAACTTACTCCTGCAGGCAACATCTATGGAGGGGCAGGAAAGTGTTGTCACAGAATACATTATGAAGGTATAAATATAATCTTGAAACATTCAAACAGTTGTATAAAATCTCTAGTCTATAAAATTTTATAGTTTATAGAAGTTTATATATATTTTGAGACGCCAAAAGAAAACTAAAAAACTGAGCCTCACATTTCTGTGAAAGGTTTTGGGTCTGGACATTTGCGCAGATACTCTGGTAGGAGACTCAATGATACGTGGCATCTCTGGCGGGCAAAAGAAGCGTGTCACAACAGGTAATTTAGTAGGAAAGAATGGATATCTGTATAGAAAACGAAAAACTAAAAATGAAAAAAAAACAAATTCCATAACTGGAACTATTGCAGGTGAAATGATTGTTGGACCAGCAAAAGCACTTTTCATGGATGAAATATCAACTGGCCTTGACAGTTCTACAACATATCAAATTGTCAATTCCATCAAGCAAATGGTCCACATCCTAGAAGGAACTGCAGTAATAGCACTGCTTCAGCCAGATCCTGAGACATATGAACTCTTTGATGATATTATACTTCTATCAGATGGGAAGATTGCATATCAAGGCCCCAGAGAAAATGCCCTTGAATTCTTTGAATTTATGGGCTTCAAATGTCCAGAGAGAAAAGGTGTTGCTGACTTTTTGCAAGAAGTGAGTTCAGCACCACAACCATGAATTTTCTTCAATTTATTATCCATAGGTGACCTTTTTAAAATATTGTATCCATAGGTGACATCAAGGAAGGACCAACACCAGTACTGGGGACATAGGTATAAACCACACCAGTATATTTCTGTCAGTGAATTTGCTGAAGCCTTTTTGTCATTCCATGTGGGTTTGAAGCTAAGGCAAGAACTTGGGACCCCATTTGACCGGAACACCAACCATCCAGCAGCTCTGACAACAACAAGGTATGGTGTTAGCAAAATAGAGTTGCTCAAAACTTGCTTTGCTAGGGAGTGGTTGCTAATGAAGAGGAACTCATTTGTTTATATCTTCAAAGCACTCCAGGTAATTACCAATTCACTCTTAGCTCATGACGATGAACGTTAACAAAACTCTGACTACAATTCTTAAAGAAAATGTTAATATTTGACCTCAGCTTATCATCCTTGGAGGCATTGCAATGACAGTATTCCTGAGAACAAAGATGAGTCATGAAGATTACGAGGGTGGAGTAATTTATCTAGGTGCCCTCTTTCTAGGACTTGTGACACACCTCTTCAATGGATTTGCAGAACTTGCTATGAGCATAGTTAAACTTCCCATTTACTATAAACAGAGAGACTACTGCTTCTATCCATCTTGGATTTATGCGCTGCCAACTTGGATACTAAAAATACCAATATCATTTATTGAATGCGCTGTCTGGATCGCTATGACATATTATGGGATTGGCTTTGACCCAAACATAGAAAGGTAAAATGAGAAAAATTTCAGTTGGTGTTCGTTTTCCTCAAATGAAACAAATTTCAGTTGGTGTCCATGTCCCTCGATCATTTGAGCAATTTCCTTTACCAATTACTAACCACTTAACACCAATATGTAGATTCTTCAGGCATTACCTTGTGCTTGTATTGGTAAGCCAATTGGCATCTGGACTTTTCCGTCTCCTTGCCTCTCTTGGGCGGGAGTTGGTCCTTGCTGATACATTTGGGTCATTTGCTCAGCTCATTATGTTGGCGCTTAGTGGATTTATCATATCAAGAGGTACATTAATTCATGAACTGCACTGGGGATGTGATAAATGATGTTATTCTTCTAAAAAAATCATGCAAGGATATGATCAACATCTCATAACGATGTATTTTTATTCTCAGAGAATATCAGCAAATGGTGGGTTTGGGGTTACTGGGCCTCCCCATTGATGTATGCCCAAAACACGATAGCTCAGAATGAGTTTCTTGGACACAAATGGAACAAGGTAAGTGAACCAGAAATGCAAGAACTAGACCAACCGTGTCACTCTTCAGATTTAGTACCTTCAATGTATGTGATTTTCTATATGCAGACTACTGACCATTCATTTAGCAACGACACACTTGGCGTACAAATACTCAAGGCCCGTGGCATATTTCTAGATCCAAAATGGTACTGGATTGGTGTTGGTGGCCTGATTGCATATATCATCTTATTCAATATCCTATTCATTGTATTTCTTCACTTTCTAGGCCGTAAGTCTTAACTAATCTGACATACTGATTTGGTCTCTTTCCTTATTGACAAAGAACCCAAAACACACTAAGCCTTCATCTTTTTTCTAATTAGAATCTGAGCTCCTGATTCAATGGTGCAGCTCTTGGCAAGAGTCAGGCAGTAGTCTCTGAGGACGCATTGAGGTTGAAGCATGCCGATAGAATAGGAGAGGACATCGAATTATTGCCAGCAGCAACTGACTCTGATAACCCAGCATTTCAAGGTAAATCCCCAAAACACAAATGATTCATCAATTGCATTGCAATGGTGCTCATGTTTCAAACTCAAATGAAACTTAAACAGCCACTCTGAGGAGTAATGAAGCTTCTGCGGCAAACAAAAATAAGGGGATGGTACTTCCATTTACTCCACTCTCAATCACCTTTGATAACATCAGATATTCTGTCGACATGCCTCAGGTTCATCTCAACTTCCAGCTTCTCTTTTTTCTTAGTAGAAGAACACAGCAAATGGAATCACTTATAATTTAATCTCATTGTACAGGAAATGAAGAATCATGGTACAATAGAAGACAGGCTTGTGCTGCTCAAGGGTGTGAGTGGAGCTTTTAGGCCAGGAGTTCTTACAGCATTGATGGGCATCAGTGGTGCAGGCAAGACTACTCTTATGGATGTCTTGGCAGGACGGAAGACTGGGGGTTATATTGATGGGGATATTTGCATTTCTGGGTATCCAAAGAAGCAAGAAACATTTGCCCGTATCTCCGGCTATTGTGAGCAAAATGACATTCACTCTCCACATGTCACAGTACACGAATCACTTCTCTACTCTGCATGGCTCCGATTGCCAGCTGGTGTTGATGCTAATACAAGAAAGGTAACCGAAACTAGACTTTCAATATGAACATTGCTCTGTTATTAAAAACAAGGAATATTGCTCATGGCATTCATCCCAAGTTGATTTTGGAGATCATGAATGCAGATGTTCATTGAAGAAGTGATGGAGCTTGTTGAGCTTGACTCAATTCGAGGAGCATTAGTGGGCCTTCCCGGTGTGAATGGCATGTCCACAGAACAACGGAAGAGACTCACCATAGCTGTCGAGCTTGTTGCAAACCCATCAATAATATTTATGGATGAACCAACTTCTGGTCTGGATGCAAGGGCAGCTGCAATTGTTATGAGAACTGTGAGGAACATTGTAGACACAGGAAGAACTTTGGTGTGCACCATTCATCAGCCCAGCATTGACATTTTTGAAGCCTTTGATGAGGTCAGTATGTAATACTACTGAAAACAGACTTCACAGGCAATGAAATTACCCACTCCTTGTTGTCAGGTGTAACAACACTTTGTGGTTGTCTCTCTTCAGCTCTTTCTCATGAAAAAAGGAGGAGAAGAAATTTATGTTGGCCCACTAGGACAGGATTCCTGTCACCTAATAAAATACTTTGAGGTGGGTCATCAGAAAGATAATTTTTGCCATTTTCATCAGAAGAGAGAATGTTCATCTGAATTAGTTTGAATTGAGTCATTGAATCCATGTACTGTTCAGAGTTTACCAGGGGTAAAGAAGATTAAAGATGGTTATAACCCTGCAACTTGGATGCTGGAGATTACTGCAGAGTGTCAGGAAAACACTTTAGGTGTCAAATTTGCTGAAATATACAAAAACTCTGATTTGTTCAAGTAAGGCAAATCACAAAATGCCTCTCATGCCCCCTTGATGTCATGCTGAGCTATATACTTAAAAATTTCCCAATTAAATGTTGTAGGAGGAACAAAAAACTGATCCAAGATCTCAGTGCTCCTCTTCCTGGTTCTAGTGACCTTTTCTTTCCAACTAAATACTCTCAGTCCTTCTTCACACAATGCAAAGCCTGTTTGTGGAAGCAACACAAGTCGTATTGGCGCAACCCATCCTACACTGCAATGAGAATTTTCTTCACTACTGTTATTGCCCTGATATTTGGTACAATCTTCTGGAAACTTGGAAAGAAAGTGTAAGCTACCATATTCCACTGCAGTTTCACTATTTCTCTGACATCGTCCGACATATAGATTTAGATATGCGACAACCTTGAGATGTAAGAACAAAAATTGGTAATGTCAAAACTTTCAGGGACACAGCACAAGACCTATTCAATTCCTTAGGGTCAATGTATGCTGCTGTTCTGTTTATTGGGATCCAGAATGGTATGACCGTGCAGCCAATTGTGGATGTCGAAAGAACTGTCTTCTACAGAGAGAAAGCAGCTGGACTGTACTCTGCTCTTCCATATGCATTTGCGCAGGCAAGGCATTGCAGAGAAAAAACAAACCAACTATTTCTGCTCTTATCACACTTTCCACCAAACTTTGTACTTTTGAATGTGGTTTTCCTTTATTCGCTTTTGTTTGTTTCCTCCGCAGGTTATTGTAGAAGTCCCGCATATTTTCCTACAAGCTGTTGTCTATGGAGTCATTGTCTATGGTTGCATTGGCTTTGACTGGACAACTGAAAAATTCCTCTGGTACTTGTTCTTCACATACTTCACCTTTATGTACTTCACATTCTACGGGATGATGGCTGTCGCTATGACACCAAATAGCGACATTGGAGCAATAGTCTCAACTGCATTCTATGCAATATGGAACATCTTTGCAGGATACCTTATCCCCCGACCGGTAAGCCCTCGACACCATCCTACCACGACGTGTTATGTGCTGATGTTCCTTTCCCAAAATTGTTTGTTCACCGCTAAGATGGTGCATTTTCTCGCTATTCAATTCTCAGAGGATCCCCAGATGGTGGAGGTGGTACTGCTATATCTGTCCAGTCGCATATTCCCTATATGGACTTGTGGGATCCCAATTCGCAGACTACACGGATACACTGGAGGACAATGGCATGGTAGTGCAGGATTTTCTCAACAGCTACTTTGGGATTCAGCACAAAAATGTGGGATGGGCTGGTGTTGCTGTCGTTGGGTTCACGGTGCTCTTTGCATTCACGTTTGCTATCTCAATCAAGGTGTTCAACTTCCAGAAAAGATAAGAAGCCAAATGGAAAATAAGTTTTACGGTTAGCTATGTATGTAGTGTATTCATGATTTTCCCGGACATTATCTTCTCCTTTCCCACACTTAGCACCTTTTCCAGCTACAAATGCATGCATGGGAGAAGTTATGATCCAATTAACCTTGAGACTCGACACCCCTAGCGAACCGCGATGTGTAACCTTCAGCTCCTTCTGCAGTTTCTTCAGTTCATCTAGCAGTCTTTCCCACAGTTAGCACCTTTTCCCGCTACAAATGATGCATGGGAGAAGTTCTGATCCAATTAACCTTGAGACTCGACACCCCTAGCGAACCGCGATGTGTAACCTTCAGCTCCTTCTGCAGTTTCTTCAGTTCATCTTCAGATCACCGCCAGAAAAGGCATCCTGCAAAGGTGAATGCAAACACGATGCTTGGTGAGAAACTCACCCGACCTGTCAGATCGAGAGGCAGTGGGTTCTGATCGCAGCCTGACCATGTGAGGAGTCTGGTAGGTTTCACAGGAGCATTTCGTCGAACAGGCTGTGTGCACCCACCCGACGAGCAGAGCGGCCCAGCCCTTCTCCCTTGCCGGCGTTGGACTGTTGGAGCGCGCAGAGGAGCTCAGATCTGACGACGAAATACGCCAGGCAGAGGCAGAGATGCGCCGCCCGCGCCGAGAAAAGCTTGGCGCCTGCCTAGGGCTGTGTGCGTTCCGTTGCGTAGGGATGTCCGATTCGGAGGCGGACTCGTACTACTCTGGACTCTGGAGTACTATCCGTTTTTTTTTGTTTGACGCCTTTGACTTTTGGACACGCGTTTGACCATTCGTCTTATTCAAATTATTTTTGTAAATATCATTTATTTTGTTGTGATTTGTTTTGTCAATAGAGGTACTTTCAATATGTCTTATTTTTTTACATCTTTGCACAAAATTTTTGAATAAGACGAATGGTCAAAGACGTACCAAAAAGTCAAAAGCGTCAAACAAAAAAAAACGGAGGGAGTACTACTCTTACGGACTACGGAGTAGAAGCGACCGGGTCGTGGCACTGAACGATGCGTCTGAACAGAACCAAAGCCCGTGCCGTGCGCATCTTACTTCGTTCGATCGCGAGCAAAGCTGAATAATCCAGTGTCGTTTTGTACCTGATACATTGCACACGTGGCCGATCAGGCATTAAACAGGTAATTTCGCGCCCACCAGGTTACCATCTCGTACGCGGCGCTCTTCCGGCCAACACGTGGTGAAAAGCATAGTTAGTTAAAAATGGTCCTACTTAAAAAAATCGTTTCAAATTAATAAATTGTAAAAATTAAAAAAAACTCTAAAAATAATACAAATACGTCTGAAGCGTTAATTTTTTTTAAAAAAATATGTTTATCTACAAACTCAACACTATTCCATGTAATATTATATTAAACACATGGTAAAGATGAGTAAACGGCGTTGTTACCTTTCACTGTATGCCATATCCATGTTGCCGCTTGTGCCTCGCCGTGTTGAGTGCCTAGTCACCATCGAGCCCACACGTGTCACACTAGACTATCTTTTTCAATGAAAAAGCTCCTGGTTTTAACCGTTAATAGTTGTTTTTTGCAAGAAATTGAGACAAATTCAACTAGTCTACCTGCACTTGTCGGTAGATAAATTTTAATACAAGTTTTTTTTGGGTTTTTGATTAAAAATGGCATCGTCTTAATTATTGTGGGGACCAGCTCCAACATAAGAACGCGGTCACCTTGTTTGCTCGTCCTTCCTCCTTCCTTTCCTCTTCCCAACAATGTTGTCCTCCGCCTCCCCTTCCTCTTCTCCGGTGACGGCCTTCTCCTCCCTCCCGAGTTGCTTCACCCGAATGCCCCCTTGCGCGCCTCGTTGCTCCACCTCCCGTCCTCCCAAACGCGGCCCCGCCCCATCCTAGTTTAGGCAAACGTGTGCAAAAATTGCCTTCCACCCAGTTGTCTTCGACCGTTCTCATCACTCCAGCGATGGTGTCACCACCTCGTCACACCCCCCGCAATCCCCTTCCCACCACCATCCCATCAAGCCACAGCTGCTCCAACCTCCCTCTAAGCTCGGAAAGCCCGAGGAAAACACCCTGAACCGTAACCTTGCATCTAGGGCCAAAAGCCAAAGACTAAGAAGAAGACAATACGACGCCGGTTAAAGACGAAGAAGAATGCAATTTCAACGGAAGAGAAAAGGGTTCCTCTGCTGCAACAAAATCGTCTGCCATTTTATTCACACACATTTATCCACGTTCGAGCGAGCAAGCCGATTATCGTGTACTTGCTCACACCGAAGAACTGCAAGAAGCTAATACGCGCATCATCATCATTCACCGTTCACCACCCACCTGTCTGCTTGATTGTTCGGTGGTTTATGTAAAAAGAGAGCACGCTAACACTGAGCAGGAGCTAACGAGCAAATATCTAGACCCGACCGGGCCCCACCCCCCATCTGCGCCTTTCTAGTTTTTACACGCTACTGGTGGTACCGCCTCACACGACAAGTAAACGTACACTCCTCTCCTCGCAAGCTAAAATCCAGCGTCCAAGTCCAAACCAACCGCCGTGATCTGACCAACCACCTCTCCCCACGTTCCCTTGAAAAGCCTATATAAAACCATCTAGATCTAGCTAGGCACCGCCACGGCAAGACGTGCCCAAGGCTTGGAGGCTTGGAGCTTCCCGATCGACGACGATCTCGAGCGCACTCAACAACTCTAACCATGGCGGCTTCGACGGCGATCACCTGCTGCTCTGTCAAGCCCCCAGCTCCGCCCAAACAGCCAGCTGCTCACCCCCCTCACCACCGGTTGCGCCGGGCCTGCGTCGCCGCCGCGGCGTGCGCCGTGATCGCGGCGGCCGGCGGCGGCACGGCGGTGGCCTGGGAAATGGGCGGCGGCGCGTACGACGTGGTGCACGCGCAGGCGGTGGCGCGGTGGGGCGACCACAGGCAGTGCCCGCCGTGGAGCGCCAACACGCTGGAGAACGTCGTGCCGGAGAACCTGCCCCGGCCGTCGGCGCAGCGGCGGTTCAACAGCGTCACGGCGGCGGAGAGGGCCCTCGCGCCGCCCGACGCCGTCGTCCCATTCTTGGCGCTGCGCTCCGGCATGGGCTGCTTCTCCCTTTGATCATTCTACGCAGCCCGGACGATTGACGCGCGCCAAGTGCGGCCGCGTGCAAGCGCAGCCTCTGCAGCTTGGAAAGGGAGGCTACAAATTCTAGATTTGTAGTTTAGACTAGTACTTAGCATACTGATGAAATTAAGCTCATGTCGAGGATGATGGCATATATTGTACTGATTGTTGTTTAAAATCTAAAATAAATAAATAAATTCGTCCCTCGTATTAGTAGATGGAAAATGAAGACAAAGATAGTTATACGGTGACGCTCCATTTAGAATTTTAGATACGTTGCTTTCGTGTAAAAGTAGGCATATCGAGAGAAAAAGGCACAGCAAGTGCCCTGTATGAAAGCGAAATCGAACATTAAGCCTGTCCCGATAAAGAAAGTTTTTAGAAAGATATTTACACTGGTCGGGATTGTTTTGCATGGCGCGAGCGAGCAGGGGCCAAGGGGGCGCGTGGGAGACGTACAACATTTTTCGGGACGAAACGTACACTGTGGTGGCTGCTCGAGTAAGTACTGATGGTGGGTAGTACAAGGGCTTGGAAAGCAGTACAGGCCGCGAGCTGCCTGCCGGGTTCATGCAGTACGACAATGACCTTGCTCATCGCGTTTAGCTCGACTCCTGTGCGGACATGCGTTCAAGGGGAACTACCAAATTTTACCCGGAAAAATATAGTTATATTTTTTTGCTGATATGTCATTTGTTTTATAAAATTTTTTTGTCAATATGTTGTAACCTGACAAGAAAAGGCCCAAAGCTGGCCCATGTTTGGCTAGGATTTTTCTCTAACTGCATTACGGACAAAACCAAATTTAAACTAAGCTCGATCTATATGAATAAGAGAGATCCCATTGTACAGATAAGAAATTGATTGATAAAATATTGGCACCAGGCTTTCTCTATTTTTATGTGTCCATTGTTCTCTATCATTTTTATGATTGATTATGTGATTGATGATTTTGTTCGACTACCGTAAAATTATAATACTAATGTTGCCAGAGAGCGAAGGAAATTCTATGCAGCACTGCACTGCGGCAAAACGCCACTGTGAGCCCCTATCTGAATGGACACCGTCATGCCCTGACCCGCTCTATCTGCTATCACTCCTCACCTCACAGCCTATGGCACAGCTGCGCAGGAGCTAAACAAAAAAAAAAAAACCCTAGCTGCCATCGGGGAAGGAGACCTCCGCGTCCAGCCGTGGCACCACCAGGAAGTTTGCAATGTATTTTTTTTTCTGGGAATGAGCAAGAATAAGGAAATTGTAATTTATGATTTGTATGCTGAACTCTAGTAGTATGATAATTGGTAGTCATGGATATGTTTGCTGAAATTATGTATGGATCAGTGTTATTCCCTGCA
The DNA here is from genome assembly GCA_005191435.1 of Raddia distichophylla. Taxonomy (NCBI): domain Eukaryota; kingdom Viridiplantae; phylum Streptophyta; class Magnoliopsida; order Poales; family Poaceae; genus Raddia; species Raddia distichophylla. Next base: position 845,873 of record SPJY01001239.1, read on the forward strand.
GATTGTTGTTCATCATGATTTGATCTATACGTACACAATTTTCTTTGTATAAATCTGAGGATTGTTTTTTTTTTTGCATGAACTGGTAGGAGCACTGCCTAAAAACTTTACAGAAGAGGTAAAGAGAAACAACAACGCACAAACAGGCACTGTACAAGGTTTGGTAAAGTAACCAAAACCACACACCCTCGGTCACGGTCGCTAACTTCGGACGAAAACCGTCCAAAGAACAAAAAAACAGCGACCCCGAGCACACTCGTCAACTAAGAAGAAATGCCCTTAGCCATGGTCATCGGCACCAAAAGCTAAAACTCTATTATGCAGATCAGTTCTTATAAGCAGAATAACCTCCTGGAATGACGCATAGTCTTCTTGGAAGATCCTTCTATTTCTTTCTTTCCAGATATTCCAGCAAGTATATATAACAATGCCATCGAAATTCCTTCTAACTGTTGCATGAAATTTACTTCTCATGTTCCACCACCAGTTACTAAAGGTTTGGCTGGCTGCCGCGACCTAAAGATGATCTCCCGATAGCTCGATGAATAAGCATTGCCAAGTAGTTCTGGTGAAGCTGCAAGAGGTAAAGAGATGCTCCATCGTCTCTTCATGAGTACCACATAAAGGACATATATGTGAATTCGGCCAGCCTCCTCTAGCAAGGATATCCGTAGTGAGGATTTTTCTCTGCAAAGCCGCCCAAATAAAGAACTTGCATTTCGGTTCTGTGAACCCCCAAACTGCCTTGTGATGTCGATCATGAATTGAGCCTTGGAACTGAGCCATGTAAGCTGATTGAGCACTGTACATGCCATCCACAACCCACCTCCAGACTGCCCTATCATCAATGCCCGCTTGGAGGACGACCTGTCGACAGTTTGTCCAAAGGTTTATGAACTCCTGAATCTCAGCATCACTTGATAACCCATCCAAATCATCCACCCATTCACCATCGCAGACGGCTTGCCGGACAGTGAGCGAGTGCCTAGTCGAGAGAGCAAAACAGGAGGGCGCTAATACCTTTGGAGAGGTTCCCTGGCACCAGGCATCTTTCCAAAAGTTTAGATGCCGCCCATCTCCTAAAATGAATGACACGCTGACCTTCAAGAGATCGGCATCTGCACTATCTTGGGGGATTGTATACCCGACCCAAGGTTTACCGGGGTGCTCCCAGTGCGACCAATACCACCTCTGACGAAGGGCTCTGCCAAAGTGAGGTCTTTGACTCCTAGTCCTCCAAACCTCTTAGGTCGGCACACTCTTCTCCAATTCACCAAAACTGGCCCATGGCAAGGGGGAGAGCCTCCTCTCCACAGGAAGTCACTATGCCACCTATCAATCTTCTTCGCCGCCCATCTGAGGATTGTTTTCAGAATTGTCTTAATACAAGTACTTGTCCGAGCTGTAGCTACGTTTCAGAAATAACAAGACTCATTTCAGAAATACAAAAAATAGGAGCCTCAAGAATTGGTTATACATTGCAAGGTTGGGCAGCCATGCAGTCCTATTGTCTATATGCAATGATCGACGAAGGAAAACGCTCATGGAACATGCAATTTTATTTTGTTGTCAAGAGAATGGGTGTGGGGGGATTGTTTTTTGTCTATTGAAAGGGCAAAATTAACTATGGCATACTCCAAATTTTATACATTTCTTATAGGACACTAAATATGTAAATGGAAATAGGGTCTGCAACCAACATCATGAAATTTAGATCATCCTAACTCCTAGGATAAAGAGAGTAGTAGTCTACTAAGTTAGAGGGTTATTATAAAAAAATCTCTTTGGAGCACCAAGACCCAACATCAGCTTGATTGGTTGGACGCCACTCCACGAGGCCTCAGGACGCGCACGCATGCCTGACGTCCCGCAGGGCATGCAGTCTTTTCATGCGTCTTAGGCCATCACCAATGGCTTTCTAACTTAAAGATCGATAGTCCAACCACCATTCACTATATTTTTTATATTTTATTCTCGTTATAGTACTGAGATGTTCTAACTTAAGGCAAATGTAGCGTTAGCCTCAAACCAATACTGTTTAATCATTTTTTAGTCATCATCCTATTATTCCTTATATTTTTCTTTCTTATATTTTACTCTAGTTCTACTATAGTAATGTTGCTATAGTAATATAGGTAGAATTTTAAAGGCAAAATGGGCCCAACATAGTGGAAAGCAGCCAAGCACAACATATTGAAAATACATGTATACAAATAGTGATCGACATAGAATTACTACACTACTTATTTACATCCAGGGAAGAAGAGTAAGACGCGCGCAAGTGAAGAATCCAGAAAATAATTGTCAGGTTGTCCCACTCCCAAAGTTGCATAGACGCAGCTTGAGTTCCAAACTTCCAACCCCAATCATGCATGACCGACTTCGACGTTTCCAGCCATCCAAGTCTTTGACATCTTCATCTTATCTAATTTATCCGTAAGTCTTTAGATGTAAATTTAATGATAAGTTAGATAATTTAGAAAAGCTGGAGATAACGAGACCCGATCGAAGGCTTAGCTCAGTCGACGTGTTTTTTTTCCGGATCAGGCTGGAGCATGTTCTGACATCTGCACACACGATCGAGCTGCCGTTTTGACTCCTTGAGACGAGGACGAGGTGCCGTTTTGGCGGCTGCGTTTTTTACTCGCCCCGCTGGCCGCCTGTCGCGCGTGACCGCCTGACCGGTTCAAAGCTGACGCCTCAACATCATCCGACGACGCCACCCATATCATCGCGCCGGCAAGAAAGAACCATCGCAAAGTCAGATACCCAGTGACCTGACCACATGCCAGTATATAACCACTCGTCTTCTCCAGCCACTGAAGCAAAGCAAGCTCGAACAACTAGCTCGGCGTGTGATCAGCGCTCACTTGACACTGCTGTGTCTTCAAGTCGTCGTCGGCACTCGGCACCAGCGCTTGCGCGGGATCGCATGGCCAGCCTCGTGGTGTCCCAGCCGTGCCGCAGCATCCAGATGTACTGGGCGCGGAGGAACTACCAGCGCCTCGGCTCGCCGTCGCGGCAGCTCAAGGTGGCCCGCCTCGGCGGCGGCGCCGGAGGGAGGAGGGCACCGTCGCCGGCGCCGCGCCGCCTGTCGTGGAAGGCCAGGGCGGCGCGCCACGTCGCCCGGCTGCGCCTGGCCGTGCTGCTGTCGCCGGCGCGCCTGCTCGCGCGGCTCCGCGACGCGTACATCGACGCCATGCTGGCGCTGGCCGGCGGCGCCGGCCGGCCGTGCGCCGCGCTGGCCAAGTCGCGGAGCGGCGGCGCGGAGGCCGCCGCGCTGTGGGCGAAGCGGGTGCCGCGGGCGCGCCAGGGCGGCGCCGCCAGCGACTTCGAGCGCCGGATGATGGAGCACATATACAACTCGCTCGTCACGCCGGAGCTGCCCGGCGCCGCCGCCGCCGCCAAGGTCCACTGAGCCAGCCAACATATTAGCTGCTGGCGTCGCCGGTCAAAATGGCCGGGTTTATGCTCGCGTGATCATAAGGATGCATTATGCACGTATGGATTTGTCGCGTTCATGGTGCACGCCAATGTTCTGTATCTTCCAGTTGTTTTTTTTTTGTTTTGGTTTCATCTTTCAATATCTTTTTTTGGAAGTGCCGTAGTGGCTTGTACATTAGTATGCTCAAAAATGGTAAATAAGAAGCACAGTGTTGTTAATTTGCAGCGGAATCATATTAAATTTCGAATTCAAAGCGTTGGTCTCCAGTATGTTCAAAGTTTAAACTGGAAGAACCGCAGCTTTGCGAGCGTGTGCGGACGTTCTGTGTCAGGGAGATTCCTTGGGTTCTAACGGATTGGGGTCACGGCCTGTCGGCCTCGCGGGTGACTCGGCTGGTTAACCTCCGTTTTGACCAAGGGAAGAAGCCCATGCCATGCATGTAAACAGGCAGGCCCAAAAGCGTACCGCAAGCTATAGGATAAGTTTCACAAAAAATGGCCGGCCCAAAATCGTACCGCAAGCTCTCAGATAAATTTCACCAAAAAAAAAGGCCGTCCCAATATACCGATGGCGTAAGTATTCCGAGTCAGCTTACATGCATGCTCATGGCTCTACTTGGTGTTTGCGAAATGGAAGAAGTCCACATTGCCTCTCTCAACTGTTGAAAAAGTTCACTTTTCCTCCCTCTGTGTTAAATGGGTGAGATCTGGCCGTCCAATCTTGCATCGAACGGCCACAAATGAGTTGAGGGAGGAAAAATGAACTTCTGCAATAGTTAAGGGAGGTAAATTGGACTTCTTCCTTGTGGAAATTGACAGTTTGATGTCTGCCCTGTACGTGCATGGGCAAATCAATTGGTAAAGTAACACGGTAACGGCTTTCTTCAGTGTTAGCTGACCTGTCTTTGGCCCTCTTTAATCCGTAGTTCGGTTCAATTCAATTTAGTTGAACCAAAAGTCAAGAGCTTTTAAAATCTAAAAAATTGCAAAAATGACATCTTTGAGTAAACCCTACAAAATACTAAAATAATTATTATAAATTATGACGGTAAACAGTCCCACAAAAATATCAAATTTTAGCTTAACCAGATAAAATAAAATCAAACTGCGGACCAAAGAACCTGCGTATCAAGTACGTACGCACCTCTCAGGTACTTTAAGCATGACTTATATTTTATATTTTTTTGCACTAATTTTTTGAATAAGACAAAGGGTCAAAATGCATATCCAAAAGTTAACAGCGAACTATAATTTGAAACGGAGGGAGTAGTAAATAGGCTATTTGGTTGTCTGTATCCGAAGAGTTTTGCATTTAGAGATACAAAACTTGGGTGTTTGGTTGTCTTCTCACCTATCTGAACCAAGCTCTCCAGATGCAATTATCCCCTCCGGGCCAGGCTCTGGAGATACGACCAAATTGGGCGTTTCCCAGAGCCAGGCTCCGCGGATGCAGCAACGACCACGTGCGCCGCAGCTTTGCGAGCGTGTGCGGACAATCTGTGTGAGGAAGAAGCCCAATGCATGCATGTAAACAGGCCGGCCCAAAAGCGTACCGCAAGCTCTAGGATAAGTTTCACCAAAAATGGCCGGCCCAAAAGCATACCGCAAGCTCTCAGATAAGTTTCACCAAAAAAAAAGGCCGGCCCAATAGACCGATGGCGTAAGGATTCCGAGTCAGCTTACATGCTTATGGTTCTACTTGGTGTTTGCGAAATTGACAGTTTGATGTTTGCCCTGTACGTGCATGGGCAAATCAACAGGTAAAGTAACACTGTAACGGCTTTCTTCAGTGTTAGCTGACCTGTCTTTGGCCCTCTTTAATCCGTAGTTCGGTTCAATTCAATTTAGTTGAACCAAAAGTCAAGAGCCTTTAAAAGCTAAAAAATTATAAAAATGACATCTTTGAGTAAACCCTACAAAATAATTAAATTATTATTATAAATTATTACACTAAATAGTCCCACAAAAATATAAAATTTTAGCTTAACCAAATAAAATAAAATCAAACTGCGAACCAAAGAACCTCCGTATCAAGTATGTACGCACCTCTCAGGTACTCCCTCCGTTTCAAATTATAGTTCACTGTTGATTTTTGGATATGCATTTTGACCCTTTGTCTTATTCAAAAAATATATGTAAATATTGTTTATTTTGTTGTGATTTGTTTTATCATTAAACATATTTTAGGCGTGACTTATAAATTTGTATTTTTTGCACTAATTTTTTAAATAAGATAAAGGGTCAAAATGCATATCTAAAAGTCAACAACGAACTATAATTTGGAACGAGGGAGTAGTAAAAAGTAGGCATTTCCAGTCCCTGCGTGTGCTTAGAGCTGAGCATGCATGCAGAGATAGTGAGTAGCTAAGTCCCAGGGATTAGGGAACCTGCTGCTAGGTGCTAGCTACCAACACATATCCATCCACCATTACTTTAACTTGAGGTCCAACGCGCACATCAGGGCGCTAGCTCGCACGGCACGCATCACCGTCGGCCGGGTACGTGCGTGCATGCGTGCATGCCTTCATTCGCACGTACCGCGCGAGCGATCGATGAAACGCATAACTAATCCGATTGGGATGGGCGAGCACTTGGATCCAGCCGCGCCAACTCACCACGATTGCCATCGCGCCAAACGTTAACGCGCACCTGAAAGGCTAAAAGCTGCGGAGTAGCTACTCTCTCCTGGCCTCCTGGGTTCGTTTGCCCGTCCCGAACCGGAATTTTTAGCAGGAATGACCGTGACCGTTTACTATTATTCCAACAGATGAGGTGACAAGTGCAGGAAGCAAGCGATGAAACTGCATAGTACTATGAAACTACAAGACGCTTTATTAAACTCCATCAAATTTTATGAAACTACTATATAAATTTCACGAGGCATTCTAAAAAATAAACGAAACTACATGAAGCTTAAAACTAATATTATCACCGATGGCTAGTATCCTTTTTTAACGGCCGACCGGTACTGGTCGGCAATGTACGTGCATGCGTCGGGCGGAGTGATATATGTGTAGTTCGGACGTGCATATACATGCATGCATGGTTGCGGTGGTGGGGCAATTTAGTTTGTTAAACCTGTAACGAGGAAGCAACGTACATGCATTACATGGAGGGCGACACGCACCTTAGTTAGTTTTCTGCGTGTTTTTAACTTTCTTCTTCGAGACGGCGCTGGGTTGCTCGGACTCTGAGAGGGACGGACCCGTAAAAGCAAAGCAATTGCGCACTTGCTACTATACTACGTCGACTAGGTAGTCCATCGATCCATGATAACCCCGCATCAAGAACCGCACCTTAACGGTTTAACCAATAGCCATATCATTTGTACCTATCGTATCTTATGTGCATGGACCATGGTTTTAAGAAGCCAAACAAGGGCATACGAAATTATCTAATGTTTACTGCCGTCTTACTTGCGCAAGTGAAAAAAAAAGGTTTAAACACGCCCCCGGCCATGTCATTATTAAGTTTCTTTATACCAGTCATTATTAAGTTCTTTTACATCAAAAAAAATATTATAAAGTTGACATTCCTCCTCATTTCACGATGCTTCTATAATTTCATAACTGTTGCAAATATGTCATTGTGAACTTTTTATACCGTTTTGCCCTCCCTAGATTTACAAGAGAATTGTTCCTCCGTCTTCCTTAACCCTCTCTCTAGTGCGGGCGATGACGGTGTGGCGAGGCAGACAAGCGGAGGCGGCAATGTGTGGGCGATGACAACGACGTGCATGGCGCGCGGGCAACAACAGCTCGTCGAAGTGCTTGCCGTTAAAGGTGAGAAGGGGGGAGGGGGGACGTGGGAAGAAAAAGACAAGGCCACGCCAATGAATCTCTCAACTTAGGCCTTGTTCGGTTGCTCGTTTTTGGGCCGTTAGTTGCTTTTTTGTTAACAGAACGTGCAATGCAGCAACTCCAGTTCACAGCAGTGACTTGCTTGCTTGCCTAGCTATTTAATGCGCGTTCATGTTTTTGTTCAGCAGACTAGAACTAAACTGAACGCCCAAAAACGAGCTACCGAAGACGCCCTTAGAATGACACAACCACTATTCACATCTTCTTTTCATTATTTATTTTTTATATTTTTCGCTACAGCATCAAGATATCCTAACTTAGGTTAGACATGTCCTAAGTTTACTGAAAGTGCCACGTTTGCATCGATTTTACAGTTATAATACTGTCTTGGCGAATATCGACTATTAAAGTAGCATCCGTAAGATAAAAGGAGCTTACTACTTAATAGGAATAGCGTTAATGGTATGTATGCACTTAACAGAAGAAATTGTAATTAGCGCTCCATAACTCCTGGGCTTATGACGCCCGCATACGTGGCTATCCAGGAAGGCACGAGGCCGTGCCTTTAAAACCACAGCGGCAGAGGATTTTTCGTTCCAGGCCGCCGACCTCGCGGTTCGTCGTCCTCCCCACTCCCCAGTCCCCAGTCACTCCCCACTCCTTCCCTCGCCGACATCGGAGTTCGTGTTGCCGTGCTGGGCGGCGACGGTGGCACCCGGGTACCTCCGACCTCCTTTCCTCTCTCTCTCTCCGTCCCCTCCGGCCTCCGACCGTTGCCCCCTCCACCTTCTCTGCAATGCGGAAGGGCGAACCAAGAGACCATGATCACGTGGGCAGAGTCCCAGAGGAGGTGCCGCGGAGCCGGCGGCGGCGGGGAAGATCCAATCAACAGAGATCTCTTCGGCGGCGGAAGGGCGCATGTGTTGGAGGCGGTGAAGCCGCCAGCGGTAGGGCTGGGGAGAGCGCGAGGTGGGGGAAGTGCGTTGGGATTGGTGGCCTGGGTGGCTAGACAGAGGAGCGCTGGGCTTTGATTGGGTGTCGGAGCGGCTGGGGATGGGGACGATTCAGGGATGGGGATGCGGGAATCATGTAGCGTGGATGCTTGATTGGTATTGGAGATTCTACATTGCAAACGATATGATCTGGTGGTTTTTTTTCTTCAGCAACTTGAGATTCGTATCACATTTGTGCTGCCGCCGCGAAACTTTTGAAGCAGCTACTTGTTTTTTTTAAAATTCTAGTCAAGTTCAACGAGTTTCGATATATTCTTGAGCGGCAGGTTTCTGTAGTTTTCTTTCGACCAAGAGATTTATGGGATTTTCCTCCAATTTTTCCGTGGCATTTTGATCCGTTTGGTTGCAGGGAGCCAATGTGAGTGTTGTTTGTGGCGGTTTTTAAATTCTAGTCAAGTTCAATTAGTTTTGGGATCATCTTGAGCAGCAAGATTCCGTAGTATGTTTTGGACCAAAAGATTTATGCGATTTTCCTCCAATTTTTTGTGACATTTTGATCCATTTGGTTGCAGTTAGCCAGTGTGAATGTTGTTTGCGGTGAAGGGACACAGGAAACCGCCATGCAGGAAGCTCCCCTACCTCCGGCCCACCCCGACTCCCTCTTCGCGGGCTTTGGGCCTAACATGTTGGGCTTCGGAGCTCGACAGCTCTCGAGCCTCTCCTCCCCCAACCTGCCCACCAACGGCGGCGATCTCTTCTACGGCTGGTACTCCCCCTTCGGCCCCAACGGCGGTGGGTTCTCCTCGCCGTCGCCGCGCGCCGCCGCGCTCTCCCGCGGATCGTCCTCCGGCTCTCTGGTCGATGATGGGGACAATGCAGCAGTGACGGAGCACCGCCTCCACCTCACCCGCCTCGCGCTCCAGTTCCAGGAGGTGGCCAACCGCTACGAGCTCTGCCTCTCCCACCTCACCGACACAACCGATGAGGCGGCCGCGCTCCGTGTTGAGAATGCCGAGCTCCGCGTCGCCAACAATGAACTCGCCCGCCGCATCGCCATGCTTGGCGGCAGGCAGGGCTCTGCCATCTCCCTGGCAGACGAGCTCCGTCACCTCCGCCTCGCCGACGAGCAGGCCATGCCAGCTCCTCTGACGCCCACGCAGCCTGTCCCACTGGCGGGGCCCGGCTCCGCGGCCGGGATGCACTCGGTGATGCCCAAGAGCATCTCCATCCGTTCGACCGGCTTTCTGAAGATGAACAAGAGCGGCAAGCATCGCGTGGCGAAGCCATCAAACGTCGGCTCGGTGTGATCATCAAACCCCAAATCCTCCATTAATTCTCGACTGCTATTCCTCCCCCCACATGTTTGATCGATGCCTTTGATGCGAAAATGCAAGCAGCAGCGCGTGTTCGTGGGCTTGGACGACGCGAGCGCGCAAGGGGAGGAACAGAAGGGTGGCGAGAAGAAGGATCAGCTCACTGGCGGGCTGGAGTTCGAGGTCTACAACCAGGGGATGTTCAAGACGGAGCTGTGCAACAAGTGGGAGGAGACCGGCGCGTGCCCGTACGGCGACCAGTGCCGGTTCGCCCACGGCATCGCGGAGCTCCGCCCTGTCATCCGCCACCCGCGCTACAAGACCGCGGTCTGCCGCATGGTGCTCGCCGGCGGCGCCTGCCCCTACGGCCACCGCTGCCACTTCCGCCACTCCATCACTCCTGACGACCACCTCCGCCTCAGCGCCTGATTATATGTGCCGAGCTCATCTCCGACGACCTCCCTTCTCTCATTCCCCCATCCCTCCTCTTTAAATATGCGAAAGGGAAACGAAAAAAGGAAACCGTAAATAAGGTATAAATATGATTAGATGCACAAAGTAAACGGAACAGTTATATAATCAGCACAGTTTTATAATTAGCACGTAGGCAAAATGTGAATATAGAGTTATAGCTTTAGTTCAAACATAGAGAGTTATAGCTCGTGATTATTGTTGAGCTATGGATCATATATAGGTGGCTGATATGGGTCATCAAATATGTGAACATTATGTTGGGGTTATTTGTCGCATGGTTTATATATGGTATAGGTTATGAACTTATTGTCCTGTTACCTAGTTTCGTTTTGAGTAAACCAGGCGGGAATAATTGGAGTTGTTATTTCAAGTATGTGTCAGGTGTGTTTGGATACCTGCACACTTGGAAGGAGTCCTGGCGTCTTCGGTTGTACTGTTTCCGCACAATTGAAGCAATGAATTGGATGTGTGTATATATATTTTTTGAGGAACATGTCAAGCATATAGGTGATGCCATTTTGCTTCCATTGCTCTGTGTTTTGTTTTCTTGCTGTCCCAACTGCAAGTCTGTCAGTCTATCACTGCGATGGCTGGTGTATGGCCATTTATCCATTTTAACGAAAACGGAAAGTGACTTTTGATCTTGTTGTCCATAAACAAGGACTAATGATTGATTGCAAGTGTTCAATGTGTTGCTGTTGCACCTTCCATCTTATGATCTTGCTGAGGAGTGTAGCTGTGCTTTGTTCTTTCCGCCTTGACAGGAATTTTGGGATAAATCCGTGGCGGTAGGAATTTGTAATGTCCGGTGTTACCGTGCCCAATGAGTGTTTTTTTTTTTTTAAGAACTGGCATGAGCACTGCCTAAGCTTTATTGAAGGAGGCAAAAGCAAAACAAAAACAACACGTGCACACAAAGTCACAAACAGTTACAAGTGCAAAGCATCTTCCGATTATATTAGACTTGAGTGTTTACCTCAAGGCAATAGTGTCGGTCACATTCCCCAGCAATCAGCATGGGGCGATGTTCTGTTTGGTCTGAAGTTTGTGTTGTAATCATCAGACTCCCCACCTTGTTGAGGGGGCACCCCAGTAGAAAACTTTCAGTGTAAAACTGCGGTCTCAACCGAAATCCACAGTTTGTACTAAAGAAAGCTGGGTATAATCTTCGGCCCAAAATTTTGTTGGATTTGTACAGATTCTTGAATAAGCTGCCTGCAGAGCTGCTGCTTTTTTTTTTGTTAAATCACACTCCAGACCTTAGTGCTTAATTTTATAAAGTTTGAATTGAACGGGTCCAATACTCAATAGCAAGTTAGCAAATATGGCTTCGAAAGGAAGTAGCAAGGTAAGGGTAAGAATTTCATTCAGCAAAACAATAAACCTAAAATTGCTGGCTTAACCAATGTTTAGCTTTAATACAATTCTGGTGCAACTTGTACGCATTTTTGTTTTTTTTTGTTTCATTTTGATTTTAATTCTTGTATTTTTACAGGGGTTCATTAGTTAAATCTTCTGCCTAGATGGTTCTTTTATTAAGAAATTTTACCATATGCCGCTCTAAACGGTAGCATTGAGCATATATATGGCAACACTTTAATATGCCACTGTGGTCACTAAAAACGATTATCCAATTTTCTAATAACCATTCACCAATGGAAATTGACCAAATTACTCATATGTAATTCTGTGGACAGCTGATTTTGGTAAAAGGCCAATCTTCAAGAAGATTCCATAACTGAATAAAGTTTGGGAGGGACAGATGATCCGATGTGGCATGGTGTAGGACAGATGATCCGATGTGGCATGGGAGACCTGAGCCGGAGACCAGGCGTTGGTCTCGGGGGGAGCCGGATCGCTGTGGGCCATGAGATGGGCGGGAGCGGGATTGTAGCGGGCTTAAACCGGAACATCTGTAGGGGACCAGAGTTGTGCTTCCAGTTGGACCAATAGGTGTAGGGGAGCACAATTTAAAAGGTGGAGCACAATTAACCAAGATCATTTGTATCTAGTCCTGGGGATTAGGCCGTGCCGGGCCGGCACGGCACGGGCCCGTCGTGCTTCGGGCCGCCATGTATCGGGCCGCCACGGCCCGGTCAACACTTCGAGCCAAAAGCCAGGCACGGCACGGCCCAATAGCCCGACGGACCGCAGTCGGGCCGGGCCGGCCCGAGCACGGCACACCCGACAAAATAGAGTGATAAATGATTTTTATAAATTTATATGTTACTCAAACGAAAAAGTTGTCTACACAAAAAAGATGGGTCTTGAAATTCTCTACAACTTTCATGTAGAACATAAATTCATCTGAGGAGCGGAATAACTCGAAAAATGTTAATTACCGAAATGGGTGATGTGGTAAAACAGCCAGCGCACTAAATATTTTTTATAAATTCATACATTGCTCAAATTAAAAAGTGATCTACATGAAAAAGATGTGTCTCCAAATTCTCTACAACTTTCATATAGAAATAAAATTCATCTAAGCAACAAAAGGCCACAAAAAATGTAAATTACTGACACGTGCCTCAGTTCGGGCCGTGCCGGGCGGCCCGTCGTGCCGGCTTCTCAGTCCCGTCCTGGCACGGCCTAAATAATTTCATGATGGCCCAATTCCCATAACTATTTGTATCCTGGTTGTGCCTCCAATTGGGCTAATAGATGTTGCCTCCAATTGGGCTAATAGATGTAGGGACATAGGCTCAACCTGTGTTGTGATTCTAGTTGGGCCAATAGATGTAGGGACCTGGTAGGTACAAGACCAGATGTTGGTCTCGGGGGAGTCGGATCGCTTTGGGCCATGAGATGGGCTAGATTGATGTGGGCCATGAGGTGGATCGGATCGCAGCGGGCTCTAACAGAAACAATATTATCCCACTAAAATTTGTAAAATCAATAACCTATGCATCAAGCAAGTTATGCCAGAACTTTCTTGGTCTCATCTGCAAGTCTTGACCTTCTAGACGAGCGAGCGTTCCATGGATCAAACTTAATTTTATATAACAGTACGCAGCCACGTGCATGTGATTGTCGTCAGGGAAAGGTCAAAAGCACGAGTTTGTTCTTCCAACCCTCCCAAAGTCCAATCGCTCGTTTCGTCAAAAAGATTCTGAAGTTGGACCGTATGCCGCAGATATGAAAGCAAGTCATATTTGGCAAAGTTTACCGTGACAACGACATCGTACCGTGAGTCCGTGATGAACTGTTGGAGAAGTAGCAGATGGCTGGCGTTCAGTTTCAGTGTCACGGAGAAGAACTGAGAAAGCCCGGTTGATGTAGCATCCAGCCGCCACTGATCCGATTAGGATACAGGGGCAACTTTGCTTTGCTATATCTTTTCTTCGTATACATTTTACACAATATTGCCTTATCAGGGCGGCTCTAGCCTTGCACAGCTGCACTAAGCACAAGTGCAGAACAGAACGATACGTAGAACAGTACAACACTGCAACAACTAGCTTCTAGTTGATTTGCTTCAAAAAAAAAAAAGCTTCTAGTTGATTTGTTTCAGTGGTTCTTGATGATACACCAACGAGATCGAACGAGCAATCTTACTTGGAAAGCTCGCTTCAGATGAACACAAATTTCCGGCTTCCATTCCAGGTTGAGGAGACGGATCGAGACGATGTTGCGCCGCGCGTTGCTAGTCGGCGCCCGCAGCTGCCGGCTGGAGGTGCGCGGTGGAGGAGTGGAGCATGGTGGTGAGCTCCTTGGACGCGACGATGGACTTGTAGATCTCGACGATGAGCCTCTTCTCGAACTCCGTGGGCTGCTCCGGCGCCCGCTCCGCCGCGAGCGGCTTCCGGCGCGGCACCCGCCTGGCCCAGAGCCCCTCGGGCGCGCCGGGCAGCGCCACGGCCGCCGCCTTCCTCGCCACGGAGAGCATGCCGCCCACGTACGCGTCCCGCGCCCGCCGCAGCAGCCGCGCGGGGGCCCGGAGCACGCGCACGCGGAGGCGGAGCAGCCGCACGCGCCACCCGGCGCGCCGCGCGCCGAGCTGCTGCGTGCCCCTCGCCCTGACGCCGCCGCCGTCCGCCGCCTCCAGCCGCTGGTACTTGCGCCGGCGCCAGTGCGAGCGGATGCCCCTCGTGAACCGGATCGGGAACGCCTCCACCTCCATCGCTGCTCTCTTGTGGGTGGGTGGGGTGCGAGCAGAGTGTGCAGCTTGGCTACCTGCTCGGGGAGAAGCTGGTTTGGTGGAACTGTGATGCCACCGCCCACCGCGCGCGCGCTTCCGTTTTATGGTGAGAGGGCGTGGTTGGTGGTGGGTGGGGGTCATTGGTGATTTGGTGGTGCCGCGCGTCACGAGATAACGAGATACACAGTGCCATTCACGGCAGATGAATAGATGATGGCACGTTCAAATGCGTGATCCCTGTGGCGTTCGCGTCAAGTGCGAAAAGGTTGGTGGTGCCTCGGCGTCGGCGGGGTGGTTTCTGTTGCTCTCACCTCCTGCGTGCCCAATTGCAACGACGCCCAAGTACAACGAAAGTTCATGAAAATTTCTAACATGCTTTTGCTCCCCCCCCCCTCCTCCCCTTTATTTTATTTTTCCAAAATTCTATCGATTTTTGACATGCTCGTCTCCTCCCATATGGCCGCCGCCACGTGCCATCTCTCTCCTCTTCGGCCACCATCATGTTACTGGGTTTAGGTTAGGGTTCGAAGACAGGGCTTTTATGTGTTCGTTGTAAGAATCTAGACCTCCAATTTTAAAATTGCTCAGTTTTTATGTGGGACTCACTACTTATCAATGAACTAAAATCAACGCTCACTTTCAATCAACTCCTGAGTTGCAGCCCGCAGGACACCAGCGTAAAAAGTTGACTGAAAACAGGTCTTCAAACTCCAAAACACCCATTAATTGCAACCCCATGACACAAGTAACAGATTGCATGCGCGCACCGCTCGTAGTATGCATGCATCATTCTTGTAGCGCAGTGCTGCCATAGATCACTGCAATTAATTAACCTTACTGTTCAGTTTACAAACAACCACCATTTTTATGTAAAAGGTAAGCTAAAAAAATTTACATAGTAGAATTGAGCTCGATCATACAATAACGAAGGTAAGGTTGCACTTAGAAAAAGAGTGCAATATAAGAGGGATGGTAGCGCAATTGGTAAAAAAGGCCGATTAAAATTTAAACATCTACAAAGCTAACGATTCATAAAAGGAAAATGCTTACAATCAAACGTCCGAACGAGCGGACGCTCGTGGCCCAAAAAACGAGCCCATCCGCGCACCTGCGGGCTGCTCGCGCGGGATTACTGGGCCGGAACAATACGCGGGGGCGCGCGGAACAACGAGGATGTTTTTGTTTCGCGCACTGGGCTGGGCGCTGGGCCGGAACAATACGTGTGCCCCAGAACAACGCGGGATGTTTTTTTGTTCCGCGCACTAGCTGGGCTGCTCACGTGGGGGTTTACTGGGCCGGAACAATACGCGGGGCGCGGAACAAAGCTGGATAAATTTGCACTGGGCTGGGCGCTGGGCCGGAACAATACGCGGGGCGTGGAACAAATATATAATTGTTCCCAAAGGCAAATATAATTGTTCCCAAAAGGCAAATACAATTGTTCTCATAGACAATATAATTGTTCCCACAGGCAAATATATTTGTTCCAAGAGGCAAATATAATTGTTCAAAGAGGCAAATATAATCGTTTCCGTAGGCAAATACAATTGTTCCCATAGACAAACTTTATTGTTCCAGTAGGCAAACTTTATTGTTTCAGTAGGCAAACTTTATTGTTCCGGTAGTCAAAACCTTTATTTGTTCCAGAAGACAAACGTTATTGTTTCGGAAGACAAATTTATTGTTCCATAAGGCAAAAATTATTGTTTCAGTAGGCAAAGTTCAATTGTTCTCGTAGCACAAACCTTATTGTTCCAGTAGTCAACTATTATTTATTCCAGTAGATAAACCTTGTTGTTCCAGCAGGCAAAAATTATTGTTTCAGTAGGCAAACCTTCTTGTTCTAATAGACATTTCTTTTTACTATTCCAGCAGACCAAATACATTGTTCCAATAGGTATGCAAGTTGTTCCATCATACCAAATGCATTGTTTCAATTGGGCTTAGCCTATTGTCCCAGCAGGCCAAATACCAAGTTGTTCCATCGTATTAGACGTATTGTTTCAATAGTACAAATTAATTGTTCCATTAGTATAAACAAATTGTTTCAGTAAAAATTTATATAGCAACTTGGGTCTTGTTTTGTTCGAAAAAATGCGAAGAACACGTTGGTGAAAACGGTTTGTGGATTGGAACTCCCAGTCAAAAATTATGATCGTTTAAAGAAAAGCGAAAAAAGGAATCTTCGCTGACGTCAGCGACGATGTCATCGCATGCAATACAAGGAGAGAGAGGAGGCGTTGGTTTTTTTGGCACGCAGGTTCGTTATTTGCATGCCCCTGGCTGCATGCTCGCTGTGCTGCGTGGCTGGGGCGGCGTCCGATCCAAACTTTTTGGTCGG
>SPJY01001239.1:875336-906868 GCA_005191435.1 Raddia distichophylla
TCGATATCGTACTAATCACAACACTATCTTGCCCCAGTAAAACCCCAAACATAAACATCATATAACAGAACCCCAATCTGAGAATGTCTTTTATATTTGAAACCTCATAGCAGAAGACTGGAACTAGCATGCAGCTGCAACAACCATACGCCTAACTATTGCCAAAACATGAGGAGGGAGAAGAAAGACTTTACATGAGCTGGAGCCAAAAGTACTCCATGGATGGAGACTTCTTCTGATTGGGAGAAGCAAACTGGACGGCACAGGAGCATTTGCAGCAATGTGCTTGTAGATCAGTGCCTGGTGCTCCAGCTCCATCCACTGTGTTGGGGTAAATGGCCCCCTGACCCTTGCCAAAACCCCCTGCATGCCTGCTCCAGAGCTCGAACCCAACCCTTCATCACAAGGTAAGCAAAGTGGTGAGAATATAAGCGGCACAGATGGTCAGAAAGCAAAAACTGCTGACGAGCATGGTATCCCAGCACCTACACATGCAAGATTTTAAGGAAACAGCACAAATCGGTGCCCTCTGTGTCTTTTGTGGGGGAAAAAGAGGGTGAAAATATAGATATCTCCAAGGAATAAAAAAGCTCACATCTTTGAGGACAAGACACATCCTGGATAGGGAGGGTTTGCAAAAGCAAAAGGGAAGGGGAATAACAAGGCCCCCTTTTGCACTTGACAAGACCCCAAAGGCAGGGGCTTTTGCAGGATGATGCCATGACCATGAGCAGGCAATCAAACTCAGAGCTGAGATCAAAATCATCAAGCCTAAAGAGACCACACTACCAGCTACACCCCCACGGATGCAACAGTGCATTCGCCAGTGGAAAAAGAAGCCAAAAACCATTTCTTTTCTCTTCACATCATCATCATCCTCGTCTCTCTCTCTCTCTTCCAATCTCACCTGCTGCATCGTTGGAGGAGAAGCTCAGCATCTGCACCGCCCCAGAAGAGCCCGTGGATCCAAGAAAGGAGCACGAGGATGGCGGCGGCGGCGTCAAGAACCCATCCTGTTGCCCTCTCTGCACATCGCATCCGCCATGCTCCTGTTGCAAGCCCGGACGGCCATGGCCGGCGGCGGCGCAGGAGCCCAGCATCGCCATTGCTTTGTGGAGCCGCGTGCAGGGCAGCGCAGCACAGCTAGGAAGAGCTGGGGGCAATGGCTTCTTGATGCACCAGACCCATGGTGGCAGAGGCAAGAGAGAGGAAGAGGCGAGGTGTTGGCTGTGGGCGCTTGGGAAACCAGCCTGGCCTGCTGCTTTGGGGGAGGGGAGAGGAGGAAGGGGAAGCAAGCGATTGAATGCACCCCCCGATCTTGGACAAGGCAACAAAATCTTAGTTGCCCCCTACCTCAAAATGCTTCCTTTCCCATCCCTCTCTGATCCTAAAACATCAAGAATTAGTTAGGGGAACGGAAGATTTAAATGCAAATAAAGGTCTGGGTTTTCAGTCACTGGGCATCACTGCTCTCACTGTAAAATAAGCAGCGACGGAAGCCATGGATCTTTCAAGATGAAGAGGATAATTTTAAGAACTTACCGAGTTACCAACTTACCATGTGCAAGCGACTACTAGGTGACTACGTTGCAACTGTTTTTACGCTGCTACCGTTTTTGGGCCCGGTTCATGCAGAGGGATGATAGGACATGTTTAATATACACTTTCTTTCGATCGATCCAACACTATTTATTTAATTAAATAAAACCGACCTCTAGAGGGCATACAAATATTTAGGCCTATGAATCTGTGCATGTCTTTAACGTATGGATATGTGTATGCTCGTAAACAAAGAAATATTTTCCTCTTACTTGATTTTTTTCATCCATCAAATATCGATTTCACATTTTTATCGTTACAAAACACAAAATATTATTCATAATATTTCTTTTCACGGTTTATTGCATCCATGCCATTACGGCCACTCCTTGCCACATACAAGCGGGTTCTATATGTCATACTCTGGCTTTGTTTGTTACAGATTAAATTAAATTAAATTAAATTAAATAAAAATTTGTTATTTTTGTATAAGCCAAATGATGTAATGTTTTGTAGTCATTCTTGTGGGGCTTTAAATAGTACTTCTTAAAGTTTGTAAAATATTTTTTCATAATTTTTTGAACTCGTTAAAACACATTTTGAAGGGGTCACAAATTTGCTACAGTCAAACGCAACTCTACATTAATCTAAAACAAACAAGGCCTCTATCTCTCTTCTTCATCACCCTTCTCCTTCCTATTCTTCTCCTACGTTCCTCCTTCGGTGAGCTACGAGGGCGTTGGAGCTCGCACAGTGGTGCCGGGCACTGAATTGTGACTCTTGCCATGAGTCTTTCAACGGTGGCCCATCAACGACTTCGTAAAATAGCTCCCCTAAGTCCATGGACAACGGTAGCACGGAGCTCACCATGGTCATGGCGGCGGAGCTTATGCAAAACTCACATGTCCTGAGCGACGGCGGCCCGTGCCGAGAGAGGCGTCCTCCATAGTGGGCTGCGGACCTAGGGGAGAATGAGGGATATGTAAAGGAAGTGACGCCTCACAGGGGGTGCCCTAATGAGGAAGGAAGGGCCTCCGACAGCGTGCCCATGCCACCTATGCACGTCGTGTGGAGGGGGTAGAAATTTGGGGATAGTAAGGTGGTGGGCCCGCCCATCGTGGCGCTAACACTAAAGCTCGCGACAGAAGCTCCCGTGGCGACCAGCTTGATGGAGAAGAGAGAGAAGACAAGAGAGAGGAGGGATGAAGGAAGAACAAGTGCCTGACAAATGACAAGTAGGCTCACAAGTTTTTTTGTACGTGAAATCGTATTTTGAGCTCGTTTGTGTTAGAACCCCATTACACATGGCATGGATGCAAATAAAAACCCTTTATTTATTTGAGAGGGAAATCCTTATTTCCTTCCAAAAGTTAGTCTAACACACAATCTGCCATCATTTTTTCGCACTTCACTGTTTGTCTGTGATCCGTTGATTTTCTTCTTTATTCGCCTCTTTGTTGTTAATCGGCTACATTGCCTCTGTATTTTTAATATATTACAAAGTAAAAATTATAAATAGTAGTAGAAAAGTGTAAAATTGTGAGAAAAATTATGAATAAAAAAAATTTGTGTTCTCAAAAGAGAAAGTTGGTTTTAAAATTTTTGGGATCTATTATTAAATTAAAAAACAATGGCATCTTGTCACGTGAAAAGGAGATAAAAAGTTAAAAAGTACGGAGAAAAAATTAGAATTTAAACAGCAAATAGAATATTATTTGGATTTAAGACGGAAAAGATAAAATGTTCTAAAGTTTAAAATCCAGAAATTATGGATACGATATATTGAACATTATTAGAGCTTTCTGATGGCTGAATCCATCGGGGTTGATGGACGGGGAAATAGGGAAGAAATTTAGCGAAATAGGAGCAAATAGTTAAGCCAAAAATATGGTGTTAGATTATGGATTGAACTGACTTTTTAGGGTCCGTTTGGAAACACGATTCCTGCCAGGATCCCGGTCTGATCTCGGGGGCGAAGGACCGCGCGGACGATTTCCACGGGTAAGTTTCGAGGAGCATTTGGAAGAACACGGGGCACCGATTTTTCTAATCTATTTCCCGTCGTATCCATGGGAAACCTCCCTCATCGTGCTACTCGTGGATTATTTTCCCTTTCCCTCTCTCGCGCTTGCGCTCACTCTGTGCTCTAGCTTCACTGCCTCCATGTCTCCGTCGCGGCGTCGCCAACGACTCCGCCTCCGCCTCTCCGACGCTGAGGTCTCTCCCCTCGTCCTCGCTTCTCTCGCTCTCTTTCTCCTCGTCCCTTCCCTCCTTTGCTCCTCCGCCCATCTCCATTGCCACCGCATCCTCCCCGCCCTGGTTTCCCGCCGTTGACATCGCACCGCCCCCAACTCCAAGCCACCGACGTCTTCCCGGCCGCCGCGTCGCCCTACGCCGCAGCTCCTCCTCACCACTGCGTCGTCGCGTCGGCCCTCCTTTGTGCCACCGTCGCTACTTCCCGCGGCATCGTCGCCCGTCGCCAACTTCGTTGCGCCAAACCGCTGCAGCACTCCCACGCGTCTAAGCGAGGTGCGGCGGGAAGCGGAGCAAGCAAAGGCGAGCGCTCGGTCGGCGCACGAGGAGCTCGTTATGGTCAGGGAGGCGGCGGTCGTGGCCAAGTCCGCCGTCCACGCCATGGAGATGCGGTTGGAAGCGGTGGTGCGGGAGATACTCGCCGCCACCAACGTCGGAGGAGATCGCCATGGCCTTGGAGGATGTGCTGCTGCCAAGAAAGCAAGGCGAGGCAAGGAATCAACGGTGGCGGCGTGACGCTGGCGGCGGAAGAATTGGAGGAGCTGAGCCGCCTCATGGTAGAGAATTTTTTGGGAATTTGGCTAGGCGAAGGCTCGCGAAGAGATGATGTAGGGGAAAAGGGGAGGGTGGGGAATGGAGCATGGAATTAAAATGGCACAAAACCCCCTACGGATCTTCTGTCCAGGATTATTTAACCTTTGGCAGTCAAACAAGCCCTAAGAGTAAATAAGTATCTCTCTTTTATTTTATGATCAATTATCATGTATATTTTAATGTGGATAAAGTGAGATATACACATAAGCGTGCTACCATGTATTACGACATCCGACCATGTATTATCCGAGTTAATTTGGGTCATTTGATATTGTTTTTATTGCTTTTTTCGCCAATGTTTTACCTTTTTCACTTTATAAATGGGGTTGCTTCATTACTACTCCCTCCGTCACAAAATATAAAGCTTGCATGAATTCGAGAAAGTCAACATTTATAACTTTTGACTGATAATTAAGCTAAAAACATATATGTTTCGAGTTATACATGTTATATAGTTGGATTAGTATTTAAAAGTACTTTTCTATGATGTTAGTCATTGATGGTATATTGTGAAAAAAATAACGGTCAAAGTTCTACATTAGAGATCGTGTAAAAAACTGCCTTATGTTTTGTGACGGAGGGAGTATTCACCTTCCATTGGCTATTATATCACTATTCTCACTCTATGTGTCATATTTCTTACCCCATCACTATTTGTAACTATCTGTAGTGATGGGCACTTTGCTGGAGATGCCCTTGTAGCATGTCAAGTAGGTTTTCTAAAACACTATTACGGTCAATCTCAACCTCTCTACATCATCCAACATTGTCTGTAAGTCGGTCTCTACATTTAGAAACTCACTTTCCTAATCTCTATATTTATATGTTCTTTGTGCTATCTCTATTTTGAAGGATATAAACTTTGTCGAAAAATGTGAAAAATATAAAAATCAATAGTGATTTTTAAAAATGATGTAGAGGATGTAACACGAAGATGGTGCCGTCGATGCTCTTAGCAAATCTCAAGCCCTGTCACTCACCGTTAATGCTGCAGATAAACCAAACAAACTTCTGTTAATGCCTCACATCTATGCCCTCACCGTCACAGGCCACTTCTCAGTCACACTCACGCCAAGCTATTATTAATCCTTTGATTGCTTCCCTGTCATTTCGCACGCCCCCTACCTAATCCCACGGCTTAAAAAATGGTTAGGAGTATTGACCAGGCAATCGCTCATTCGCTCTCCCAATCCATCTGCTTAAGTTGGTTACTAACATAACCCCAAACCTCCCTCACACTCCTCCTTTCCTACTCGGATTCCACCCTCGCTGCTGCTCCTCCGCGCTTGGCACAAAAATTCCCGTCTTGGCCGTGCTATCTTGCCGGATTCTACCATTTCTTGCTCCTTCCCTTCACCATTTGATTCTCTGTATTTAATCTCTTGTTATTGACTGCGGCAACTGATCTCTTGCCCGGGGGTAGAATCTTGCGGTTCTTTTCTTCTATTCTACCTCTCGTATCCCCTCGGCGCCGCCTGTTTCAATCGAGCCATCGCCAAGAAGCAGAAGCAGAAGCAGCAGCAGCACTGCAGCAGCAACCCCTTCCTCTCGTGCCCGGGTTTCGTGCGGAGTTTGGTCTTGCTCGCCATCGCCATCGCTTTCCATCTCGTGGCCCCTCATCTCATCACTCCTTGGTTGCGTGGTGCGATTATTTTTTTGTTTTTTGGGTGTCTGGTTGATTGATCCATCGTCGTCGTCTTCGTTCCACCTCGGTGCGGTGCCCTCTTCCCTGCCGCTCCTCCGCCTTGCTGCTTTCATCGAATCAGCCGCAGGGTTAATCTAATCTTTGATCTTTGCAGGTGAGCTTTGATCCTTGGTTTCTTGATCTGGGCTCTGGTGGGGTTTTGCTTGCTTGGGGTTTCTTGATGAATCAGTTCTTGATCCTTTGGTTTGGTGGATTTGTTGCAGGAGAGGGTAGTGGTGATGGCGGGATTGGTCGGGCCGCGGGTGTACAGCTGCTGCCACTGCCGGAACCACGTCTGTCTCCACGACGACATCATCTCCAAGGCCTTTCAGGTGAAGAAGAAGACACCCTTGAGTCCTTGAGCTCTTTGGGGGGGTGGGTTGGAAGGGAATGCAATTCTATTTATTTTTTTCTACTGCCAAATTCTAACCTTGGGGCCTGCACTTGGAGTATTGAACTGAATTTTTAATCAGTAGGGGTCTGCTGAGCCAGCAGTGTTGGATTTATTAGGTATGGCTTGCTGAAATTGTCATGCACCAAATGTGGAGGACACAAGGGTGTGTGGCCTTAATAACTAGTCTCTTCATCAGAACGTTAGTGGTTTAATTGCAGTGAGAGAGGAGTACTGAAGTGGTTCACCAATCCAAGCCTTGTTTTTGGTTCATTCCTATGAGCACCAAGATTTTAATTTTATAAGAGTTTATATACTTATGTTTAGTGCTTAACTACTTACCTATCAATGGAGTGATTAATGCGCCGAGATTGTTATAACGCAGTTTCAGTTAATTGTACCAACAGTTACTCTAGAAGGGAGGTTGTTACATAATTTGGGGTTTTGATATGCTTTGCGTAAACATGAGCCTTATTGTTTCCCTAGCACAAATAATTTTGATTCATTCAGTTGAAGAACACACATTCGTTGTATATATCTTGGGTTTTTATTGTGTTTGGGGGTAATATCATCTCCATTGCTCTTTTGGCTCTAGGGGAGGAACGGCCGTGCATTTTTGTTTTCTCACGCCATGAACATAGCCGTTGGGCCGAAGGAGGATAGGCAACTCATGACGGGGCTTCACACAGTTGCTGATATATACTGCCGTGATTGCCGTGAGGTATTGGGCTGGAAGTATGAGAGAGCTTATGAGGAGTCACAAAAGTACAAGGAAGGAAAATACATATTTGAGAAAGCAAAGATTATAAAGGAGAATTGGTAGCGACTAAAGAGGTGATGCGCCAAACTACCCTGTCAAGATGATCCATGTCTCTGTACATATAAGTCACTTGTGAGTTCAGCTTCAGGCTGCACGGTCTTGTGCTCATGTCATTTGTAATGTGCACTTGCTGCTGTTCATTTCTGTGAAGCATACAGATTTGTTTAGTTGTTTGCCAACCATTTTTTCATTTTCATAAAAGGGTGACAACAAATTTTGATTCTTCGAACTGTTTAAGCTTTGTCATCAAAATGATTCATTTAAGGGTTCTAAAGTAGTGGCAGCTCGTCTAATCATGGTTTGTACAACGAAAAGATGGTAAAAAATATTTATACGAAAGGATAAATACGCCAGCGCAGGCTCTTTTTTTGCAACTTAAAGAGAAATTTATGTGCATTGCAGATATGATGGTCTTTGATCGCTGCTTTTCTCCTTTTCTTGTTTGTATGGTTTATATCCACATTCCTGCCTTCCAATTGTTCCCTCTTATATATCTCATTTGAATGCAACTCCACACCATACTTTTGGATATTTATCCCAGGATAAACTAGGATGGTACTTCACACTAGTATAGATTGCATCTTCAACATCATTGATACCAGTATAGATTGCATCTTCAACACTTGCACCAGCACAGAAAAACTGGATGTCAATTTGGTTGAGAGATTTAAGAGGTGCTCATTGCTCAGCGCCAAAGCAGTGCCTATACGATTTTGCTTTCATTACATGAACTGTCATCTGTAGCCTCTCGAGCTTTGGCATAGCTGCTGGTTCAAATAGCAGGCAGGCTCCTTCACAACTGAACATGAACTCTTTCAAGTATGGGGATCCTTTTCCATGAATAACAATATCCTGTCCATCAGGCGAAGCAGAAAGCAGCTCCCTAAGGATCACTGTCTTCATTTGTTAGATCTTCGATGTTAATGTTTAGATCAATGAGATTGTATAGTGATGGCATCCACCTTGGAACTCTTGGGAGAAAGTAGTATGCAGATAAGGTTGATTGCGTGGTGGGCTGGTGGCGACCAAGATTCTAAGAACTCACGCATGGATGGGAAGAGAAAGGGGAGTGGAAAGTACTACTGTGGAAAGAATCTTATCTAGGAAAAGTCCCCCAGTAAGAATCTTTCCTTCATTTAATTGGTAATTCTTCTTTTCTACTTTCTTTCAATCAAACAAAAAAAAATAACTTCCTTAAATCTAAACTTCCCCTTCCTTGTCTTTTTTCCCTCCAACCAAACACACCCCAAGAAAATCGACATTGCGATTGCAAATTGTGAAAGATTGGAGGTTGCTTGTACCTGGTTCACCTAGAACTTCTTGGTGTTTTAGATCGGCAGATCGCCAGAACTGAAATCGGTCCAATTGATTATAAGCTCCCTTCAAAATTTCAGATTACCAAGCTCCTGCAATGAATTTATTGAACTAGAGCAAATGGCGAAACCGAATATGGCTTTTCATGCTCCCTGTAGCATCAGGTAGCTTTCCCCATGTATAGTCACCAGCCCATCATAGTATATACTTCAGTTGCACAAGACCAATAATTGTTTGAGGTAAATCTTCTATGTTTGTATCCCTAGGGGAAAAGGAATAGGTATATTTTACAATTTTAAACTATGATGGAAGTCAACTAAACTTCCAAAACTATAAAACCGTTAATTTAACCCTCTCAGCTATGAAAACCAGAGTGAATAACCCCCTACCGGATTGATGCACGACCGAGGTGGTGAGTGTCGGTGTCTGGGAATCGCGCTCCTGAAGAGCAGCGGGTCCACGGACCGGCAGACGAGTTTGTAGTTGGAGTGAGGTAGAGATGTCACAGTCTTGGGGCGGCCTGACATAGTGGAGGAGTCGGTGAGGAGGAGGCGGCGAGGCGTGCACCGTCAAAGGCGGTGAGGCGGAGGTACTAGGGCAAGATCGTCAGGGCTGGAGGCAGTGCATATCTTGGGCATGGTGAGCGCAACTTCTAGGGAGTTGGTCTTGGGCATTGTGGCCAGAGGCACCCTATCACTTTATAAGGGACAACAGTCGACCATGGTAGAGAGAGAGAGATTGACGGAGTGTCATTGTAGTTAACGATGGAATTAGACAATGATGTAGGGGCGAGGTTGTTCTGTGGAGTGCTACGTTGTGAGGTGCAGTCGAAACAATGCTACACGAGTGATTTTTCCTATCCCTTATATCTCCAATGTACATTGCAGGTTTGCTATTTTTGGCGGGAGGTAGGTTTGAAATTCATGTTCCCCAAGGGTATCTTCTTCTTCTTCTTCTTCTTCTTGGTGGGCTTTATAGTTAAATTATATTGGTAACTAGTGATCAAGGTGTGTTATGGACACAGTGTTGATGTGCAAAATGATAGATATTTATGAATGGAGCAATACAAAAAGTAACGAGGTTTCAGGTCGGCAAACGATTTCAAAGAGTCTGAAAGATTTATCAAGAAGTGGTTTTGGGAGCTTCGACAAGTGGCTTTAACATTGCTAGAAAACATCTTCTTCGATTTGGCTTCAAAATGGTACGATATTTAGATTAATTGAATTCAGAATAAAAAAGTGTTGAAGGAACAACAAAATTTAATTTAATTTATTAATGATTGCAATGATTTTTCCTATTTGCAAATTATTTAAGGAAAGAAAAAAATTCTAACACGGTATTTAACATACCCATTTCCTGTTCTGCCGGTCCATGTCATAGCTCATCCGCCTGCATTTGTCCCACTTCGAATAGCCCAGCCCAGCCCAGCAAGGGCCCAACGTCCAAGGCTACGCTTCGTCCGTGCCTACGCCTTCGCCGCCGGCCGCCGCGCACGGCGCGCCTCGTCCTCCCGGCCGCCGCATTCGAGAACCTGGAGGCGAGCCCCCCTCTCGCGCGCCGCCTAGCCGTGCGCCTCGCTCTCCGGCGGCGATCCAGTTACCCCGGAGCGCTTCCCCGGTGAAGGTGAGACCTGCTTAGCTGTATCGCTCTCCACGCCCGTTCGGCTCTTCCATCCAGGGGCCGATTTGGGCTAGCCCAACAGATCAGCAGAGCACCCGATTCCCCTCAGCCCATTGCCTCTCCCCCCAGGCCCCCCACTCGGCGTAGACACAGCAGCACACACGCAGCCACGTCCCACGCTCTCAAGTCTCAAACCCTAAGCCCTAGGCTCCTCCCTCCTAGCGGCAGGCCGCTCGCCGGCGCGGCGGCGCGCGCCTCGCGCGTGGCACGGCGGCGGCAACGCGGCAGGCTGCGCGCGAGTGCGCGTGGCACGGCTATTTTGGATGGTTTAATTAGTATAACTGACACAAATAAATCTTGGCTAGACAATTGAAATGGTGTGGCATCCTAGAGTAGAGGGTGGTCTAATGTTAGGGCAATTCAGCATTCTGTTTTACGTAGAGTAGACAGTTATTGAACAGTTCTTGAATACACGTTCCCCGAGGCTGCCATACCTTATTTTTCATCCGTCCTCCGCCACTGACCACGATCTTGGCGGCTTGGCGCAGGAAAGGCGGCGGTGGGTCTTGGGGGCCGAGGTCTTCCTCTTCGTCGCTCGCGGCGGTCGCTGATTCGGGAGGCAAGATGCTGGGGTTCTCCACTGGCCAGTTACTGGTCATCCTCGGGGCCTGCTCCATCATGATGAGTAAGACCGAATGCGCCGCCATCTTTTCCTCCATTTCTGCTGTAGGTTAATCAATGTAGTTTCTCGCTTTGCTCACGATCCTGGTTTCTGAGAGAAAGAGGAGACTTTTTTTTTTGGGGGGAAGTCCCTATTCAATTCAATTTTTGATGAAACTACACATGTTAGGAGGTAATTGTTTTTGGTTTAATTTGGTTTGTTTGTTCTTGTTAGAGCCCAGTGATATGATCAAGATTGCAAGGGTGGCTGGGAGGATGTCCGGGAGAGCGGTCGGGCACCTTATGCTGCTTCGCCGGCAGATGGATGACATCCTGGAGCAGACTGCAGCAAAGAAGGTATTATGCTTATTCTTGCTCATAGCTCATTAGTGCCGTGTGAAACTGTGATTCAGTGTGTACAAGGTCCTAGGCATGATTATTTGTTGGTTGTACTAATGAAAACACTAGATGAAAAATTCTTTGGTTGTCAAACCAATCTTGGCAGATGGTTTGGGTTCATGAGAACATAGTATGATGACTGTATTGGTCCATTTTGATATGATAGACCAGCAGGATCTCTTTTCACTCTCAGAGCTGTTAGTTTCCTTCTTCAATTGAGAATAGGTTTTAACCCCAACCATAAAAAACTTTCATTTTTTGTTATATTTTGGGGTTGGGTGGGGAGAAGGATAGTTAATTTGTTTTTAGTATCCTTGCATGAAAATGTTAGCAGGTCTGATGAGCAGGGCAACCAGGTCCCTGTGTAGTGCTTAGGGCCCAGGAGCAATGGGCTGGTCTCTGTACAATATTGTTAGATAGGTATTGTTGACTGCGATATATGCCCAAAAGCCCACTGTCAGATGATAATTCCCTTGGCATTACCGCAATAGACATGGTCTTTTCATCATTTCTTCATCCGTACAATCAAGCTGTGAGCTATTATGTTTTCAATAACGTTCATAATTCTGAGGAGGGTTGACAATACATTCTTCTTTGTGGTTCTAAGGTTATCTATTAGTTTAGTTGTATAGTTGAAAATGCATCACAATGGATATGATAATTGTACATTGAATGATTTATGATTCAGATCAATAAGGAGCTTAAAGATGCAATGACTCAACTGGATTCAATTCGTTATGAAGTCCAGAACTTGTCTAGATTAACTCCTGCCCAGTTTGTCATGAAGCAGCATAGCACTGGTAAGCAGCCTTAGTCTTTTAAATTCATCTCATGTCAATATTTTTTATTGGTTTGTATTCTCAATATTTCATTGAATTATTTGACTAATGGGGTCTTTATTTACACACATGTCAGCAGGCATGGCTGAAGCAGGAACGGATGATGCCATTAATGGCTCTACTACTAAGGTATGACAACTATGCAGGACTGCCATTACAAGAGGTAGTGGTTTCTGTAGTGGCTTGCTCTTCTTGCTGTCTTGTACAGTTTGTAGTGCTGCTTCAGTAAAAGTGCATTTTAGGTTTTGATGTAATTTAATTGTTTCTATGATTTTTTATTTATTATAGCCATATCCCATTTTGAATTTTTACTACAAGATGTAAATCATATACAACAATAAGTCAAGCTATTTTCATGGTTTGCTTGCTACACAGTACATACCACTATTATACAAGTATCTATCATTTCACTTTCACTGCACCTTAAAATGTCGGTTCTTTCAATTAAGTTTTCTCTTTTTTATGCCTTGCCAAATCTATTTGATATAATTTACATTGATTGTGCAGCAAGAAGATAGTCGTCATGAAATTCGTAGTATTATTCATGATGAAATTGAAAACTATTGTAGAAGAAATCCCGATCTGTTTAGCAGGAAGTTGGATAGTCCTGACCCCATTCAGAAATCTGGTAATCCACACAGCCAAGCATCGATTGATGCAAGGTTAACTGAATCCCCAGGAACTGGCGGTTGCGGAGAACAATATGAAGAGAGCAATGAGCACTCAAATGTACTCCCAATATCTGCTGAAAGTGCTGGATTACTTCCAAAACGCCCAGGTATATTTAAAATATTTATGTCTTCAATTTAAATTTCTAAGAGCTCAGATTCTTTCAGCAAAACTGGAATGCTGTGACGCGGGGAGTTAGATAGCATTGTCACAGCCTCTTTTGGTATAATAATAGTTTACAATATTAACTCCCAACTACTTTTTTCTTCCGATCCTTTCTTTCTAATGTTACTTCACTATATATATGTTATCCTTCTGTGAATTACTTTAGTGGACTGCTAAAATTAAAGTTATGTAAGTGTTCAAAGTTCCAAAAAAGCAAAAGGAATGGCACGTATATTTCACCACTTAGCACTTGGAATTGCCCAAGCCAAGACAAGGAAAAAGAGAGGCGTGAGGGCTGCAGCCGAATAGGTTAAATTGCTGTTTTTTTTTAATTCAATTAACACATAGGCCTTTATATATGCATAAGCCTTTACAACCAACTCCAACTCTAATTCGACTCAAGATTTTAATTACTATTCTAATCTGGTGGACTCAACCTAGGAAACCTAATGGAATATGCATCAGATAAAAATGGACTCTAAAACAAAAAGGAAAAAGTGGCCAATAGTCCTGGCCGTGTTATTCCTTGTCTGGCTCGGAATGCCCTGAGAACAGTAACAGCAGCTGTGCACCAACCCTACCGTGACAGTATATCTCATTCCAACGACCTCCTAGTTGACCTCAAATATCAGACTGGTTTGTCATATATACTTAAAAATTGGTTCTGTTTGTGACTTGCATTGGGGATGGCATTACCAGCTACAACACAAGTTTAGCAGGATCAAGAAGTGCAAGAGAACAAAGCAGTCCATGTCCAGTAGGAAGAATAGAAGACTATTTCGTTGTGTTATTTTAACTCCAAGAAATAGGTACTGGTTGCTAGAGGGGTAATGTTATGGACTGGGGTTACCTGTGATGGTACAATTCCAGCATTGGTGTAGCTGCAAGAAGTGGAAGTGAATCAAGCAATCCAAATCCAGGAGGCTGAGTAGAAAATTTCTGGAAAAATAAATAGTAGGAAGCAGTATAATCTGAAGGGAAGATGGTTGAATTTAAGGATATAGTCGGCTTAAGCAATTAAAAATAGAGTTGATTTTAGTAGGAATAGTTTAACCAGGATTCTTTGTATTTAAGGAGCAGCGTTGTAATTTAAGAAGGTGAGCAATCAAGTTTTATTTTTCCAAATCTCCATTCTCTTTCTTGAAGCTGTCTATTTATATGTCTTCCTTGCATCCTGCTTCAACTTGATGGAGATAACCATATCCCCCCTTGGTAAGCCATCCTTACAACCTCAGCAGCAACATACCCTCATTAGATATACCTACTAAAAGAATTAGGGGGTATTTGGATGATGTATATTTCATTGGAAAGTTTTAGGATCTGATTTAGTTCAAATTTGAACTAAATCCTGAAAACTCGTAATGAGTACAGTCATCCAAATAGGGCCTTAGGTGTAATCGAGGAAATATGGAGTCTCCTGTATCTGCTTTCCAGATATTCTGCTCTCTCTTCATAGTTGATGTGCATTTTATGTTTTCAGTGTTTCCAAGGTCGCCAGCAACTATGTTCACTTGACATAGAAGAGAGAATTGTATTCGTATAGTAGGACATGAATCTACTCCTGGAGTTCTTAAGTACAACTGCTCCAACTGTCTGCAGTCTTAATGTTAATTTAAGATACGAAAAAGGAAATCATGAACATAAGTTACTCACATTCCACAGAAATTCCTGTGTGGCATTCTCTAGTTTTATTTATCTATCTTATTATTATTCTGCTTAATCTATTAGATGGTTGCAACAACTTCAATTACCAATGTTTTTTTTATTTTTATATGCTCACAGATGAACCAAAAGGTTCAGACCTGGTCCTGGAGGCTATAATTGAAGCAGATGTTGCAGAGCTTGCAATGAAAGCTAAACACAAAATTGTCACAAATCCTCATGATCAAATTCCCGAGTGATGAAGTTTTTCATCTTCTGATAGGAGTTGGTGTATTGGTTGTACTTCACGCTTGGTAAATCTGAAATCTGCTCTGATGGCCGATGAGATCTTCACTTTGGTAATACTGTCTTTAGGTGGAGGAATGCTACCTAGATCTTGACCTTGGTGATACTGACTTGACTTTACGTGCTGAAATGTTTACTGGTATAGTGGTGTAAATATTTTCATCGTGTCAATTTGAGGTTGTTACGTTTGGTAGTTGGTTGTAGTAGTCTCGTCTGTTGTCTGTTTTTGCTTTCATGGGCAATATGCTGATGATGATGCACACAGTAGAGTGAAGTAGAACATGCAATGGCAGTCATGGTCTTAGAAGTTGCATTGCAGCCTTGTGAAGCTGGAGCTGAATTACTTGTTATGTAATCTAGCTGTTAGTTTAAAATTGTGTAGCTGACACAGTGAAATATCTCTTAATGGTCTTATATACATCATTCATCAGGAGCATGTTGCACTGTTATGATTTTCGTAAGTTCAGATATGGTTAGTTAAAAGACTTGGGGCTACAAGTTAATCAGTCACAAATATAAGCCAACATCAGTCGTAAAAGTTGGAGTAAAATTTACCGTTAGGTTTATACTTATTACGGCTAAATGAAAAATAATGAAGTAAACTTAAAGTGAAATTGATTTTTTCAATGATTCGTACCGGCATTGTCTCGGGGGCAGCCCACCCTTAAAGAACTATGCAACCCAGTCGGTTTAACCGATTAAGCACCAAATTAATGTACAAAATTAGAAAACATGTTTAACATATATTAATGAACGTGAAAAGCTTATGTTAAACCTTCGCAAATAAGTAATTCAATTAATTATAACTAAATAATCAAGCATTATAAGAATGTAGCCTAGTTTGTTAACATTTCACATGAGAACTTGAAATTAGTATCAGTTGCTCAATTCTATGCAAAAGAAACTGAAAGTACATATTTATGTGTTAGCATTGATGCTATAAGTTTGGCTTATCTAGTCCAATAATCTTGCCGATGAATACATGTCATTTAGAAGCAATATCGTACATGCCATTTCGGAACAATATGTAGGTGCCGTGCTATCACACCTTGATAATTTGTGACGTCACGGTATGTCTTTGAACTACAAAGGTCCATTTGTTTTAAATCAAATAGTTTTTAGTTTTCATGGGCTCAAACCATCTAAATCAGGAGACACCCTAGGATACGCAGTTGGTGGCGGTTGATTGTCGTAGGTGATGGTAGGGGTTATCTATGTCATGTTATTTGGCTCTAGGTTTTGTTGTAAGTGTTGTGGTTATGCGTCTATTGACGGTAACCCGCGGAGGTAGGTGTTCCTCTCTTTGCGAGAGGTGTATAGTGCATGATTGTAACTCTTTAGATTTTCTTATGTTGAGTCCTGCCATTTGATTAGGTCATTTGTGGTGGCGGTGTCTGCATTTTATTTCTTTTACTCTTTTTTAATAAATGAAGTGCTCCTCCTTTATTTTTGCTAGCTTAAATTAGGACTTTATAATCACTTGACTACAAAGAAAGAGCGGCTAATGGGAGATTGCTTGAGTAGGCTCAACAAGGGATTACCCTCGGACTGTGAATCATTCACTCATTACGTAACGGAGTTCAGTATTCGAAAATTAGTCAATGGATATTAGTCGATTCCTCTAAAAAGATGATGAGAGAAACTGATCTTGGCGTCGATGTTGCTTTTGTAACGAAAACAAGAGCGTTCTTTCATGAACTTTCATGACACTTTAGAATTAGGAATTCTTCGTTGCTATGTTGTTCCCAAGGATTAGATGCCTATAGCTAGCGTGCCCATAATGTAAACAAAGTAGCTACTGTTTGCGCCATTAGTAATGAGATCCAAATAGATTTTAGTTTAACTCGCAAGCACACCTTGTTCGCTTTTTTTTCCTCACTAAACACGAAAGTTAATGGTTACTGTTGGTCGGTGGCTACCTACCTCATCCCGATCACAAGGACAAACACTTTTTTTTTTTCAGAGATGGCTTGGCGTCTTTTCATTAGAAGAAGGAAAGCCCGATGCAAGAGTAATTAAGGACTGTACAAAGAATATTACAACGACCCACTTAGGAAGCTAGCCTAAACTGGAGGATTTATAATTGACTGTAAGATGACACTAAAAGGGCTAATTTTATTCATCATTATGATGAACGCATCATCAACCGAGGATGGACTTAGACCGAAATATCCTCCGGTTTTGCTCCAACCAAATCCATAAATAGTACAAAGCCGACCACGGCCGTCGCTCGCTGGCCACGGGGCTCGCCTCCCGCCCGGCGCCACCGCAGCCGTCGGAACGCGCGAGCCAGCCAGATCCAGCCGTCCGTTTTAGTTTCACGTATAAAATGATTTTTTTTGCCCCACATCGCAACAACGCGCTCGGTTCGATCGGTTGGTTAGCACAGCCAGCTACTCACCCCGGAGCCCCGGGTTCGAATCTCCTGCATGCCTCCGTTTTTTCCTTTTTTTCGCGGCCGCGTGGGCGGAGCTGGGCTCGGCTGCCGCGTGCCGCACGATGCCTTGCGCGGAGCGAGGCACGCTGCCACACGACATGTGCACGCGGCCCGCGTTTCCCGGCTTCGCGCGCCGCGGGCACGCTCACGCGGCTAGTATACTAGATGACCGATCTTTATGACCTCGAGGAAAATTACCTATCTTGAATTAATACACAGATATCGGTTATTTCAATTGATTCATGAAAGGAATTGATCATCACGATAATGTGATGCAAGGCAAAATCAATATTCAACTTTGGTCATGTTAAATAGGTCATTTGAGGGAAAAAAAAAAACCTTGCGTTGAGAAGGAAGGAGGCTTTCAGCGGCAAAAAAAACCATGTAGAAAGCGCACCTATGTTTCATGGCTTGACGATTACGATAGGGAAACCATATCCAAACTAAACGACTAGTCTATGCTCTTTCGATTATTCAAACTTAGCGAACTAAAGCATGTAAACAACTAAATGAATATAAATCAACTAAAAACCTACGAGCAGCCGCGGGCGAGAGTGGAACAAGGAAAAAAAAGGGCACCTTCTATGCATCAGCTACAACCTTTTAACTTGCGAATCATGGAACTAAAAATAGCATTCATATATATATATATATCAATCGGAGAAGAAAAACGACGGTCGGATGTTAGCGTTGGAAGATGAACGGTCGGATTCTGCTTGGCATTTTGCTGTGGAAGCCCTACTACCCAAAACCCAATCCGAAACCATTTCCTTCCTTATCCCAAACCTGAGCAACTCGAGCTCGTCCTTCTCCACTCGAGCAAGAGGCGGAGGCATTTCGACGAACATGTCGCCGGTCACAGCGCTGCTGACCGTCGCCGCGCCGGCGCCGTTGGCGAGGCCCGCGCGCCCGGCGGTGGGGTTCCGCCCCGTCGGCGGCGGGTGCGCGCTGGCGGTGGAGTGCTCGTCGCGGCCGCAGAAGAAGGCGACCAAGCACCACATGAAGTCGCGGCCCAAGAAGACGCAACCGTGGGACATCAAGCGCCGC
Source organism: Raddia distichophylla (assembly GCA_005191435.1). Taxonomy (NCBI): domain Eukaryota; kingdom Viridiplantae; phylum Streptophyta; class Magnoliopsida; order Poales; family Poaceae; genus Raddia; species Raddia distichophylla. The sequence goes on from SPJY01001239.1 coordinate 893,715, forward strand.
CCCACGCAGTACGCGCCGCTGCCGCCACTGCCGCCGGACTGGACGCTCGTGGCCGCCGGCGCCACCGTCGAAGTCTGTGTCGGTGGTCGGTGCCGTGTGTCGGTGCCGGTGGGGTGTGAGAGCTCTCGCGTGTGAGAGCACTCGCTTCCTTGTGAAGGTTTGGAGCTCGCCTACCATGTGTTGGTGAAGAGCTACCACTAGTGGATTGAGGGCTAGGGACGAGTGAGTCCCGACTTCTCTGTGTGAGAAGTTTCCTCAACGGAGACGTAGGTGTTCATGTGTTGAGCACCGAACTTCGGTAAAAAGATCGGTTTGCGCCCCTCTGTCTCATTTACTTACCGCACCGTGATATCCACTGCCTGCGAGTGCCATCGTGCCTCCTACACTTGTGTATCGATTGCTTCCGCTAACTAGACTTGTGTAGGAATTCACGCGTTAGTTGTGTGACTTAACTTACCTAAGTGACTAAGTGCAACAAAAGTAAAATTTATAATAGTCCGATTCACCCCCCCCTCTCGGCCTTAGGTCCATTCACCACCTTTGACAAAGAGACCAGTTGGTAGGCAAAGGAAGAACAGAGTTCTGGGTTGTCTGGAGAAGGGAAAGACTAAAGGAAAAGGTTCATGGCAGGTTAGGTGCAAAGGATGTGGTGAATTGGGACATCGAGAATCATCTTACAAATGTAGACTCACTGGAACAAAGAAAAAGTATTTCTCTTTCCTTCACTGTCATTGCTTCAATTAACAAGCACATTGCAATCATATTTGTCCAAATTTCTTTTACATTGCAGGCCAGACAAAGCAAAGGCAGGGAGGCCAAAGGGAAAAGGTAACAAAGAGGCCAAGGATGCATCAACCAGTACACCTAAGAGGCCAAGGCAATCACCTAATTCATCAACCAATACTCCTAAAAGGCAGAAGGTGACAAGTCCTTCTCCTAGTCCGGACCTTGTCACAAGAAATTAACCTATCCTTTATTCTAAATTGTGATGGATGCTTGCACATGCAATGTCTAAGTGTTGCATGCAATGTTCAAATTATAGACAATTGGCAATGTCTACACAAGGCTCTCCTCAAAGTCCAGGGCTTATTAGCAGAAGGTAATGAATATACCCTTCAACATTATAAACTGTATTGTATGCTTGAGTTGCCAATGTTTAAATGTCACATGCTTTGTGAGAATTATAGGCAGTTGGCAATGTCTGCACAAGGCTCTCCTCAAAGTCCTGGGCCTATCACCAGAAGGTAGTGAATATACCCTTCAACATTGTAAATTCTAATGTATGCTTGCTTGTACATAATAAGCAACATATTTTCAAATTTCAGGCAATTGGCAATGTCTGAAGAAGGCCCAAGTTCTACACCAAGGGTTGTATCTCCAAGGAAGGGCAAAGCAACAAAGCTAACTCCAAGGAAAGACAACTGTTGGACAGAAATATATAAACAAATATGGATGTAATGCTAATGTGGTCTTTCCATGGTCTTTTGTTAATATTTTGGTGGTCATTAACTCATTAACCATATAGCATATCCTGGATGAGGATTTGATGGATGTATATCATATGTCATGGTCATTTACGTGTGAACCATTTGATAATTTTGGTGGCTGCAAATGTCCTAGGTGAGGATTTGATGGATGTATAGCACGTGCCATGGTAATTTACATGTGAACCATGTTCTACTATAATTTGTTATGTATGTCTGTTATGTATGGGAGGCTGTGCTGAAATATGCTTTTGTGTGTGGTTGTTATGCTGAAATACTATTTTGTATGTATGGTTATGCTCAAATGCTTTTGTGTGGGTTCCTATGGCTGAAAACAGCAGCATGGAACAGCAAGCCCTGCAAGGGCATTTTAGACTTTTTCCTAGGGCAAAAACACCATCACATGCCTTGATTGTGTCAAAAGTGCCAAAGTGTTATAAAACAAAAAAAAATTAATGAATCAAATGTCCACTAGGAATTGGAAATCAACTTAATCTCTTTTGGAAACTAGGGGCACAATTGAGTGGCAGGAAAAAAATTCTTAGGAAGATCATATATGCAATAGGTCTACACAAGAGGATATTAAAGAAGAAATAAACCTGCACAATAGGTCTACACAAACAGCAATCAGATACAACCTGTACTTGAAAACTTTACTGGAATCTCACTTTGTATTAATTGCATTGACAGTGCTTTGGCTTATGTAAAAATGCTAAGTTATTTTATTTTTTAGTTCCCTTTTCCGTATTTGCCAAGTAGACAATTTTCTCTAAATATGGTTAACTATGGATATATGAGGAATCAATGATTGGCTTCAGGTGAAGCACGTACTTTTTGATGACCACTGCGTGTTGTTTCCTGCAATGCTTCCCTCGCCGCCGCGTTGCTCGCTGCAATGCTCCCACGCCCCTGCGACGCAGCGCCTCCTTGCCTTGCCGCAGAAGACGACTCGCGTGCTCAGCGACGCCCCCACGACGCAGCGCCTCCTCGCCTTGGTGCGGAAGACACTCGCCTTGCGCCGCCTTCTCACCCACGCACGACGCGTCGATTCGTTTCCATGTCCTCGCACCATCAAAACGATTGGATTATGTTTACTTTCTAGGGATATGATTGTCCATTCAAGTGGGAGGGACTAGTTTATAAAATTAGTTTCGCAACGTGGTTCTTATAGGGCAAAACATAAAACAGCCACAAACTTTGAATATTTTATCATGAGTCGATGAACTTTAGGGCATTCATGGTACCAGAGTACCTTGAAACTAGCATGTGAATACTTGCATGCGTGCTTACGTGTGACAGTCTTTTTTAATTAGTCGCTGTTTTGAATGAAAATGTACTTTATTGATTAATCGAACAAGTTATCTTACAACGCGAAGAGTTTTTCCCTTTCATACAGTGTGAAACATCGTCTCTCTTCTAGCGTCACAACTCCTCCTTGGATCGCGTTCGTTGTTGTGTCTTCGCGTCGGTTGGGGACGAGTTCGATGCTGCTCGTCCCCGCTTCTTCTGCTTGTCTTGTGAGAGGAAGTGTCTATTCGATTTTCCTGTGCGTCTAACTACCGCGAAACAATTTTCCTTTTGACCATTGTCCCTTAATTAATTAGTAATTAAGGAAATTAATCGTAACACTCCCCCTTGGACAAAAGGATCATTGTATTTATCAATTACAAATTTATTTATATTTTGGAGACTAGCTCACTTTGAATCTTGCAAGTTTTGCAATCGTCTCATACCTATTTCATGAACATATTTTTGAAACAAGGAAGTAGGTAAAGACATAGTGAAGAAGTCAGCCGAATTTTTACAAGACTTTGTTTTCAAGATATTCACCTCACCACTTTTCTGGAGTTCGTGAGGATAAAATAATTTAGGAGCAATATGCTTAGTCATATTACTCTTTATATAACTTGATTTCATTTGTGTTATACAAGCTGAATTATCCTCATAAATAACTGTGGGGTGTCACATGGATTAATTACACCTCATTTCTCTATGTGGTTAATCATTCTGTGAAGCCAAACACATTCTCATGAAGCTTCATATAATGCAATTTTTTTGAAAATGATTAGTAGAAATGGCCACTAAAGTTTGTTTACAAGACTTCCACGAAAAAAGTCGTTCCACCATAGAGAAATACAAATCCAGTTTAAGATCTGGCATTGTGGAGATCTAACATATAACCAACATCAGTATAACCCACCATGGTTATTTCTTGATTTTCCTATAGAATAAACCAAGATCATGTGTACCTCGTAGATATATAAAGATATGTTTAACACCAACTCAATGTCTTTTGGTTGGTGCTGAGCTAAATCTAGCTAATAAATTAACTGTGAATGCAATGTCCGACCGAGTGCAATTTGCAAGGTATATTGGTGCTCCAATTGGACTAGGATATGGAACTTCAGATCCCAAAATATCTTCATTATCACTCCTGGATTTTAATGGGTCTTTATCCCTGTCGAGGGACCTTATTACCATAGGGGTTTTTAATGGATAAGCTTTATCCATCTTAAAATTTTCCAATATATTCTGGATATTGGTAGACTGGTGAATAAAAACTCCTTCGGAGAAGTGCTCAAGTTGCTGGCCTAAGCAAAATTTGGTTTTACTCAAATCTTATTTTAAACTCCGTCAAAAGATGATTGCTAGCTTCCTTAATTTCCTCTGTGGTTCCAATAAGATTAAGATCATCTACATAAATTGAGATGATACAAAATCCTTTCGGGGATTTCTTAATGAAAACATAGGGGCAATCATCACTATTAATATATCCCTTCTTTATGAGTAATTCACTTAGCCGGTTGTACCATATTCTACTCGACAGTTTTAAACCATATAGAGATTTAATCAATTGGAAGCAATACATGTTGCGATTAGTTGTGGAATTCGGTAATTTCAGTCCTTCAGGGAATTTCACATAAATATCTGAATCCAGTGGTCCATATAAATATGAGGTCACTACATCAATCAATTGCATCTTCAAATTCAAATTTACTGCCAGCAAAATTAAATATAGGAACTTTATTCCATTCATAACAGGATAATATGTCTCATCATAATTGATGTCGGATCGCTGTGTAAACCCATGTGCTACGAGCCTCGCTTTATATCTCGCCACATGGTTGTTTTCATTAGTTTTACGGACGAAAACCCATTTGTTTCCTATTGGGAAAACATTAGTAGGTGTTGGTATCACAGGACCAAAAACTTCTCTTTTATTTAGCGAGCTCAATTCTGCTTCAATTAACTCCTTCCATTTGATCCAATCTGAGCGGCACTTAGCCATGATTTGGGTTCAGGTCCAGCTGAAGGGTTTTAGCAATATTGGACGCAAAATAAATATCGACAACTATAGCATTTCTTTTATATAATTCTCCTGAATTAACAAAATGGATCGAGATCTCTTCATTTATATGTTCTAACTCCTTGCTATTTCCCAAAGCAACAGAGTTCAGGTGTTCTGATGTCACAGCAGTCGGATTTGTGCACACATCCTTGTTGGGATTCTCAACTATAGGTCAATTTACAATTGTTTCTTGTATTACCTTATCAACTTCAGATTGATTATCAATTATTGACTTTGGTGGTAAATCTGTAAGGGATTTTTGTTTTCGTGAGCGCTTTTTCAGAATTGAATCCCTAACAACTGGAGTTCTCCCCCTCTTGTTTACATTAGGGTTAAGAGTGTTTTTTCTAGGTACCTCCACTCTCTCCGGTGCATTAGCTATAGGTATATGCGACTTAATCACACCCTTATGGTCAGTAAATACATATGGCAGATTATTTGCAATATATTGTAAATTTATAATCCTCTGAAGTTCCAGTTCAGATTCATTAGTACATGTTACCAAAGATTGATTTCCCATGACATCCCAATTTATTTCCTTGCAATCTTTTTGGTACTTATTATCTCCCCCTAATACTAGGAATTATCTTAATCGAAGATACAATCAGCGTACCTAGTCGTATACAGATCCCCTGTTAGTGGCTCTAGGTATTTTATAATTAACAGAGAATTATACCCCACATAGAGCCCCAACTTCCGGTGAGGACCCATTTGTGTACGTTGAGGTGGTGAGATTGGTACGTACACAACACAACCAAAATTTTGAGATGGGAAGTACTCTGTTCATTTCCACGTACCATTTTTAATGGGGAAGCTGTATGATATGCAGTTGGTCTGATTTGGATTAATGCGGCAGCATGTAAAACTGCATGGCCCCAACAACTGGTTGGTAGCGTACAGTTCTGTAAAAGAGGCCTAGCAATGAGCTTAATCCTATTTATCAAAAATTTATGTTTGGACGTATGGTACAAAATGCTCTATATTAATGCCCAGAGCCATACAATAATTATTAAAAGCCTTTGAGGTAAACTCAGCAACATTATCCAAACAAATGTTCTTAATTCTTTCTTCAGAAAAGTTGGCCCTTAATTTGATGATTGGGCAATTTAGTTAGCAAAAGCATGGTTTCTTGTAGACAACAAAGCTACATGAGATCACCATGTCGATGCATCAATGAGTACCGTAAAATACCGAAATGGGACTGATAAGGGTTGTATAGGTCCACATATATCACCATGAATCCTTCGTAAGAAATTCAGTGGTTTGTTTTTTACTTTTAAGGTATGTTGGCCTTAAAATTAATTTCCCTTTTGCACAAGCAATGAACATGAAATCTTCAGGTTTCGGGAAATCAAAACCTTTGATATTATGGCCAACAAAACTTTGCATGATTTTACGCATCATGCACAAACCTGGAAGACCAAGACGGTCATGCCAAATCTTGAACTTGTCAAGATTTTTAAATATAGTTTTTAACGCAACATATGGTTTGGGTTTGATATGAGCGTAGTACAAACCATATTAAAAAGAAGGAAGCTTTTCAACCACTTTTTTCGCATCCATGAATTTTAGTTAAGAGCAGGAATTCTTTTCTACTCTCACTACTTGTCTTCACATTGGAAACCATTGGTAGGAATATCTTCAAAACTTAATAGGGTATGTTTAGATTTAGGATACAAGAGTGCATCCTCAATTGTTATTTTAGTACCCATAGGAAAAACAAATGTGACTCTTGTAGAACCAATCATAAACGCATCGCTTCCAGCTATGGTCATAATATTTCCTTTTCGTTTAGTAAGAGTTTAAAAATATTTAGTTTCCTTTAATATAGTATTAGTGGTACAGCTATCCACGAGACAAAGCTCTTTCTCCATCTGATCTTCGTTAAATAATCTATAACAAACGATAAACAAGATATTAATTCTACATGAATTAATATTTAATAAAATGTATCTAGTACATCGACAATACATATATTGTTTAACAAAAGTGGTAGATGCTCTATATGAGAAAAGTTTGTACTGGAACTTTAAACTACTTATTACATAGTAGGCAGTTATACAGGAACTTAAACTACTTGTTACATAGTAGATAGGCTGATACATTAATTTGGTAACAGGACGTACACTAAATAGTGTCATAAAACAAATTTTGAGACTGGAATTCCACGATCATGTCGTTGGTATCCATAATACCCCGTTGATATTAATAATATCATTCTTCTCATGAAGACCTAGAAGAAGATTTGATATTCCAACACTTGTAGTCGCTTCAGGCGTTGTAGCAAAGTAAGCTTCGGGCTTCCCTTCGCGTGGCCTTTTGTCTTTCCCAATGGATTTAAGATATAATTGAACCAAATGCCTAGGGGTGCGACATTTGCGAGACCAATGTCTTTTGGTATCACACCTAAAGCAAGTTTGGTCTTTGTTGTCCTGATCCTATTTAGAAAAAGAATCCTTTTTATCCATTCCATTATTTCGACGATCCTTGTTTTTCGTCCATTTCCCGTTATTCTTAAAATGGCCATTGCCTTTCCTCTGAGTATTTGCATGTGCTTCAGGCACATGCATAGAACCATTTCGACGATTATTATGATTTTCCATAAGCAACTCGTCATGTTTTTCTGCCTAGAGCAGAGTGTAAATTAACTTAAGAGTTTTTTTCATAATTATGCTGTATAAATTAACTTAAGAGTATTTTTCATAATTTTGCTGATAATACAGCTGCTGGAGTATCAACATAGAGGGATGAAAGGTACATAGGGTTTGTCAATTTTCTCAGCATCAGTCATCTCTTTATTACAAAATTTCAATTTAGAGATTATCTTACGTAATGCAAATTTATATGCAACTACAGATTTGAAATCTTGGGACCGTAAAAGGCTCCATTCCCTTTGTGCTACATGCAATATAACTGATCGTTGTTGATCATATCTCTCCTTCAGGGAGTTCCAAAGCACTAAATGGTCCTCTTCCATCATATATTCAGATTTTAGGTTAGGATGAATACGATGGCGTAGGTATTATAATGCTGCATATTTGTAACGTGCCAGAATGGCTGGTGCATTCTCAACAGGAACTTCTATAGTAGCACTAATGTTACAAACGATAAAATTAATCTTAACATCCATTGTTCATGTCAGGTAATTACTATCGTCGATGTTAAGTTCGGTAAATTCCTTTTTGTTTAAATCAGTCATCTCCTACATGTAAAACATGTATTGTCTTGATTTTTTTTCAATAAAATTAAATAATATGCCTTCAGGGCATAATAAAATATCATGCCTTAATGACTACACGCACAGATACACACATATATAAAAATGCTTTTCTAGACATTATAATATGATATATTAATATCTTTGGGAGATTAATATATGAACTTTAATTAATATAGACCATGCAGAGCAATTGAATGAACACGAACATTAAAATAATATCTTCGGACATTTTTAATTTCTACTAGACATAAAGTAATAAAAATAGTGATATTATGTCTTTAGGGCATAATATATGATCTATTTAATGTCTTTTTGGACATGTATAATATAATATATCTTCAGGATTTGTTATATACTAAATTATATAGTTTTAGTGTCTATCGGATATTAATATTTTATATGCACAACATATAGTACACCAATATGCATTTATATGTCCCTAAACGAATTTCATGTGTCACAAACCGTGATTATTGTATGTCAAATTTTGCAATCAAACTAATCTGTATAGGGTCTAAAAGCAATATAATGTGCTGAATATGATAGAATCAAACTTCATGCATGGATCCAAACACACATAACACTGCACTTTGTTGATCACGGTAATAATTTTTCATACAAATAAATATATTTCACCAATCTACAGGAGCGAAATACATAGTACATACACATATACCGAGTACAAAGTAAATTGCACCAACTTCAGGGGTGTAATCGTGTATTTTTGTTCCCGTACGTACACACATAATGCTTATATGTAATTTCTACGTTACTCAGGGACTAAAATGCATAGAAATCAGATAAAATAAAGGTGGATTCTTCTGCCGATAGATTTGACGATTTGACACTTTCAACATTGGTCATCACTAAAATGCCACTCTGGTCCACTGTCATACACACAGATGGTCACGTGTCATACACACAAGTGATATACTTAGCAAACTACACATTTTGAGAGTGGCAAATTGCCATTTTTTTCGAGAGAGGGGATCGGGATTTGGGGATTTTAGTGGCTGGTGTGGGTTGGCCGTTGCCGTTGCTGTTGGCTTGGCCTTGAGCCAGTGCACTGCCGACGTTCCCGGCTCGGCCCCAGCGTTCCACCGCCGTTCCGCCGTGGCCGGCTTGCTCCAGCACAGGCAAAGCCGTTGCCGACTTGGTTTCGCCCCGGTGAGTCGCCGCCGCCTTTTGCTGCTCCTCCCCCTTGCCCCTTCCCTCCTCCCCTTCTTTCTTGTTCAGTCCAGAGACTCCCTTCCCCTCACCAGAGCCCAGCAAGGGTACATGGTTAGGCGGCCTCGATGGGAAGCCGAGGGAAGATGAGGGTTCCATGGGGTTGTATTTGGGGGTAGCGGGGTGCTGCTTGTTCCTCTGTGCATGGAGGAGTTGTCAACGGCAAAAAGTGAGGCAATGCAGTGGGCGATGTCGGTGTCGGCGTCCAGAGACGGAAGAGGTGGTCCGTCGAAGGCAGTGGCGGTGGCAGAGGCTTTCTGGGCACCCACGGCCGCGGCGACTGCCACGAGCCACGCGTTATCACCGTCCTCCTCGGCATCATCAGAGGACCAGCGAGCATCGAAGGACGACGCTGGAAGAAGCCATTTCGGCAAGGATTCCAGGGGAACCTCGTCGGAGCAACTGGACGGTCGGCGTTGGCGTAGACGAGGCGGTGGCATGAGAAACATGGGAAACCCCCTGTATCGATCCCCCTCACTGGTATGCCATCTTTTTTCTTGCTGAAAATAGATGGATTCGTTGCCTACCTTCTCAGGAAAGATTTTTGCGTGCTGATAACATGTTTTTAATGAAAATGATCTTCATTGAATGATTGAACAAGTTATTTTTACAACGGGAAGAGTTTTTCTCTTTTATACAGTGCGAAACATTGTCTCTCTTCTAGCATGTTGATGCGTGTCGCGTTGGTTGATGTGTTCGCGTCGGTTGGAGATGAGTCTGTTGATGTGTGTTTGTGCTTCTTCTGGTTTGTCTCATGAGAGAAAGTGTCTATCAGATTTTCCTGTGCGTCTAACTACCGAGAAACAATTTTCCTTTGATTATTATCCTTTAATTAATTAGTGATTAATAAAATTAATCGTAACAGTTTTTGGATCTTTAAGAGAACTACTAAAAAAAACATAAGAAAAATCATCACAAATTATTACACAAAAAAGACTATAAAAAAGATAAATTTTGTTACGGGGAAACGCTACCCTATGTTAAGAAAAGGAGGACTGCAATCGACAGCCGTAGCCCGTAGCCTTTACGCGGGCCGGTTCCGTCCCCTAACCGAAATCAGAATCGCAACCGGAACGAACTCGATTTATGAAGTAGTACAGAACACGAACTTCCGGCTCCTCTTCCTCTTCCACCCCAAATAAGCTAAGCTAGGGTTAGTGGGCCTGCGCGATGGGCTGCTAGTGCTACTGGGCCTGCGCGATGGGCTGCCAGTGCTCGTGGGCCTGCGCGAGCATCCGACGAAAATCCTTCTGCTTCGGACGTCCAACGAGGAGTCGTCTCCACATACGAACTCGACTCGGCTTGGCTCCGGCTCCGTCGATGGTATAAATAAGGACGCCGCCTCCTCTTCCTCACCAAGTAAGCTAAAAAAAAAAGTAAGCTAGGTTTCCACATAAGCTAGGTCATACGTCTTTCTCACCTAACAAATGATGCATAAGTATCATTCAGGCACTTTTCATTTAGCAAAGCACTATAATACCTAATTAGATCAAGCCACACACATATACATCATGATAATCAAAATAATAAACAATACCGATCAACACAATTGCTTTGGATAAATATACACTTGCCTTAACAACCCTAAAGACCAGTGTGCGACGATGACGTTCCCAACCCCGAAGCAGTGGCAATGGCACCTAGAACTAAGAACGGATCTCAATACCAAATAACACTAGCAAGATAATATTGCTTAAAGCTACCCTCACCTATCCCCAACCTAATACAATGACACTCGATACTTAGCTTATTCATCCGAACTGAAAATATAAAATTCTAGAAAACTAGCTTGCAAGGGCCATAACTCCCAAACCGATTGTCCTACTAATGTGTTCTACGATTTGTTGGAAAGCTAAAAGCACGAACTACGTTTTGCTCCACATGGTGGTCAACAAAATCTCAATATTGCCACCCGAATGAGGGGGCCTCTAGTGTACTCCCTCTTAACCCCATGAGGGTGAGAGCATTATTGACTGTGTATTGTCCATTGTATGGCTAATGTGGATCTATGTAAGATGATATGACGTGCGCTTGTCGACACGCGCTGTCGCCTATCCTTGGTCGCCGCCGCCGCGCGTCCTCGTCTGCCACCGCCACGCGCTCGCTGGCGCACACTGTTGCACGCGTGTCCCCGAACACCGCCGACGTTGCACACTTGTCAACGCTCGCCGCCATGCGTTTGTCACCCAACTCCGCCATGCGTCCCCGGCCATCACCGTCACTGCTCGTTGACCGGCGCTGCTGCGCGTCTCTGGACACCACCGCCATGCGCTCGTTGACGTGCGCCGCCGCGTGCCCCCCTAGCGGCCGTGGCCGCACGCTCATCGCCCGATGCCGCCCTGCGTCCCCGTCCACCGCAGCCGTTGCGCGTCCCCACGGCGACCGTGGCAGCGCGCCCGTCGCTCGCCGCCGCCATGCATCCCCAACCATTGGAAATGGAAAAAATCAACGAGAAGTCAAAGGAAGTGGGTCTGAGATCTCATAAACACCATTGGATCAAATTAGATCAATGATCAAAAACAATTGGAGTGCGTGTGAAAAAAGTCCCCTGAATAAAGGTCGTGACCTATTGCATTACTAAGGCGAGCACTAGGATGCAATGCTTGACCTCCCGACGCTCAAATCCCTTCTAATCTTTATCTAATTGAAATAGAAATGAGCTTATTGCTGAGGAACAAATCAATTAAAACGAATACATTAGTGTGATTTTCCCTGAAACCCTATCTTCTCTGACGTTCTTCTTCCTTTCTTTCTCTTCTTCCTTCCCTTTCTCTTTTGTAGCATCTAGGCCCCTCAATTTTATTTAATATATTTTATCAGGGGTTTTGATGATGATGACCAAATGAATATCAAATTAACTCACTTAAGAGCATTTAGGTTTATTGTGTGACTTTTATCCTTTGTGGTGTGGCATCAAACTCAATGTACAAGAGTTAGGATATTTTGCTAGTGTGTATGCTTGGAAGATATATCAAGCCTGTAGCTAGGTTCTTTTTCTTCTATTCTTTCCCATACTATTAGGGGGGTTCTCAAACTTATGAAAACAGTTTGGAGCAAACATAATCCCTAGAACTTAGCCTATTGCCTAAAAAATCCTTCCAACGGAATTTAAGTTCACGCTAGACAAGTCTTTTGTCTTCACCTTTCATTCCGTGTTCCACCAGAGAAATCTTGGTTCACACTGGACAAGCCTCTTTTGATCCTTACTCTTAGTCCGGCGCATCTCCAGAAAAACCCTAGTCCAAGCCGGACAGTCCGATGTGAACATCCAAAATGTTTATTCTTGTCTAGAAACTCTCCTGTTCACACTGGAAGGTCCGATGTGAACATCCTTTTCAAATAGCTTCTTGCGCAACTGTCCAGTGAATTTGTAGTTCATGCTGAACAGTCTGTCGCAAACTAAGTTTTGTTAGGACAGCGCGTAATCAAAATGCTGTTTGCGCCAAACAATTCGTCATGTGAAGGAATTTCACTGTAAGTCTGTCCGTCATAAAATGTATTTTCTCCGTTGCACTTAGTTATCGTTGAAATCCGTTCATTGCAAAAGTAAATTTGACAGTGCCTTTTAAAAATAGGTTTTGTCTTCTAATTAACAACTAGGAGGTGTCTCAAACAACTATTATCTACATCTTATCCTTTTTAAAGCTGTGAAACCCCTCTTCCAAAAGAGAGAACGGCACCGGAACTTCACTTATACTCATTCAAACCAATATTAGAGCCTAGTTCTTTGTCATAGTCCACATATCCATAAAAGGCCTATATTTCAAATGCTCTAAAGCTGTTCGAAGTTTGTTTCAGAGAATGCTATCTAAGTTAGTGATGGCTTGAAGCTTATTACTCTTGGATTTTCAATGGCATGTGTGGAAGTCCTCAA
>SPJY01001239.1:906892-920210 GCA_005191435.1 Raddia distichophylla
GGTTGAATAGGCAACCTCTATTGCTATTCGTTTCTTGTTTCTCGTTTCCCAGTTGAGGCAAGCACTTCGTAAAGGATCGGCTCCTGCTTAACGAATAACATTTGTTCAATGCTTTTTCATTAAGGAGCACCTAGCCTTAATTAGACAGTAAAAGAAGAGATGCACAAGTGTAATTAGACAACAAGGAAATAAAATAGATGAGGAGATGCATTAACACATTACAGTAATACATGCATGGTTTTGTACAGTATTAGATGAGGAGATGCATTAGCTAGCAAATCATTTCATCACACCTAGCCTAGTACAACGGCATGACAGAAGTTTCTATTGTCACACATAAGGTGAGCATAAACCATTGAACAAGCAAACAATTCAAGATTTGAGGAAAAGATAACTTAAAAATTTTCTACAGATTATCTTCTAAATGAAGCTCTAATTAATGCCCTGGATTCATTCTAGCACATTTGCTAAGAAAGTACAAGGAAAATTCTAGTTCATATTTTATTAAGACCATAGAATAAGTAAAATATGCTTCTACCATTGTATACAGATCAATCAGTAAACACAAAATATCTTAACTGCTTAAATTTGTATGCTTCATTCTATAAAAAAAATCCTAACAGATAGGATGTTAAACATATATAACAACTAAGATTAAAATATTGGATAGTCCACTGTATTAGCCACACCCAAACCAGCGAATATAGATGGATGCATAAACAAGAAAGAAAAATCTAACACTAATTCATATGCATAGACATGAAGAGAGGAGGGAGAATGGCTAGACCAATACCTAGGAGATTGGGAGGTTGAAGCAAGGTTCACAGAATAGCAGAGATTGACCAATCTAGGTCTTGGGAGGCCGTCTAGACGGCGTGGATCGGAGGCTATCACGGCGGTAGAAGTGGGGACCCTCCTCGCCGGCGGCTCGAGGGTGTAGTGCTGTCGTCGCCAACCAATCCGCCATCCACCATATGCACGGTGAACCATAAAGCAACGAGAAGAAGAAGACAGCCCCAACATCTTAATCGGAGGTGTTCCGCGAGTTGGCTTGCGGATGTAATTAACCGGGTGTCCTTCCGAGGTCGGCGGGGAAGCCGAGAGGGGAAGGGGGCGGCTACAGCACGGGGAGGAGGAGAGGGACCGGCGGCGGGGAAGCCATGGGGAAGGGGCGGCGGCCATGCCGTGGGGATTGGGGGGGTGGCTGCGTCGAGGAGAAGGGGCCGTGGCCGCGCTGGGGAGAAGGGGCGGCAGCCGCGCCGAGGGAAAGGAGAGGGAGAGAGGGAAGAAGGATTAAGGAGGAAGGAGAAAGATTAGGGGGGAAGGAGAAAGATTTGGGCAAGATTAGGGGGTAAAAACGCCATAATGGCATATTTTGGCGAAAGGACACTTTGTAATGGCATGTAGCAGGATTCCGGTTAAGTAATGGCATATCTCAGATCCGGCCACTTTATAATAGCATATATCAAATTTTCCCTATATTTATATGAGGAGAGGCACAGGGGATAGCCCAGGGGAAGGAGGCGGATCTGGGTAGATTGTTGTAGTGAGAATTCCTCCTTAGATGCGGTGCGGATCTGGGTAGATTGTTGTAGTGAGAATTCCTCCTTAGATGTGCTTCGCACCGCGTGCTTCATCTAGGACGACTTTGTGCTTTGGCGCACTATGTATAAGACACTTCATTAATTAGCCCTCCCCCCCTCTTATACATTTACTTTTGCATAAATGTACATATTTCCTCTCTTTAACTAGAAAATGGCGGATCTCCCGCCTAATTACCCCTTTATTATAAAAAGAATAAAGTGGAATTGTTCAAAAAAAAAAACAGAGATGCATATAATAGACTTGTTCTATTAGTTAATTAATTTAGGTGGGCTTTGGCCAGCTCCTGCGAAGGTATGAGTATAGAGTATGTATAAGCACAACCATACGTTAAATACATCTCGCGTGGGCCATTAATTTACATAGCATGCAATGTGACTGTCACCTTAGTAGGCTTCACGTTCGACTCGATCAGCTCTGTCATGAGATATCGGATCATGGAAGAAATCAATCAAATGTGGATCAGGAGGAGGATGATCAGCTCGATCCAATTAACTTTCCTTCTCTAATCCCTACTTAAGCACCATATGTACGTTACTGTACATTGGCACCATTCATCGATCACACTCACTAGGCAACAGTTAATTAAGTAGTAAGCCAACTAGCTAGCCAGCTTATAGATATGGAACTATCTATTTATTAATCGGTTGATGCGTTAACCAACAAGCTAGATCATTAAATTTGAATAAATGATCTAATCTTTCTTCCTCTCCTCCTCCTCTCAATTACAACTTTTAAATATATAGAAGTGATTGATATTTTTTTAAAGAAATTAATAGATTGAAAAACAGTAAAACACCAAAAAAACAGTGATTGAATGGCCAGGTTGAGGTTGATTGAGGTTGCTAGCCATTGTTGTGGCGTCGTGCTTGTGCAGTGCTTGCTGCGAAACTTAGTTTTGTTCCTCGAGGAATAATCTCATTTGCGTGTATGGTGCGAAACTGGGTTTTGTATTATGCAAAACCTAGATTTCTTGATGTGAAACTTAATTCGTTTTCTATGTAGAGAAACTTGGGTTATAGTAAAGCTTTTTTTTAAAAAAAAAAATCTTTTGTTAGTAAGCTCCGCTTATGTCAAACATTGGGCTGTACGGGGTAAAACTTGGGCTTTAGCGTAACTAAACTTTGAGGTTTTATGTTGTAAAACACTAACACTTGGTTTTCTACAATGCATTTTCCAAGCTTTCGGTAGTTAATTATCTTTTAGGCTTTCCATGTTTTCGCGCCCGATGATAGCCGTCTGATCCATTGGACGTCCGATTTGTGGCGTCCGGCGGATATAAATCCTATTTGTTGGACGTTTAATTATAAATTTTATTAAACCAAATGTTATATTTAAAATTTCTGGACGGGAAAAAATATAAAATAGTATAAAAAAAATAATTCATAACTAACTAACTAACCAGAAGCTAGCATATATATGTATCATGCATATATCTCGCGAGGGGTATTAATTCGTGCCGCGCACGTATAATTCTAGCTAGCCTCAGCCTGTGTCGATCACCTTGGTCGCCTTCACGTTCGCCTGAGCTCTATCTGTAAATCATGAGATCGATATTTATCGGATCAAGTAGCAGGATCATGAAATGAAATTAAAATCAAGCGTGGATATATATATATATCGATGGGATCAGGGAGCATGATCGGCTCCCAGCTAATTAACTCCCGTTAATTCTCTAATTAATAATCCATCCATCCCTATTTAAGGCTAAGCACACGTTAATGTCGATCAATCACACACGACATACACTAGACAACAATTAAGCCAACGTAACCACTGTACTTAGCTACATACATATCGCATATCATAGTTTGCCTTGCCGTACGTGTCATGGGCGCCATGGGATTGGGAATGCCCAGGTTGAGGTTGAGGTTGCTGGCCGTGGTTCTGGCGGCGTGCAGCTGCCTCTGCCTGCAGGAGGCGGCGGCCGCCGGCAAGGAGGACGGGGAGGCGGCGATGGCGGGGTTCGACGACGACCCGCTGTTAGCGATTCCCATAGCCGGGTACAAACATTGCCAAGTGGACAGAGCGACAGTGGAGGAGGTGTACGGCGACAGCTCGGCGGGGGTGAGCGCGGCGATGCTGTACACGAACCCCGGCTCCGACACCTACCGGACAAGGAAGTCGTGCGGGGGGTGCTTCCGTGTCGTCTGCGACGACGAGAAGGCGCCGGAGCTGTGCAAGACGAACAGCTCCGTCACCGTCACCGCCACCACCCAAGCCTCCCGCAAGTTCAAGGCCAAGATCACCAAGGGTGTCCGTGACTACTTCGCCTTGTCGCGACCCTTCTTGGAGCAGATCGCCGACACCGACGGCGCCGACGAAGTCGTCGTGCCCGTCCGCTACCGGCGGGTCAACTGCGCCCGCCAAGGCGGGGTGCGCTTCAAGGTAAACATGTTTGTGCTCGTCAGGGAGCGAAGGATCGAAAAGATCTCGTCCAGCTTTTCGGTCGAGATCACCAACGTCGGCGGCAGCGGCACCATCAAAAGGGTGCAGGTCAAGGGGAGCAGGAAGAACGAGTGGAAAGACATGGAGTCGCCATGGAGAACCATGAAGTGGACAGCCAACGGCATCTACCTCGCGAACCAGGACATCAGCTTCATCGTGACGACCACCGGCGGCGAGGAACTGGAGTTCACCAACGTCGTGCCGCCGAGTAACGGGTATACAGACGAGACGTTCATCGCTCCCGACGGCAAGAATTTCCACTAATGATCAGCAAAATCACATCGTACGTGCGTGATCACCTTAGTTTGCCGGCCATTTCATTGTTTAATTTCCGTTGTTGCTGTGCCCTGCGAGCATGCATGTGCTCTCAATCGATTTCTTCCAATAATCCGATGGCGAGTCCAGCGTCATGCATGCAGGTCGTGCCATCGCGTCACGTCACGTCCTAGTACTTCATTATCTACCTCTTTGTATTTTCCCTTTCTACTCCAGCCCCAATCGTGTGCAAGGCTTTTGATTTCATCCAATGTACTACTGCACTATCGTGCAAAATATTAATATTTACAATGTTTGTTGATTGCAAATAAATGTTTATTGTAAGCCTTTAATTTTCCAATAACTATATATATAATGTGTGCATGGCCTTTCATTTCATCCTATATAGTCCAACAAATAATTGCATTGCCTTTCAAATTTGTAAGGCCCATACATACACAAACAATACACTGTTGGGTTGCAACCCATGAAAACGACAAAATAGCGATCGTCTTCGTACTCACAACACCGAACAATATCTTAATAATCGAACGTGCGGCTGCAACGTAGCTTCCTAAGGTAGTAAGGTGGGTACGTTAATGGCCGAATTATTTTCCTTTCTCTCCGTGGAAAGCAAATTTTACAATAACTTCTTCCATCGTCTCTCCGCATCAAAAAAGTAGTTCTCAACTTCTCATCATCTTCTGATAGGTCTTGCACTCCTAGCTGCAAGATTTGTACCAAAAACAACTTCGAGATTTGCAATGATTGTCTATAGACAAACACATCTATAACCATTCTTTTGAAGGTATGTCAATGAGCATATGATTTCATCCAATGTACTGCTATCGTGCAAAAAAAAAATATTTGCAATGTTTGTTGATTGCAATAAAATGTTCATCGTAAGTCTTTTCCAACACAATATGTGTGCAAGGATTTAAATTTCATCCTATATAGTCCAATAAATAATTGCAATGGCTTTCAAATTTGTCAGGTCTGTACATACACAATAGTACACCATTAGGTTGCAACACATGAAAACGATAAAATAGCGATTGTGTTCGAACTCACAACACCAAACAACATGACAACATAGCTTCCTGAGGTAGTAAGGTGGGTACGTTAATGGCCGATGTATTATTTAGTTGTTCTCTGCCTTTTTCTTTGTAAAAGCCTTGCATGAACGTGGGTTCTAGTATAGCTAGATCAGGACTTGAGAGGATGTGGTTGGTAATACGAGCCCAAACAACTCCAAAAAATTCTCTCTCTCTCTCTCTCTCTCTCTCTCTCTCTCTCTCTCGGAAAATGAGGACTTCGACTCGAAGATCAACAATCTTGAAGAGGGGAAGAGAGCATGACATAATTTATCCTTTAGAGCTTCCCAACTTTCTTTGACACCACCTACATTTCGGACATGCTACTTATCCAATTAGAGATAATGGGAAAAGCCTCCATTTCATGGTCTCGTGGAAATCCTCGAGATAGAAATGAGAGAAAAGTTTTGCTCCAATTCCCGTAGGTGGTAGTATGGATTTTCATCCTTGATCCTGACAAATGACTGTTCCCGAACCATGGCTATGAGACCAGGGAGGAGCACATAGCCTGGTGTGTCAATGTGTCGTGACCCCGGTGTTTCCACACCAGAATAGACACCATGACTGTACTATCAGGAGGCTAGTACTCATGATGGACAAAAACGGATATCATCACTAGCATTCAATATCTAGTTTGAATAGAAAAGTACAATATAGCATTACCGGATATTGAGAATGAATAAAAATAAACATCAGAGTGCAAAAGCCTTCGGTGACGAACATCCAACCTATTGACCCGGACTCCCACAGCTAGTTCCACACACCTGAGTACAGACCCTTCTAGTCCTGGCTTAACCCTGAATAACAAAAATATCCACAATACTTGTATAATGAGGATGTGGCTCCCTAGTAAGCAGTCAAGCTTAATAATGAATGCAAGGATAAAAGGATAGGGGGTTTGTTTTACACAAAACCTATTGTCTAACAATTTTATTAGTCAAGTTTATTAAGCGAATGCATGAACGCAATATTCTCATAATCAAGGGAAAGTGCATACTCGCACTCGCACTCGAATCAATCCAATCCAATCCTACTCAGATTAATTATTTAAAATGGTGAATTCTACATGTGTAAACCTTTCGCCCCATCCATAACCGTGAGCACGGCTATCATGATAGTTTTAACTCTGCAAGTATGTACACTTTACCCACAAGCCCCGTCTCAATCATTAAGGGAGAAACGGTACAAAGCCAATCTAGCGATACTCCACCTACCACTTCACCAGCCCTCTGCTTTGGTTTTCCCCGGCCCAACCGATACCCACCCCAACAGTGGCCTATTGCTTATAGGTACCGGCTCGGGTCGTTCCACATTGAGGCCATTCGTCTTGGAGATTGATACCTTCCTTCCTCAGGTGGCCGCCTTATCGGTAGAGCATCAATCCTTATACATCCACCTACGAGCCAGCTGTTAGTGGGCTTTGTAGTGTACCGAGCTATGACCCAAGGCACGAGGCCAAAGGCACCTGTGGTTGTACTGTATAGTTTGGTCTAGAAATACACAAGCTTGAGTCCTTAATAGAGGAGACCCTTCCATATCACAAACCACATTCCCGGAAACATCCTGGCCGCATCTCCCCTATCCATCTAAGTCATCTTTTAGTTATTTAGGTTTTGCCAAAACATCATCATCACAAGGCCAAGGCCTTACAACAATTCTTTTGTAGTAGAATTTAATAATCAACCTAAATAACTACACAAATGATAGGCTAGGGAAAGTTGAAGGGGTTCTCAGATGATGTTAGGCCATATGCTAATACAAGTATTAACATATATGGGAACACACAGACTAATGCTACATGTATGCAAGTATGAACAATTAAACAACAGTGGTACATCCCAATCCACCAACTATTCCACGCCATAAATCAAAGGGCATATACCGACGGACGGAGGGGTTTAGAAAACATAGGACAATAATATGAGTGAGCAAGACTATTTCTTGCCTGATAACGGCGGCCAGCGTCGCAATTAGTCGTTGACGTTTGCCACATTGCCAGTGGCAATGTCACGGTCCAAGATCCTAATCTTCAGGTGCCTCCGCTACGTACAGTTCCAGCTCCGGTCATGGCCATCCTTCGGGTTTCTAGCGACTCTCGCGATCCCAGGACACATAGGAGCAAACGCAAATAACACCAAATATCAGTACAACACATAGGAAAAGTAATATTTTATTAAAATACTAAACGAAATAAGGAATTTATAGGATCTGGAATCACCTGAATCGGAGGTCGGGAGCTCTTGCAATAATTTCGGGAGGTTTTGAGTTAATTGGAAAATCCCAGGAAATTAATAAAGGTTTTAAACTCCAACTGGGCTTGATCACAGCTTTCGGCCTATCCTCCTCTTTTCCTTCTCCGCGGCCCAGCATGGCCCAAAGGGGGCATGGGCACAGCAGACGGCTGGCCTAGGGTGGCGGCAGAGGCTAACACGCGGGGTCCACCCGTGCGAGACCCACGCGTTAGCGGGCGGCAGCGGCGGCTGGCTTGCGCGCGGGAGGCAGCGCGGCACGGGGACAAGGTGGCGCGTGGCGGTCAGCGGCTGGGCACGTGCGCGCTGGCATGGCGGCGAGCGGCTGACGCGGATGAGGTGGCCAGCGAACCGAGGCCGGCTTGACTAGGAATTCATACCGATTTTTGCGAGCGCGATTTCTTGCTCGAATCTTCACCAAAACTTGTGATCCATATATCCAAATTGATCGGCGCGACGAGCTATTTCGAATGGTAGCCTCCACTCTTCGAGTTGAGATTTGGGTAGAGAAGGATCTAGGGTTTTTCTCACGGGAAGAGCTCAAAAAGTTGCGACGGCTATGGTTTTGGGGTGTGGTGGAGGTGTGGTCGCGAGAGAGGGGTCCGGAGGGTTTATATAGGGGCTAGGGCCGCGGATGTCTGTCAAGGAGAGTCCTCGTAGGGCTAGAATTCGGTCATGGGTCAAAACGGGCTTCCAGAGCTCTAATTTGAGCATAGCTCCGTTTGGTCGGCTTCTAGGAGGCTTCAGGTCATGGGTAGCTGGTCTAGGACGACCATGGGTCGGTCTTAGGTCAAGAGGGCCCACCGGAGTGTTTTCGGAGCTTTCTAGGGCTTAATAAATCTTATATGAGCCTTTTATACATAAAATAATACTATTAATAATAAATTTTAATTTTAAATATTTTACTATTTTTGAAATAACTTGGGACATTCTAATACTTATTAGGATGTCACACAATGGGGTGTGAAGATTTTGGAGGTTCCAAGTACTCGCCCTTCGAAACCGAGAAGTAATAGATAGGAGTAGAGTCTATTTGGGTGGTACACGGATATATGAAAGAAGTCCAAGACTTGAACAACCACCATTCCCCCGCAATGGTGCCAGAAAACTTATTAGTGGTCCTTACCCTAACAGAAATAAGGGGTATCAACGGATCATATACGGATTGGATACTAGCTAAACCAGACCCGGATTCATTATTTGAAAACAAACACAAATCAGATTCGGATACTCAAAAATTTAGATATGTATCGATATAGAATCGGATATTCTCGGATTCGTGTTTGATATTACTGATCCATAGCGTATTTAATCTTTCTAATATATTATTCTATCCAGAGAAACAAGAATTTCATGCTATACTATAACTTTTCATCCAACTAATTTGTATATTTTAATACTTTGGATAAAATAAAATTTTGATTGATAAAAGGGTTAAATGTATAGATGCCACTGCTCAAACGTCTTATTCGAGAATGGCCATCGTTCTTTCACTAATAGGATATATGCCATTACGAAAATGTAATAGCCCAAAATTCACCTAGCTATTTTAAGAGACTAATGTATGGGTATTGTTATACTCTAATATATTTTATGGGTCATTTCAAAGTATGATATACACTTGATAATTTTAGTAATTGTGTTAAACCTTAAATAGCCAAAATCAACATATGCCTTTGGCATGAATATTACAACATGACCACTAAAACAAATCTCTTTGATCCTATGTGTGTGAACTAAGTTATTTAGTTCCATATGACAAATATTTATTTAGTAAAATATACTCATGGCAATTGTATTTATTTAGATAAATAAATTACAATAATGTGAAGTACTTGTATTAAGGAGATGAAAGGTTAACTTAGCAAAGGTCAACTAAATAATGGGAGAACAATTAGAGAAATGAATTTGTAAATGAAATCTAGTGAGTAAACTTGCAAGAATGTTTATTTTAACCTTAGTTAAAATATTAGACATAAGTACATGTCTCATATTGTGAAAATCCTTTTTGAGATCCCAGTAGGACTCATTATCCCTTGTGATATAAGATGATAAATTGCGATAAATTAATGAATCTCATACCTAATAATCTCTTCCAGAAGTAAGAACTGTTTCCTAAAGAAAGATGAGTTTCCAGAAGAAACATAAACACTTCCATAAAGAAAGATTAATTACCAGTCGATATTTGATTTACACCAATGGTACCCATAGTGGACGATGACCCATTGATACCCAATACTGAAAGTTTACCACGAGAACACTAGTGATGTGCATCTCCTGCCAGTAGTTAGGAGAGTGGTGGTGTTCTTTATTACCCTGAAGATATAAGTTTATACCCTGAAGGTATGATGTAAATTGGTGAAAAAGGCAAATTGATTGATCCCCTAAATGTTAAGGTAAGACTGGTTATAGTGGTACAACCATATGTGTAAGACCCGCTGAATAGGCCAATTAATTATGTCGAGCCACTTGAGAATAATTGCAATATTGAGACCCAGTAGGTCTGATAGGTTATATCTAGAAGACATATAATGTTGCAATCAACTTTACCCATTTGTTAGTGTGACCCCCTAAAGTGGAATATACTTGTTTAAACCTAAGACAATATGAGGTTTGAGGACCAGAAGTTTCTTGCCTTAGTAAACGCTTAGTACGGCAGCAACCATAAGTTTGGACCGGTACTAAAATTGTCTTTAGGGACCTGCTGAGTATGCAGGGCCTCGGGTTGTTTGTTAACCGAGGGCCATGTTGGGTTATATGTATGCGAGATTCATGTGTAATCCGCATAGCGCTAAATCTCACATTGTGTTTTGAGATTAATGCTTTATATGAAGTCTCACGTGTGTATTTGGCTGGAAAGGATGGTGACCACATTCAGGAGTTATGTGGTACGAGTACCATCCATACCCCGTGTTTATCCATTAGAATAATGTTGTTTGTATTGCAGAAGTGGATAGTGGTACTTAAAGATTAAGATATACTGTTCCCAAATTATTTTGTTCACACTTTTTAGAAGCATAGTGTGATGGATGTCTGAAAGACATCGAACGTCGGAAGGCATCTAGAATGTCGTCCTGAAGGGGAGCATGAGCTAAATATTGATTCGGTTCATATGAAATCCTGAAGGTTTCACTTTGTCTAACCCAATAGGTTGACATAACGATCAATTAAAGTATTTTACCACACCACAAAATAGATCCAGAAGATTTATAACGCAGAGGTCCAGTAGACCGTATTGATTCTGAAGACCAGACCCAGAAAGTTATATAATATTGTACTCTTTTTTCCTTATATGAGTTTTTCCCATTGGGTTTCTTATAACAAGTTTTTAACAAGGCAATATTGCAATACAACATGCGTGTGCATTGTACTCTTTTCTCCAATCCTTTTTTTCCACTCAGTTTTTGGATGGAGTTTTTGATGAGGCACTGTCATATCGCGGTTTAGCCTAAGGGAGAGTGTTATAACCCTAAGTGATTTATGGGCCGAAAGCCCATCCCAAACCCTAGGGTTATTGTGGGCAAAACTAAATATAGGCTAGGCTATATATATGAAACCCCTTGTACACAAAAGAGATCTATCAATAAAGATTATTGTGCCTGACTTTTGTCTCTCTAAATCTGTGCCTCCTATCTATTGTGTTTGCGTGTGCGCGACTATTGTTTTACAACTGTTACTATGGCAGTAAGCCATATGCATCTCCTGCCAAGTCGATGATCTGATCATCGAATGGCCGATCGATGACGCAGCGCTACCGGCCTTTACATGGGTCGCACGACATATATATACATCCCTAAACCCTAGCTACTTCAATTCCTCGATCATCAATCAAAAAGATCAAAAGGCGACCTCTCCAAACCCCCTGAATCGCAATTCGCAAGGATGGCGATGGCGCGATCGATATCGGCGGTGGCGAGGCTCTGCCGCCGTAGCCTCCGCTCCCCCGGATCGCCGGCGGCGAGCACCCGTGAAGCCCTCCTCCGCCCCGCGGCGCCGCCGCCGACGAGGTTGCCGCTGGTAGCGCCGTCTCTCCGTCGATTCTGGTCGACACCGTCGACTCTTGCTCTTCCCGGGCTGCCCAGCCCTCAGGCTCAGGTGCATGCATGCAATAGCATTACGTACATTATTCATTGGCTCATCGCTCGGCTGCAATCTAATTGTATCTTGGTACTTGATGATCCAGTATTAGGCTAAGGTAATCCTATTTGAGATTAATAAGCTAATAATGGCGTTTGATCTCTAAGAAATACCAACATGCATGGATATATACACCTCCGATATGATAGGGACGATTTTGGAGAGAAATTCTATATTTTTCTAAAGGGCAAATTTTATTTTTGGCCACTACATCATACGATGAACACAGTAGTCCAATCAGGAGAAAAATTCTCTCACATCCCTATATTTATATGGAGAGTGGGGATAAAAAAGGTACGACATAACATTTCTCTTTTCTATGGTTTAATATGGTGTTTCCAGTTTTTTAAGTTTCTTACTCCAATTAATTATGAATCAGCTTAAAAAATATTGATCTAACGATTTCCCTTCATAGTGCTCCGGCTAGAGGTTATATTTTTATTTTTTTTCTTTTTAATATCAATTATAATTATAATTAATGTTGCAGGGCTGGAGATATTTCTCAAGCGAGGGTTCGGTGTTGACAAAGAGTGTTCACCGTTCATGGTTTGGACGATGGTGAGCACACATTGCACAAAAACATATAGGATGCTGTTAGAGTATATACCATAACTATTTTTTTTGAAAGAGGGGCAGGAGAACTGCCGTCCTATTTCATTGATAAGCAGGAGGAAATAAAAAGAAAAAACCCGTGCAAGCACGGGGTACAACCGCAGCGCTCCGCTGCAACCCTGGCCAGAGCCAGACACACCACCGGACACAGCCGAGAACACCACCTACAGAGGAGAGAGAGAGAGGAATGCAGCCCAACCGCTGCCACCTAGGCCAAAGGCCGAACAAAGAGATACAGATGAGGGAGAAGGGGAAACACCACCAACACTCACACAACAACGAACGACTCCTAGTGAATCAGACCCAGCGGAAACCCAAAGCATAAGAACGGCAACCACGACGCCTCCAACGAGGTAACGACGGGGAGAACCCGCCGCCGTCGCAAAGCCGCTCGGGTTTTCACCCAGAGCAGGGAAAAGTCGAAGAGGTGATGCCTCCAGCGAGGGAACGACACCAAAGGTGACGCCAACACCAGCCCAAAAGGGCGAGGCTTTCGCCTAAGACCTACCCTACTAGAGCAGAAGGCAAAGGCCGCCGACGGTCGCAAGCATGGAAGAACTGAGTCGCCGGCCGAAGATGCAGCGCCGAAAAACGCGAACGAACGCTGCCACCCGACGCGGAGGAAGCCGCCCAAGCCACTGGACACCTCGGAGAGAGGGAGGGTCGAGACGACAAGGACGGGACCGGGTCAAGAGGCAGAGGACGAGGACGTTGCCGGAGAAGAAGTCGTCAGCCAAAGCCGCCGGAAAGGGGCCACCACGCCTGGTGACCCGCGCACGGGAAGCGAAGGAGACCGACCGCCGCGCCACCCAGGCGGCACAAGCCGAACCCTGACACTAACCTAGAAGAAGCCGACCTACACCACCGAGCACCTCGCAGGGAGGGGAGGGCGAGGTGGACGAGAACGGGACCAGGCTAGAA
>SPJY01001239.1:923588-1085504 GCA_005191435.1 Raddia distichophylla
ATAGCATAATTTTGTAAACAACATCAACAGAAAGGATCTTTCAACTTCCACCCAGTGAAGTTGGAGATCCTTCAGCTAGTTAGATTGTTATATATACATAATAACTTTGCCGGCCATTCCATGTCTTAACAGACAACACTGGCACAAGGACCTCATAGGCCACGGTAAAAACCGTTGGGTTTAGTCCCACATCGGTTATTGGTAATGAAGGAGCACAACTTAAAAGGTGGAAGCACCCCTCTTCCACCAGGCTAGTCTTTTGGGCTGAGTTGGGTCAGAACCTGGTTTGTGCTTCCAGTTGGGCCAATAGATGTGGGGACCTGGGCCCAAAACCAGGTGTTGGTCTCGGGTGGAGCTGGATTGTTGTGGGCCATAAGATGGGCCGGATCGAAGTGGGCTCGCATCGGGCTCCAACAAAAACATTTGATTTTCACTCCTCAAGTTCAGTACACAGATGCTAACCATGAACTAAGAAGTCAGAGTTATCCAATATCCACAGGAATTTCTCTGTCATCCAGTTTGCAACTGTTGTTGTCAATTCTTTGTAAG
Organism: Raddia distichophylla; assembly: GCA_005191435.1. Lineage (NCBI taxonomy): Eukaryota > Viridiplantae > Streptophyta > Magnoliopsida > Poales > Poaceae > Raddia > Raddia distichophylla. Next base: position 924,138 of record SPJY01001239.1, read on the forward strand.
ATAACTCCAGTATGCAACTCACCCTGGCCCTGGTGCCTGTCAAATTGTCAATTACCCACACTAATTGATCAGCACCCACTCCTAGAGTTCATCTCAGCACAAAGATGCAGCAAGTGCTATCTGCTGACACTGTTTGTTATTGCAGTTGTCCATTCAGTCTGCTTCTTGCTGAAAAATGTGTGCTTCACTCTCCATCATAAGCTTAACCAAGAAGAATCAAGGGATCAGGATCATACACGGTAGCAATATCTCAGGGGAATTAACCTAACGTAATCCTGCAGTAGCCGGATTGGAATCGAGGTAAATTAATTAAATTGGTTTGCACAGAACAAGAAACCAAGAAATCATCAGGCAGAGAAACCACTGAACCGAAGGCAGCAAGAGCAGTTTGAACTAGCATTCAGGTATTGCAATCACAAACGAGAGCAGCAATTGGCAATAATCTCAAATTAAACCATGCGTACGGTGTAGGTGGAATTCAAGAAAAACACAAAGGACTCGGCCGGCGACCCGGCGTCAGCACGAGGCGGCGGGTGCGGCGGCCACCTCCACGACGGCTTCCGCGGCCGGCTGCTGCGCCTCCTCCTCCTCCCCCTCCTCCTCCCCCTGCGGCGCGACGTCGACGGTGGCGCCGGCGGCCACGAGAGTCCAGTCCGGCGGCAGCGGCAGCGGCGCGTACTGCGTGGGGCGGCGCTTGATGTCCCACGGTTGCGTCTTCTTGGGCCGCGACTTCATGTGGTGCTTGGTCGCCTTCTTCTGCGGCCGCGACGAGCACTCCACCGCCAGCGCGCACCCGCCGCCGACGGGGCGGAACCCCACCGCCGGGCGCGCGGGCCTCGCCAACGGCGCCGGCGCGGCGCCGGCCAGCAGCGCTGTGACCGGCGACATGTTCGTCGAAATGCCTCCGCCTCTTGCTCGAGTGGAGAAGGACGAGCTCGAGTTGCTCAGGTTTGGGATAAGGAAGGAACTGGTTTTGGATTGGGATTTGTGTAGTAGGGCTTCCACAGCAACATGCCAAGCAGAATCCGACCGTTCATCTTCCAACGCTAACATCCGACCGTCGTTTTTCATCTCCGATTGATATATATGAATGCTATTTTTATTTCCATAATTCGCAAGTTAAGGTCGTAGCTGATGCATAGAAGGTGCCCTTTTATTTTCCTTGTTCCACTCGCCCGCGGCTGCTCGTAGGTTTTAAGTTGATTTATATTCATTTAGTTGTTTACATGCTTTAGTTCGCTAAGTTTGAATAATCGAAAGAACATAGACTAGTCGTGTAGTTCGGATATGGTTTCCCTATCGTAATCGTAGAGCCATGAAACATAGGTGCGCTCTCTGAAAAAAAAAGCGTTTGTCCTTGTGATCGGAATAAGGTAGATAGCCACCGACCAACAGTAACCATTAACTTTCGTGTTTAGTGGGAAAAAAAAAGCAAACAAGGTGTGCTTGCGAGTTGAACTAAAATCTATTTGGATCTCATTACTAATGGCGCAAACAGTAGCTACTTTGTTTACATTATGGGCACGCCAGCTATAGGCATCTAATCATTGGGAACAACATAGCAAAGAAGAATTCCTAATTCTAAAGTGTCATTAAAGTTCGTGAAAGAATGTTCTTGTTTTTCGTTACAAAAACCAACACCGACGCCAAGATCAGTTTCTCTCATCATCTTTTTAGAGGAATCGACTAATCATCTCTTGACTAATTTTCGAATACTGAACTCCGTTGCGTGAATGATTCACAGCCCGAGGGTAATCCCTTGTTGAACCTAATGAAGCAATCTCCCGTTAGCCGCTCTTTCTTTATAGTCAAGTGGTTATAAAGTCCTAATTTAAGCTAGCAAAAATGAAGGAGGAGCACTGTCATTTATTAAAAAAGAGTAAAAGAAATAAAATGCAGACACCGCCACCACAAATGCCACCACAAATGACCTAACCAAATGGCAGGACTCAACATAAGAAAAATCTAAAGAGTTACAATCATGCACTATACACCTCTCTCGCAAAGAGAGAAACACCTACCGCTGCGGGTTACCGTCAATAGACGCGTAACCACAACACTTACAGCAAAACCTAGAGCCAAACAACATGACCATAGATAACCCCTACCATCTACTACGACAATCAACCGCCACCAACTGCGTCATCCTGGGGTGTCTCCTGATTTAGATGGTTTGAGCCCATGAAAACTAAAAAATATTTGATTTAAAACAAATGGACCACTATAGTTCAAAGATATACCTTGACGTCACAAATTATCAAGGTGTGATAGCTCGGCACCTACATATTGTTCCTAAATGGCATGTAAGATATTTTGCTTCTAAATGACATATGCATTCATCGGCAAGATTATTGGATTACATAAGCCAAACTTATAGCATCAATGCTAACACATAAATATGTACTTTCAGTTTCTTTTGCATGCTGGATAGTACGTATGCATCCAACCTTAACTTCCAAGATATCTTAGGTGGATGCAACATTCCTATGCCATATCCGGCACAACCTGGGGCTCTAACTGGCAGGGACAACAAACCCCTCTACGACTTCCCTTCACATTTGCAACACGGGGAGCAAACCCCTATGGCGTGCCTTCACAGGTTGTGCACGGCCATGAAACCCCTTATGAACAAAGCATGATGGGGATTTTCTACACTATGGTGGGTCTGCATACGACATAAGTTCACAGCTCGGGTATATCCCAACCGCGGATGAAACTGACCTTCAAAATCGGTTTGGACCTTCTCAGGCTGCAGGACAACGTACGACGTATCCACCAGACCATTACACCCCAAGTGCATACACGACAAGGGGTCGTTGGCGCTAAGTGTAATCATGTAATGTTATGTTATGTTATTAAGTGCATTCGGCGGTTTGGCGAGAAAATATGAACATTTATTGTCTCGGCATAATTTTTGGCAAGTTTTAGTTCAATATGTTTTTCCAATGCGAAATTAACGTTAAACAGTAATAAAAAAATATCACTGATCAATCTAATTGTACAAAAGAAATGTCAATACGTGGAAAGCTAATACAAAAATTGTTCTCCATAGAATTATTGCCATTGCATTTACTATTATGAGAATTAGTGACATTACATTTACTACTATTCACTTGTCACTTACCACTTGCCATTAACACGTCTACGTGACACTGTCTGGCACCATTGTAGTAGGATGGCTGAACAATGGTCCACCAACGCATGGATTAGGCCAAGTTGGTGGGAATCCCCAAGTTGGAGGCCACACCCATTACCCATCAAAGGACCTTCCCATCAAAAAAAAAAAAGAACTACCGCACGGAGTCAATCATGCTACGGCCCAGCCCTCACATCCTTCGGGACTGGCCCAAGTGTGTATGTGGAATTGATGCAGTGGTGGCCAGTCTCTGGTTGGACCGGACGGAGTACCGATGTCCTCTATACGCAGTGAGTTTACTTACCTTCATATAGAACGAATTTATTTTAGGATGTAACCTAACTTTCTATCATGTGCAAAACAGATAAATGATTGTCGTACGGCATCGTGGATGGATGATCCTTTTCTAATGGCAGCAGATGCATACATGATGGTTTTCTACGCAAGGATCGTAGATCTCGACCATCGTCTTGAAATGAAAAGGCGTACACTAGAGTTGCACGTCCGCACGGAACGCTTGTGCCCTACATGCCGGAGGCAACGCGGCTAGCTAGCTAACACCCACATGTTACGACGTACTTTTCAATTCCCCTGAGGCATGGTAGAAATAAGGTCGACACATGACTATAAGAAACGGCATGTGTCTCATGCATGCCACTGTTTATATATGTCATGGTATCGTTTATCGTCTAAGCTAATTTTTCGTAATTTTGAGTTAAATATGTTTTTCCAATGCCAAATCACGGTTCTCTCATGTCACCCGCCACCCGAGATGGGGGAAGCAGTGTATTTGCCATTCAAATACTAATAAAATATGACTGATTAATTAATTACACAAATTACGATAGGGCCGGTAAAATTGTAAAAAAAATAAATGTCCATATGTGAAAATTTGATTACATGTGATATTACATATGCGCAAAACTTGATCAAATTTAAAAATTCCACATGCAAAATGACGCATGTAAATTTTTAATTTTCAAATTTATCCAAACTTGATAAAATTTTAAATTTCTAAAATTTGAACCCTAATTAAAACCCTAAAACCACATGCAATAACGGCGCCCCGGCCAAGCGGGGCGGCGTCAGCTGATCGCTGCCACGCCGGGTGGCGGCAGCACGGCCGCGGCCACATCGGGTGGCGGCAGCTCTGTTGCCGCCATGCCTGGTGGCGGCAGCCGTGAGGGGTGGCGAGCCCCGGTGCCATTCCGGGTATTTTTTAACTAGTGGATTATTTTATTAATTTTCTATTTAATTGTTGATTATTTCGGTAATTTTTCCTGATTGCTTAGCCCTAGATAATTGCCAGAATAATTTGCGTCTCCATCGGAACAACTCGTGACCACGATTGGAACAACTCGCGCCTCCTCCAAATGACATCGCTAATGTCAACGAAGATTCCTTTTTTCGTTTTTCTTTAAACGATTATACCTTTCGACTGGGTGTTCCAATCCACAAACTGTTTTCACCAAGGTGTTCGTTGCATTTTTTTTTTAACACAACAAGACCCATGTTGCCATATAAATTTTACTGAAACAATTTGTCTATACTAATGGAACAATTAATTTGGCTTTTTGGGACAATACGTCTTGTCTGATGGAATAACTTGGTATTTGGTCTGCTGGAACAAAAGGCTGAACCCAATTAAAACAATGTATTTGGTCTGATGGAACAACTTTTACCTATATGAACAATGTATTTGGTCTGCTGTAACAATAGGCTAAAACCAATTGGAACAAATATGTCTAGTGATCTAGTCTGATGGAACACCTTGTATACCTGTTGGAACAATGTATTTGGTCTGCTGGAACAATAGGCTAAAACAAATTGGAATAATTTATTTGGTCTGATGGAACAACTTGTATACCTATTAGAACAATATATTTGATATGCTGGAACAATAGGCTAAAACCAATTGGAACAAAAATGTCTAGTCTGATGGAACAACCTGTATACCTATTGGAACAATCTATTTGGTCTGCTGAAACAATAGGCTAAACCAATTGGAACAATATGTCCAGTCTGGTGGACCACAGCTTGTGTATTATTGGAACAATGTATTTGGTCTGCTGGAACAATGGGTCTAGCCTCCCGAAACAATCTATCATACCTACCGAAACAATTTTACCAATCTTACTTGCCGCAGGGGGCGTTCCACTTCCGCCGCCAACCATGGGCAGGGTGCGCACGGCGAACAGCTCCACCAGCGGTCGGCCGCTGGCCGGAGACATGGCGCCTTAATCCATCCTATCTGAGGCAGCGCAGCGATGCCTAGAAGTGGTGTGGCGACGCCGAGACAAAGGGAGGCTGAGGAAGAGGGGTTAGGGTTGAGACGGCGCTCCATGATAAAGGAAGAAGAGATGGCGACTAGCCACGAGAAATCGCGTTCGTGAGTCTAACGAGACAGAAGAGGTGGCGGCGTTTGGTGTAGTTTTCTTGGATTAGAGCATTCTCAATGCAATCTCATCGCTATTCAATCCACTTGCTACATTTGTCTTTCATATAGTAGTATAATTGTTTGAAGGTAAGATGTAGAGCCTTAGTGTGAAGACCGAAACCTAGATAGAGACTACGATGGAACAAATTAACTAGGCGTTTGTCGGCCTCGTCTGGCTTGGCTCGGGCTCGGCTCGAATAGGTCACGAGCCTTCATCAAGCATGATCAAGTTTTATCTGCGCTCGAACCGATCTCGGGTAGCTCGTCGAGCCCAACCTTTTTGTCCGGCCCTACTTTAGTCGCCGCCTCGCCGTTCTACCTTTCCATCTCCCACCGTCAATGTATGTTTCCTTTTAATTTTGAGACTTCTTCCTCCATGGCCAAGGATATGGCGTCGGGCAAGCGACGAATACGCGAGCCTTTCTGGCAGCACACATCACGTACTGAGAATGCCACATTTCTTTGGCCCAGAGCCCCAGACGAACTCGACACAGTGTACTCTGGCAGTCTGCCCCCCTGTTGGCGATAGTTACGCTCAAAGAAATTAATCCGCAAGCGGACGGATATCGCTTGTAGTTTTCACCAGGAGTATTCCTAGAATTATCGAATCCACATGGAACGAGGGTTAAAGAGACAATCCTCTATATCTTAATTATTTAAAATACCAGCCAGTCTAGGTAACGGGGTTTAGGATAAATAAATAAAAAGGACCGGTGACACACGCACAAGATAAATATTCACACACAAATAAAGAAAAGCTACTCTAGCTAGATAGACAATTGGGAGGACAACTAGACAAGTTTAATAAGTTCACAAAATTGTGTGATTCAGTTTATTGAGTGAGCTTTGGTAATCAAACAGTGGTTCATTTGGTATTCGTCGTCGGAGCTCGGACATTCACTACCACCCGCTATCCTGAATTGGAATCCCGAATGGTTATGATCATTTCGATAGGGCTCTACTGATCCAAAGCTGGACGCTGTGGGTTACACACGAGATAATTAATATCTACGGATGGATAGGGCTGTCACCACATACCACCTACCACATATATGTCGGCCTGGGTGTAAACCGAGTTAGTCCTAGTCTCAGATACCACGTCTGCTATTATTTCCAATCAATCTTCCTCAGTACCAAAAATAAGTTGATTTAGGTTCAATGCCTGGCTCTTACAGTATATGAGTGAGAACCTAAACTGATTCCAAACGAATACAAGCTATCGGTAAGGCAAATTTACACAACTCATTCATGTAGATATACTCAACTCAAATAAAGATCAACACACAGACAATGAATGAAGTGATCTCACAAATTGAAACAATTAGGAAAGGGTACAAGAGCTATTACCCGAATTCCCGAAGACACTTCCAGAAATCCGAGCTTCAGCTCGACTTGACTCTAACTCCCAACTACTACTAGACTAAGAGCTACTCTACTAAGTGAAATGAAAGGTGTTGTAATGTGTTGTGTGTTGTGTTACAAGTGAGTGAGGGGGTCTATTTATAGTGATCCGCAGCCAACCGGAGACTTCCACGTGTAGGGACAAGTGTCACCCACTCCCCATCCAAAGGAGAATCCAAGGAGCATCAAAGAGGGGTTCGGCCGGCCTAGTGGGTCGGCCGACCCACTTCTAGCTCATTTGGCCGTCCAATTTTGTTGTGATGCTCCATGGACGGTGTAGACCATCCCCTCAAGTCGGTTTCTCTAATTGTCTCCCGCAAATTAGGAATTCAATGGAATCCTATGCTCATTTGTGAAGGAACCGGGTCCATTAGATCAAACTAACTGCAATGAGGGTGTAGATGTCTTCAATTTGTGCTTCTAAGCCACTTGGGAGAAGTTGGAGCCGGATTGATGACGTGGCTGGGTCGGCCGGCCTAGGGTGGGCCGGTCGGCCTGACTTTTTGTTAGGTTCGGCTCCGGTTTTTTCCATTTTGTACCTGTAGCGCAAAACTCACCAAAACTTATAAAACTTTATTAGAATAAATAAAATGTTAGTATAAAACTTGATTTTTCCTCCGAAATGCTGGAATTCCGGAATATGTTGACGTATAAAGTTGGTGTTTATTTGACGTCAACACCCCCCAAGCCCATAGTCAGTGTGAATCATGTCAACCCATGAAAAGAGGACGGGGTACAACGACGCTGACTGACAGCTGTGGTGATGAGGTAGAGCGGAAGGGATGGAGTGGTAAATGGAGATGGACACAAAGTAGTGGCCGCCGGTGAAGGAGGCGGAACGATGGATGGGTGCGAGGTTGATGGGTGGCCGATGGTGGAGGTGACGAAGAAGAGGGGAATGGGTACGGCGCCGGTGTGATTGCCACTTCGCTTTGGAAAAAACTCACAACTGATCTGCACTTCTGAAACAAATCTGCAATTGGGCTCGAAGGGATGATGGGCTGTGAGAGGGGATGGTTCCCCCAACTCTGCATCCGATCTATTGGACGCTCGATCCTAAACGTTTCCGTTTTAGTTTACCGGATTTGATAATTTATCGACTTGCCGGTAAGAAACTTTGTGAGCTTTTCAGAATAGCTTGGAGAATTCAACACTTGGTTTGGCTTGCTTTTAGAGTGTGTTTGACTTGCTTTTAATTCTTTCTAACCTATATTCAAGACAAAAACGCACCAAAGCAACTGCATTTCAAAACCACCGATAAATGAACAAGCAAACAAGGATAAGCAATAAGATGAAAATGAAGACCACGAAAGGCCTTACACCGAGGTAGGCACTAGATTATTTTCCAACAGTTAGCAAGACAAAGCCTTACACACTTACAACAAGCATTCCTGACACCACCTCATGTGGTCATGTGTAATGTTGCGCACTATACTACTAATATACTACTCCGTATTACTGCTGCTTGATCAGCGCCTTGATAATGCTAGTAAGAGCTGAAGCTCCTGCACTGCACTTTGGATCAGTGAAGCATGCCCTCCCTTCTTCCGCTGCCTTGCAGAGCTACGGATCCAGGGGCACCTTACCAAGAAAAGGGGCTCCCATTTCATGGCACATCCTCTCAGCACCACCCTTGCTACTATCAAACACCTCACGGCATGCAACAACAGATAAAAGATTGGGAGCTTTCTCCCTGATATAGTTCAGTGCCCACTCTGTAGCATCTATCTCACCTTCCTCAGTTGGCTTCACAAACTTCAAATCTGAAAAATGCATGCCTCAAGCCACTCATGTTCTCCACAACACCTAAGATTGGAACCCTAGTCTTCTTGCAAAAGATTATCTCCTTCCTTACATCAATCAGAGAAACTTGTTGCGGAGTGGTGACAATGATCGCACCGTCAATTCCCGAGGGCTCGAGGCTCTGCACAATTGTAATATGTTCATTTGACGTTCCAGGAGGAGTGTCCACAACAAGATAGTCTAAGTCCCCCCAATTAACATCCTTTATGAATTGTCTAGGGTATGTACCCAAAGGTAGGGCGGCGAGGTTTTACTCAGCTAAAGCCACCGCAGTCGTAGAGCGCGAGCGAAGCGTTGAAGCTCAAGGACCCCTAGGCCCCCTAGCTGGACGGGCGAGCACACCGTTTCCCAATTTACTCGAGGGGGAGGTCCACGAGTGGAGGAGCTGAAGCTCCTCCACTGCACTTTGGATCAGTGAAGCATGACCTCCCTTCTTTCGCTGCCTTGCAGAGCTACGGATCCAGGGGCACCTTACCAAGAAAAGGGACTCCCATTTCATGGCACATCCTCTCAGCACCACCCTTGCTACTATCAAACACCTCACGGCATGCAACAACAGATAAAAGATTGGGAGCTTTCTCCTTGATATAGTTCAGTGTCCACTCTGTAGCATCTATCTCACCTTCCTCATTTGGCTTCACAAACTTCAAATCTGAAAAACGCATGCCTCAAGCCACTCATGTTCTCCACAACACCTAAGATTGGAACCCTAGTCTTCTTGCAAAAGATTATCTCCTTCCTTACATCAATCAGAGAAACTTGTTGCGGAGTGGTGACAATGATCGCACCGTCAATTCCCGAGGACTCGAGGCTCTGCACAATTGTAATATGTCCATCTGACGTTCCAGGAGGAGTGTCCACAACAAGATAGTCTAAGTCCCCCCAATTAACATCCTTTATGAATTCTTTGATGAAATGAGTCTTTTTGGCACCCCTAACCATGACAGCATCATCTGGATTTACCATTCTTGTCGAGGATGCCGAACATCGCCGCAAGGACACGCCTTGCCTTCTCTGTAGCAGAAAGGCCTTTGGAATGGATCTTCTTAGAAAGACGCGCACTGGATCATCAAATCCCTGTTGAGTTGTGGCTGTGGACTGTGGTGACCTGTAAGAGGGCGCTTGGCGCGCTGCCCTGCAACAGAAGGGAGGACTCATCTAGCATGGGATCCGGCAAGAAGTCATCGAAGACATGCAGATCCTGAGAGCAGGTGAGAGGGATCAGTGGGTCATCCATCTCAGCAACGGGAGAATTCATCACCTGTGAGGGAGCCTGCACCATTGGAGTTGAGTCCTGCAGCTTTGGAGTTGAGTCCATGCCAGGAGGTGCTGAACGAAGTTGGGGATGCACGTCCTTGCTGAAGTCTTGCGGCTGCTAGGCATCGTGAGCAGCAACGCCCTGCAAGCTGCTCGTGTGGCGGCGCCGCGACCCTGAAGATTGCCCCCTGTTGCCGGGGGCGCCATGGCCGTCCCCGCCCACGTTGATGCCCGCCTCCGCGTTGCTGCTGTGGCATGTCGCGGACGTCCCACAGCGTGGCCCGTCTGCTTGGCGGCGGGGAGCCCCCACCATCTCCCTCATCTTCCTGGCGGCGCGGGAAGGCAAAGGCAATGCGGTGGTGCACAGGGGCCTGTTGCTCACCGTCAACACAACCTAAGACCCAAGTAAACTCGTACCTGCTAAACAAGCCGTCTCCATCGGAGGATGCTTCAGAAGGCATGCCACTGACATCACTCGCCGGGCTTCGCCTGCCGAATCCAAGGTCGATGGAGTCCGGGTCAAAGTACAGGACCTCGTCGACGTGCACGATGACATGCATCATGGGTGAGCAGCCTTGGCGGCACGGAGTTGTGCTTGCCGGCCACCCGCGGTTCCTCGAGCTTGATGTTGGTATCCTCTGCCCAGGTCCAGAGGCAGAAGCAAGCATCTTCCTTCTGTGCACGCCGCTCGTCGGAGACCATGGCCCCATGCAATGCCGGCCTCATTGAGTAGCGCCTCAGCCACCTGCATGGACCACGCGTGACGAGGGATGCCCTCCAAGCACACACACGCACTTTGAAGCAGACGACGAAGTAGCTGTGGTTTGATTCGTTTTGCACTGCAAGAGTTTCTCTGGCTACACCAAAATAGTCAGCGAGGATCCTCTGAATTTGCCCAGTACCTGTGATGTAGTCGTTTCAGTAGTTCATATGAATTGAATTGTTTTGCTAGTGCAATTAGATAGTTTTGGGGGCGGGAGAAGGTTGAATTGTCCCGATTTATGCTCACGGATCGGACGGCTGGTGGGGTGTCTGATTGTTGGTTTCAGCATCACGAGCAAAATATTTCAGCGTCATGACACATTTATGTGAAATCAAAACAAACAATTAAAAATGAATAACAAAAAGATAAGAGCATCCCCAGCAGGACCTTCAAATTTCCCTCTATCGCTACAGTAATTGCTACAGTAACTGCTACAGTGCAAACTCGCCCTCACATGGACCAAGTTCCCTCCTATTGTATTTGAAAAATTTTGAAATAGAGGCCATTTTAGGGGGTGTGATGGGGATGCTCTAAGAGCATCCCCAGCAGGCCCTCCAAATTTTCCTCTATCGCTACAGTAACTGCTACAGTAATCGCTACAGTGCAAAATCCCTCTCACATGCATCAAGTTCCCTCCTGCTGCATTTGAAATTTTTTGAAATAGAGGTGGATTTAGGGGGTGAGATGGGGATGCTCTAAGACATACTAAGAAGGAAAAACCCACCCTTTTTTTGAACTAAGAGCGGAAGAGCTGCCTTGTATTGATCAAAGAGAGAAGCAATTACAGGGTGGAGGAGTGAAGGGCCCCTCCCCCCGTGGGCCTAAAGAACGCTTAACTAATTATAAAAGGGGCGCCTGCCACCCCCTAGAGGCGCAGGTCATCAAAAAGGGAAGAGAGGAAAATTGGCGCGGGTCTTTCGGCCTGCCGGAAGACACGATGGTTCCTCTCAATCCAAATCTGCCAGATAGTGCCCGTCGTGATGGAAAGGGTTTTTTTCTGCGGCTTCCCCTGGAGGATGTCCACAGACCACCGGTTAGCTAGACAGTTGGGCTGCGTCCAACGCGACGGGTCCTGGCGAGGAGCGTCGAGCGAAGAGGCTAAGCGCATCCAAACGAAGGTGCTGAAGTCGCACTGAATAAAGAGATGCTCGGGTGTCTCGAGGTTCCGTCTGCATAGTGGGCAGAAGTATTCATTTGGCAGTTGACGACGCTGGAGGGCATCGGCCATCAAGACCCGTTTGTGCAGCAGCGTCCAAAGGAAGAATTTACACTTACAGGGAGCCCAGAGTTTCCAAGCTTGGTGGAAGGTTGGTTTGGCCACGCACCTAGTGAACTGAAGCAGATAAGCTGATTTGACGGAGAAGCGGCCGTCAGTGGAGAAGCTCCAACGCAGGCTGTCAGGTTCGGCCAGGGTAAGCTGTCAGGCTCTCAGTAGTGCGATGAACTCGGGGATGAGCTACGGAGCCATGTTCCGCCTTAGGTCCACCAACCAAGTATAATTAGTAATGGCTTTGAGCACCGAGCGACACTTTCTGGAGGAAGCTTTGAACAAATTTGGCGCCAGGTCCCGCGAACCCACCCCTTTTCTTGTCATCTCGGCTGGCACACTCACGAGCGCTCCGCCGCCACCATGATTTCTCGCGGCAAGTCGCCATCATCTCTCCCCCTGTGTCTTCATCACCCTGTCTCGGGCGCCGACACATATAGCTATGTGTTTTATTTTCCAACAAGGTTATACGACCAATAAAAAATGTTATAAAGAAAGTTTCATCACAGAACAGATTGAAACAGATAAGTTTTTATTACATTTGAGCTGAAACCAGTAGGTAGACGGTTTCATGCAACAAACTAAGAATTCTCTTTCACAAAGGAAAAGAAAATCTGCAGATACAGGAAGTTCTCATTGTAAGTTCCTTCCGGAAAGCAATTAAAGTAGGGCTGAAAATATAGCTCGTGGCTTGCAGCTCAACTCAGGCTCGACTCGGCTCAGATAGACATGGCTTGAATGTGTTAGTGAGCTCGAGCAAAGCCTAGTTTTTTGGCTTGTTGAAATATATAGCGAGCCGGCTTGAGCTCGGCTCGTTTTTAACCTAGCTCAGCTCGGCTCGTTTACACATTTTGAATGCGAGAATGCCTATGGCTCGTGTCTTGGCTCGGGCTCGAACGAATTTGGCTCGGCTCGTCTCGGCTCGGAGTTCTAAATAGCTCGAGCAAAGCTGAAGGGATCCTAGGCCAAGAGGGGGGTGAATTGGCACCTTTTCAATTTTTAACCCATTTCTGCACTAAGCACTCACACCAATAGACACCTTGTTTAGCACTTGAGTGAATTACTTTGCTATTGAGCCTACACAATTTTAGTCACATGATGCACAAGCGGAAGCACTAGTACAAGCTATAGAGCACAGACGAAAGCAAGATTAGCTCAATCGACTACTAGGGACACCAAGGTCACCCACACGCAATCGCTCACAAGTGCGGAATGTAAAGGAGTAAGGCGAGAATGCAAACCGATATGTTTTACCGATGTTCGGCGCACCACACATGCGCACCTTCTCACTGTTGAGCAAGTTCACACCGGAGCCCAACACATGCGCTCAACGGAGGAACCGGGACCCTTTCGTCCCAAGCGCTCAATGCACTACGAAGGCTCTTTCACCTACACATGGTGAGGCGAGCAAACTCGTACAAGGCACTAGCAGCCTCCCACAAGTGGAAGACCCCAACACAGCAACTCCACAAGCCGGAGCCGGCCTCCACACTGCGGATGACTTTTGCACACCAAGGACGCTTCCACAGAGAGCACCGGACACCTGTATCCGATGGACAAGACGCGTTCTTGGGCTTGCTTGCGGTATGGATGAAGAGGTTCGCTTGGCGTAGTCATTCCCAGGTACGGCTTAACGTAGTCGTCGTGGTGAATACCGACGAGCTCTCGGAGGTGGTGAAGAGCACGAGCACAAGTCCGGAGCGGCAATTCACCTCTCTTCCACGTACCATGGGCTAGTCGAATAGCACCATGGGAGAGGGGGAAACCGAAAGGGAAACCAAGAGAAGGCTTGGGGATGACACCGGGGAACACTCTCCTTCTCCCTCCCTTCTTCTCCCTCTCAAAATCGAACTCAAGTGGTCATGGACATGGTTGCTAGGGTTTGGGCATGGGAACTCACCAAGCAAAAGGGGAAACTTGGGGATGACATTGGGGGAGGCTTACCTTCTTCCTCCCTTCTTCTCCCTCTCAAATCCTTACTAAAATGGCAGGAATCATGGTGGCTAGGGTTTGGAGAAGAGGGCACACCATGGGAGCTCTCACAAGAGGCTTGGGCAATGGGATGGCTGCAAATGAGGCTCTCTCACCTTCTATCTCGTGCCCCACACTTGTATTTATAACCCCCCACGAGAAAACACTACAAAAACGCGAGAAATATAGCCCCAACCAGTCAATCAACGGAACTTCCGTTAAGGTGTTTCGGGCGAAGAAATAGACCCAAACCGAGGCTCTCCGTCGGAACTTCCGTCACCTCGACGGAACTTCCATGGGGCAGCCTTGGGTCCTCCACTGAAACGCCCATAACTTTTGCTTCCGAACTCGGATTTCGACATTCTTTGACATTTCGGAAAGCTAAACTCCACAAGCCGGAGCCGGCCTCCACACTACGGAGGACTTTTGCACACCGAGGACGCTTCCGCAGAGAGCACCGGACACCTGTATCCGATGGCCAAGACGCGTTCTTGGGCTTGCTTGCGGTATGGATGAAGAGGTTCGCTTGGCGTAGTCATTCCCAGGTACGGCTTAACGTAGTCGTCGTGGTGAATACCGACGAGCTCTCGGAGGTGGTGAAGAGCACGAGCACAAGTCCGGAGCGGCAATTCACCTCTCTTCCACGTACCATGGGCTAGTCGAATAGCACCATGGGAGAGGGGGAAACCGAAAGGGAAACCAAGAGAAGGCTTGGGGATGACACCGGGGAACACTCTCCTTCTCCCTCCCTTCTTCTCCCTCTCAAAATCGAACTCAAGTGGTCATGGACATGGTTGCTAGGGTTTGGGCATGGGAACTCACCAAGCAAAAGGGGAAACTTGGGGATGACATTGGGGGAGGCTTACCTTCTTCCTCCCTTCTTCTCCCTCTCAAATCCTTACTAAAATGGCAGGAATCATGGTGGCTAGGGTTTGGAGAAGAGGGCACACCATGGGAGCTCTCACAAGAGGCTTGGGCAATGGGATGGCTGCAAATGAGGCTCTCTCACCTTCTATCTCGTGCCCCACACTTGTATTTATAACCCCCCACGAGAAAACACTACAAAAACGCGAGAAATATAGCCCCAACCAGTCAATCAACGGAACTTCCGTTAAGGTGTTTTGGGCGAAGAAATAGACCCAAGCCGAGGCTCTCCATCGGAACTTCCGTCACCTCCACGGAACTTCCGTCACCCCACGGAACTTCCATGGGGCAGCCTCGGGTCCTCCACTGAAACGTCCATAACTTTTGCTTCCGAACTCGGATTTCGACATTCTTTGACATTTCGGAAAGCTAAGAACGAGACCTATCCAACCATCTAGGTTTCAACACATTAATACCAAATTAATATTTTTGAAAGTTTAGAAAACCCAAAAGCACATATTAACTTTGGCGATTGGCTCTAACCACTCCTCCCAACGTTGCGCCTAGGGTTGTAGGCTTTCTTTGTCAACTTGTGGACTTGGTGAGAGGTACGGGTGACCAAAACAACTTGCTTTGATACTAATTTGAGATTTCAATTTCCCGATCTAAAATCTGACTCCCGAACCCTTAATCGAAACCCTAACTCCCACACTACTCTTGACATGGCTTGACTCCTATGGGCTATACTTAGGCTCTAGGGGTTTATATATGCTCTGGACTTGCGCTCATGACTTGGCTTGCATTGCTTGAGTTGCTGATGAAGCTTAAAGTAGCTGTAGATGTAGCAGGACCTGTCGAACGACACACGCAAATAAACAAAAGAAGAACTAAGGAAACTCAAACGTCCTTAATCTTGTCGTCCGTTGTCATCAATACCAAAATCCTCCACTTAGGGGCTTGAGCTTACAAAAGCCTAGTTTTGGGGCTCGTTAAAATAGCGAGTCAGCTCGAGCTCGGCTCGTTTTTGAGCTAGCACGGCTGAGCTCGGCTCGGCTCATTTGCACCCCTAAAAGGCGTCTAGATTAGGTTTCTACGTTGTTCACACGTCCACACAGTTGTGTACTTGCATTAGGTTGTTCCTGTAAAACAAACCTTCCATATATATCGCTATTGGAGTATAGCTTTTAAATGACATGATCAGGTGGACAGTGACTCTGACCAAGCGACCACAAAGCTATTCTTAGTTTGGAGACTTGAGTAAAGTGAGAAGCAAACCGTGAGCCAGCATGACTCTAGAAAGGAAATTCTTAGTTTGGAGACATTTTAATAATGAACTCTGAAGCAATATATAATGGTCCCTTTTCCCGGAATAAAATAGGACGACTCTAGAAAGGCTAAGCAATATATTTCTTTTATAGTTTTGCTATTTATCAATCGATCGATTTCTAGAAAAATTCCAATCACTTATATATACTTAGAAGTCGTAGTTGAGGGGAAGATCGAGAAGAAAAAAGATTGAATCATTTGTTCAAATTCAATTATCTAGCTTGTTGATTGATGCATCAATCGATTAACAAATAGATAGTCCCTTTCTTTTATGGTTTCTCTTTAGGATCAGAATATTCTCCCGTTCCGAGCCGGAGATGACATCGCTAAAAACTATTGGAAGAGACCTGCCATTTTCCATTTGAAGCTCATTATTAGAATGAAATGGTAAGAGCTTTTGTCCTTTCCCATTCCCATCTTCATTTTCCATTCCAAGTTTCATTATTTACTCCCTCCTTAAGCGGGGGGCCTTGGCCCCCTCGCCCCAACCCCGTACCTAGGTCAAACGGCCAGAGCTTTGTCATTTTCCATTCCAAGCTTCATTATTTACTTCCCCCCGTCCACCAATATGAGGGATTGTGGCATTCAAAATTTCCCACCAATATAATGTATTTGAGGTGTAGCAGGTTAGTTAATGCACCTCCTAAAAATCTGCAATTGGATTGTCAGGGGCGACCCAACAGCCACATTAAAATCAGAGGTACAAAAGTCTTTTCCGTCCCTCTTAAAATTCTCCTCAATTCTCTAAAATCCATTATATTAGTGGGGGAGGGAGAAGAAAAAAGACCTCCAAGGACCTTGTCTCGTCTTATAAACGTGATCTACGTACCTCAACCGACTTCAGTTTCAGTAGTTGAAAAGCATCGCGCATGTAAATGCACGGTCATCTGTTACACCAACTCTCTAATTTCGATTGCATTCTGGCAGGAACTTCCTGTGACTACGTAAAAAACGCACAAAGGAACCATTGCTTTGGTGATGGGCATATCCGGCCCGTCACCAAAACATATAATAGTAACGGGCTTTTATATGCCCGTCACTTACGAGGATCTTGGCCAGCCCAGGTATGCCCATGTACATTTATAAATGACAGGTTCCCTCAATGTCCGTCACCTATGTGGCATCTGTCCAGGTCAGGATTACTAATATGAGGTGATTGGTGACGGTGTATCATGAACCATCACTTATGTATTAACTTTTCGAACGGGTTTTGTTTAGACCCGTCACTATTGATGGCATCTCACAATCACACATCAGGCTGCTGTCGCGTGGCTGCTAGTTTGTGACGGTGTTGTATGTGGTACTCATCACGTTTGACTATTTGTAGGGCACCTCACCCAATTGGGACAACTAGCGTCGGTGATAGGATTGAGTTATGAAGTTCGATCGACAGTTCGTGGCAGCGACGCGGTTCGTGGGTTATGGAGAGAGTGGCGCAGTTCACATTCGCCGCTGCGTTGGGAAATGGAAGATATACAGTATCATTAATTTTAAAAATAATAGATGATTTGCAAATGTCTGCGGCCCGTCACTCTGCTTTGTCTTGGGTGACGGGCCATTGATTGCAACCCGTCACCCAAGACTCGACAAGTCAATTCTGGCTGTGTACGTCCACGCTTCCTTTGACGTGAGGCACAGTTTGGCTCAGTTCGTATTCCGACTCCCATCTACTCTGGTTGATCGTGATCACTATGAAAAGTACAAGTCTTATAGGGAGTCTTTTCTCACAGTGAGCAATGATGGTGGCAGAGAAATTTCAATAGATAGTCAAAGATACTATATACAATATAATTTATAATTAATTTTATATTGTGAATTCTAAGTTTAACATAATACGTACAGAATTATTTAAAATACTACTACATTGTCTTCCTATTCGTCATCTCCATGATGATCGCCTTCCTCTTCTATGGCATCGCCTTCCTCGAAGTCTTCTCCATCATGTTCGTCTTCCTGTTCTACATTCTCTTCGATCACGTCGCCTTCATCTTCTATGGCATCGCCTTCCTCTTCAAAAGCACCTTGAGGAACCGGCCACGGTTCTTGGAGCCACTCCCCCGGAATCGCCGCCCACGGGTCGACTTGATTTTGCGCTGCATGTTGCGCCTTCAACGCCGCCCACGGGTCGACTTGCGCCACCTCCTGCGCCTGCATCGCCGCCCACGCCGCCTCCCACACCGGATCGCCGACTGGTGGCTGATCCACCTCCTGCTCGTCGTCGACGGTGGACTGATCGGTAATTGTGGAGTTGAGATCAGAATCGACATCACCATCATTATCGGCCATTGCAACTAAAGGAGTAGAAAGAAGAAGGAGGAGGATGCAGAGGAAAAAATGCAACTGGCGGCGAGAGTTCATTTGGCGCGAATGAAGAGAGGGCAGTAAATAGGTGACGGGTGGGAGTGTAAACCGTCACGCGTCTACGCAATGGGTGACGGGTTTGCATCTTGACCCGTCACTCTTCTCTACTTGTGGGACCCTTCTGTCCACGTGTTGTCACCTCTATGGTTGCGGCTTTTTAGCCGTTATGCCTGCTTCTTCCCCTAGCGCGTTCAATTCACGCGTTCACACTAGTACACTTCCCCAACCGGCAGAGAGGCGTGCGGCAGGGCGGCGCGTCCAATCGGCACGATTTCAGAGAGGCGCAAATGCAAAGAGGCGCGAATCGTCTATAAGATACAGCCTTCTCTGTTCCTCGATTCCCAATCTTGCACATTCAATCTTGCATTCTCCGCCTTCACCGCCACCGCCACCGCAACAGTAGCGACGCCGCGCAGCCTGAAGACCTGTCGCTTAGGTTGCAGGCCATGGCCGACACCGCCGTCGCCACCGCCATCATCGCCGCCGCCCCGCCACCGCCCCTGCCCCCGCCCCCGCCATCCCCCATCTATGGCCCCGCCATGACCTGGGAGGCGTTGATGGCGCTTCCCCTAGACCACGGCCACCGGCAGATCACCATAGTGACGCCACCGCCACTGCCACCGCCGTCGCCACCTCCAGCCGCCTTCACCACCAACGCCACTGCTGTCGCCGGCTCTAGCCGCATCGGCTCTAGCCACGGCCGCTCCAGTCGAGCCTGCCTTCATCGCGTCGGCGCCACCTCCAGCCTCGCCGTCGCCAGCCATGGCCGCTCCAACTGCGCCGGCGCCACCATCGGTCGCGCCCGCTCCAGGCGTTCCGGTGCCCCCTCCAGCTGCACCCTGCCCCCACTCCCGCCACCGCCGCCGCCGCCGGCCACCAAGGACCTAAATTTCAATGGCTTCGATGACAACGGCGAGGACTGCCGGTACCCCTGCTGGATGGAGCACAGCCACCCCTACGATCCCCGCCGTGGTTAGTCCACCTCCGATGAGGATTAGGCAGCGCCTCCATTGCCTCCGCGCAGAGCACGCCGGGTAGTTAATTATATGTATTATTACTCTAGTAATTAGTTAGTTCTATGTTTTATTAGGTAATTATTCGATCAATTACTGTATGATCGAACTAAATATTGTAAATTGTTGTGCTTTGTTCTAATATTGTCGTTTGCCTAATATTAATATTGTCATCTGTTTAAAGTATTATTGTGAAAATATTGGTTGTCTCTTTTGGTGGTCAGATTATAATCTGAAAAGAATATATATAATTTGAAAACCAATTTGTAAACCAGTTTAAAAAGGTGACGGTTTTCACCCGTCACTATTGAATTTAACTGTTATAAGTGACGATTTTCAAATGTCACTTTTGAATTTATTTGTTATAGGTGACGGTTTTTACCCGTCACTATTGAAATTAACAATTTTTTGCAACGAATTTTGTAAAGAATTTTAAGAGTTTTTCTCAAAACTTTTGGGGCTTGTCAAATAAAAAATTCATATATAGGTGACGGAGCAAGCCAGTATTCTCTCAGTCGCCCATCACTGTTGAATTATATAATTTTCGTGCGCACGCCACCCTGTGCGAAAAAATTTTAGCGCGCCGGCACGGCCTAAGTTGCAAATATCCTAATCAGAGATCAGCCCCTGCTCAACGAACAGGTCCCCGGAACCCTAACCGGACCACTACACAAAAGAAGAATCAAAGAACTTACGATGCGTTGGGATCGAACCAACAAGTCGAGGCAAAGCGTGAAGTTCACTGTCCTAGAAAACAATTCGCCGTGCTATGAAGCACCACCAACGAAATAAATCGGAGATACGATGCCGTCACTCCCTCACGGCCAAAGGCCACGGAAGGAGCCCGAGATGTAGGGAGACACAGCGGCGAGTTCATGGCGACCACCCTGTGGCCATGGAACCAGAGTTGAAGAGGAGCACCACCAAGGCAGCACCCACCTGCCGGCGATGGCGTCGAGGCACCGGCAAAAGCAGCAGCGGCTGCACATAGTAAGAGTGGGAGGGGAAAACTGAGAGTCGAGCCCCAATGAGAGGAGCACGGGATTTCCCCATATAGGCGAGGAGAACGACCTCCCCGAAGTCTCCGGCCACCTCTCCACGCCACCACGCGCCCGCATAAGACGGAGGTGAGAAGCCGTCGTCGAGGTGGCCGCCGCACCCGCCGCCTCGGACTGACGCCGGCCGAGCCCTTTGTGTTTTTCTTGAATTCCACCTACACCGTACGCATGGTTTAGTTCGAGATTATTGCCAATTGCTGCTCTCGTTTGTGATTACAATACCTGAATGCTAGTTCAAACTGCTCTTGCTGCCTTCGGTTCAGTGGTTTCTCTGCCTGATGATTTCTTGGTTTCTTGTCCTGTGCAAACCAATTTAATTAATTTACCTCGATTCCAATCCGGCTACTGCAGGATTACGTTAGGTTAATTCCCCTGAGATATTGCTACCGTGTATGATCCTGATCCCTTGATTCTTCTTGGTTAAGCTTATGATGGAGAGTGAAGCACACATTTTTCAGCAAGAAGCAGACTGAATGGACAACTGCACTAACAAACAGTGTCAGCAGATAGCACTTGCTGCATCTTTGTGCTGAGATGAACTCTAGGAGTGGGTGCTGATCAGTTAGTGTGGGTAATTGACAATTTGCCAGGCACCAGGGCCAGGGGTGAGTTGCATACTGGAGTTATCTTACAAAGAATTGACAACAACAGTTGCAAACTGGATGACAGAGAAATTCCTGTGGATATTGGATAACTCTGACTTCTTAGTTCATGGTTAGCATCTGCGGTTCTAACCTGAGATAATTTGATAAAGATGGGTGTGGCTGTATTCTTGTTGGAAATATAACCGTGTCGATTGTGTACTGAACTTGAGGAGTAAAAATCAAATGTTTGTTTTTGTTGGAGCCCGCTGCGAGCCCATTGCGATCTAGCCCATCTTATGGCCCACAACAATCCGGCTCCACCCGAGACCAACACTTGGTCTTGGGCCCAGGTCCCCACATCTATTAGCCCAACTGGAAGCACAAACCAGATTTTGGCCCAACTCAGCTCAAAAGACTAGTCTGATAGGAGAGGGGTGCCTCCACCTTTTAAGTTGTGCTCTTCCATTACCAATAACTAAACCCAACGGTTTTTACCATGGCCTATGAGGTCCTTGTGCCAGTGCTGTCTGTTAAGACATGGAATGGCCGGCAAAGTTATTATGTATATATAACAATCTAACTAGCTGAAGGATCTCCAACTTCACTGGGTGGAAGTTGAAAGATCCTTCCTGTTCATGCTGTTTACAAAATTATGCTATTCTTGGTAGCGATGGCAATCGGGCGGGTATCTCTGGGTACATTTGTACCCAAACCCGAAACCTGAAGATACTACCCATACCCAAACCCGAAAACATTCGCGGGTACAGACCCACGCCCATACGTGAACCCGACAGGTACCAGATACCAATGGGTACCCATACCCGAAAAATACACATGTGAGAGGGAGGAGAGAGAGGGGGGAGCGACTGGGGTGGCTCGGCGGTAGCCCAATGCGGCGGTGGCAGCAGGTGGAGAGACCAAGGGAGGGGAGAAGAAGGGGAGGGGAACGGGTGAAGAGACGAGGAGAGAGGGAGGATAGAGAGAGAGGCGGCGTGGTAGGGGGCTCAGCGGCGGCTGGAGAGACCGAGGGAGGGGAGAGAAGAAGGAAGGGGAGAGAGAGGGGGCTACGACGGCGGACAGGGAGTTCGATGCGGTGGTGACGGCCGACGGGGAGACCGAGGGAGGGACAGGGAGAGAAGGGAGAGAGAGAGTCTCACCTGTGCAGACGGCGACCACGAAAGATGGAGAGGAGGCGGAGGAGACTGGAGATCCGGCTGCACTGGCCACCTGATGAAGGAGAGGAGGCAGAGGAGCCTGGCAACCCGGCAGCGCCGGCCATCGGAGGAAGGAGAGGAGGCGGACAGAGCCTAGAGACCCCACGATGATATCGACATGTGGGTGTGGGCGTGTGGTGGTTGCGGGGCAGTGGCCTAGAGGCTAGAGGGCATGGCGCTAGGGTTAGCCAGTGAATAGAGAGATGGGTGAGTGACTTTTATAACATCCATGTATTTGCCCACATGTCAGGTTTTTTATTTTTATTAACTATTCGGGTATCCATGGGTACCCGTGGGTGCGAATCCGAACCCGAATTTTAAAACCCATGAGTTTAAAATAAAACCCATACTCGAACCCATGGGTAAAACTGCCATCCCTAATCCTTGGTTTACTGGGCAGGAATGCGAATATATGAACGCAAGGAGCAGCAATTAATCTTATGCAACAATTCTCAAGGGCATTGCATCTCTTTGCAAGCACCAATAAACCTTGCAGGATTAGACTTTTTAGTCTTTATGACAAAGTCTCCTAAAACTACAAAATGCTTTATGGACAATCTAAATTATCTCATGGAAGCAAAAGTAGAGCTAAGATTGACCGTTAAATTTTCTCTATCATTGGCAGTGTTCTCTTCCTCTACCCGGTATATCTTCACCTTCAATGGCATCCTCCATAGAACTCTCATCCTTTATAGCATTAGTTTGTTCATCCTCCCTCAAACCAAGCAATCCATACATCTCCTCGTCATCCATTGGAACATCAACATCATCCTCTTTCTTGGGTGCCCGGTCTTCCTCATCGATGGGAAATTTCAAATCATCCATGTATTTCTCAATTACAAGACTTGGCCAATCAATCGGACCCATCTCTAACTCCATATAATAGGAAGATCATCATATGCAATAGGTCTACACAAGAGTATATTAAAGGAGAAATAAACCTGCACAATAGGTCTACATAAACAACAATCAGATACTACCTGTACTTGAAAACTTTACTGGAACCTCACTTTGTATTAATTGCATTGACAGCGCTTTTGCTTATGTAAAAAATGCTAAGTTATTTTATTTTTAGTTCCCTTTTCCCTATTTGCCAAGTAGACAATTTTCTCTAAATATGGTTAACTACGGATATCTGCGGAATCAATTATTGGTTTCAGGTGAAGCACGTACTTTTTGATAACCACTGCATGTTGTTTCCTGCAATGCTTCCCTCGCCGCCGCGTTGCTCACTGCAATGCTCCCCATGCCCCTGCGACGCAGCGCCTCCTTTCCTTGCCGTAGAAGACGACTCGCGTGCTCAGCGACGCCCCCACGGCGCAGCGCCTCCTCGCCTTGGTGCAGAAGACACTCGCCTTGCGCCGCCTTCTCGCCCACACATGACGCGTCGATTTGTTTCCACGTCCTCGCACCATCAAAACGATTGGATTATGTTTACTTCCCAGGGATATGATTGTTCATTCAAGTGGGAGGGACTAGTTTATAAATTTAGTTTCGCAATGTGGTTCTTATAGGGTAAAACATAAAACAGCCACAAACTTTGAATATTTTGTCATGAGTCAACGAACTTCAGGGCATTCATGGTACCAGAGTACCTTGAAACTAGCATGTGAATACTTGCATGCGTGCTTACATGTCTGACAATCTTTTTTAATTAGTCTCTGTTTTGAATGAAAATGTTATTTATTGATTAATCGAACAAGTTATCTTACAACACGAAGAGTTTGTTGACATCTAGCATGACCACATGAGAGCTTGAAATTAGTATATGTGTTAGCATTGATGGTATAAGTTTGGCGGATTGAGATCCTCTGTAGTTATTCTTTTTGGTGTGGTCACTGACATGTGGGTCTGGCTCACATGTTAGTGACTCAACTGCAGAGGTAACTGCAGAGGATCCACGTCTAAGTTTGGCTTATCTAGTCCAATAATCTTACCAATGAATGCATATTTCATTAAGAAACAATATCATACATCAGAGGCGGAGGGCCCAATAAGGCGTGCTATGGCACCTGCCATAGCTACGTTGGGGGCCTATATATGCATATCCTCCACCTGAAGCATATAACACTAACAAAGGAAAGTACATCACTGACAGCTCGGAACCTATATCACCGGCAATTTCAAGCCGCAAAGTGATTATATGACAGTCATAACACTTGATTATCACTAGCGACCGTGTAAAACTCCCGGTGATATTTTTTTTCAATAAAAATGAAACAATTAATCATCTCTGCTGCGACAGACCCAGTCCCGCTCTTGCACTGTGGTTGGCTAGATCCCACGGAGCCTAAACCTTGTTGTCGCTCTCTCGACCTTCATAGTCGCCACCCTGGCTGGATTCAAGGTTGAGAGGGAGGAGGGAGGGAGGGAGATTCAGACCTCATCGTCGTCGCCCAAACCTTACCTCGTCATCACCGCTCGGACCATGGAGCACCATGTGACCAATGTATCCGTGGACTAGGGAGCCGCAAGGTCGGTGGGTGGAGGCCGAGGTGGGGGAGTCGTGGCTTTGGTCGATGGAGGCCAAGATGCGAGTCACAATGTTGGTATGTGGAGGCCGAGGGGGGGAGCCGCGATGCCGGTCGGTGGAGGTTGAGGTGGAGTAGCGGCAACGCCGGTCGATGGATAAGGTAGGGGAGCGGCACACCAGTGGGTGGAGGCCAAGGTGGGGGAGCGGTAGCGCTGGTCGGGGGAGTGGTAGGCTGGTAGCGCTGGTTGATCCAAAAATTTTGGAAGAGGAAGAGACGAGGACTGGTCAGTTGACTCAGGTCTTAGGAATGGGGTTTATAATAGATGGGATTATGACGCAAATTTACTGATTTAACTAAAAACGATTGGCTTAGACCTCGTATAGGCATCTATCTACGGAATTATTTGTGAATTAGTTTAATTTTTTTTCAATATTGTAATTTATAATATGAATTTCATTTATTTAGAATTATACACCTTTTTTTTGGTATGGATTGCTTTGATTTTGTGTAATCTATTTGATCAATACTATCAATTTTGCCATGACATAATTTTGATTTGTGTTTTTCCTCCAGTCCGCTATGGCCAAACAATGGAGGGATTGGGAGGGCGGAAATCCCAACCACGGTCTTGGTTTGGGTTCTAGGGTGTCAAGCCACGCCCTAATGAAGTATTTAATCTTTTTTTTGTATTGAATTTTAAATATTATACTCGTATTACGTACTCTCTCTTAGCTATGTTTGATTTATCTGCAGTTTCCTGAGGATGGGATTGCCCTCAAGTTCCCGGTCCCTGTGAAGTCCGATGGTGCGCAAGTGAGGAAGCTGAAGGCCGATCTCGTCCAGATGTACGAGGCAATCCATCAGCCTCAGAAGAAGGTGTGGAGATTGATGACGAGACAGGCTAGTGCAAAGAGGATGCGAAAGGCTGAGGACGATGTCCAGTAGTTAACACGCGACGCTCTGGCAAAGTCTGCTACATCACCCGAGTAGGTGGTTCCCCCGGGCCATTCTAGGAGCACTTTCGTGAGGACGTCACTGCTTGAGTATGACTTTGTTCCTATTATTGCTTGACACTTATTGTTGTATATGCTTTATATCTTTGAGTGAAGATTCAAAATGGGATATGGCCATAAATAAAAATTTCTAGAAACAATTAAGTCACATCAAAACCTAAAATGCACTTTTACTGAAGCAGCACTACAAACTGGACAAGACAACAAGAAGAGCAAGCCACTACAAAAACCACTACCTCCTGTAATGGTAGTCCTGCATAGTTGTCATACCTTGTTGGAATTTAGCCTAGGAACTAAACACTCCAGATGGTCTCACACACTAAAGCTAAGATTGCAGCAACCACAGGAGTATGTCTCAAGCACAAGGACTACATTTTGCATTGCATTGGTCTTATACATTTCTTGTTTACAAGTGCACTTGCAAGCCCTATTTATAGACTTGCTAACCCAACCCATATATCTAGAACATTCTACAGCTAGCTATTAATATTTTAGTTCAAGTAACAGCTGGCTGCTTCTAGTATCTACTATCTAGTACAAGCATGGATCCAAGTAGTAGATCTAGATGGTTCTAGATGCTGCCAGCTTCTCCATGCAGCTACCAAGTAGGTACTCCTACTATCTTCTAGTAAATGTCAAGATTATATCTAAATACCTTAGTAGTAGAGCCATTAATGGCATCGTCTGTTCCTGCTTCAGCAATGCCTGCTGACATGTCTGTAAATAAAGACCCCATTAGTCAAATAATTCAAATCAAATATTGGGAATACAAATCAATAAAAAAAATATTGACATGAGATGAAATTAAAAGACTTAGGCTACTTACCAGTGCTATGATGCTTCATGAAAAACTAGGCAGGAGTTAATCTAGACAAGTTCTGAACTTCATAACAAATATCTCCTTATTGATCTGAATCATAAATCATTCAATCTACAATTATGATATCCATTGTGATACATCCATTGTAATACATATTTAACTATACAACTAAACTAATAGATGACCTTAGAACCACAAAGAAGGCATGTATTGTCAACCCTCTTCAGAATTATGAATGTTATTGAAAACAACTTGATTGTACAAATGAAGAAATGATGAAAAAGCCATGTGTATTGCCTAGGGAATTATCATCTGACAGTGGGGTTTTGGCCATATATCACAGTCTCAATAATACCTATCTAACAATATTGTACAGTGACCATCCCAATGCTCCTGGGCACCGAGCACTACACAGGCAACCTGGTTGCCCTGCTCCTCAGACCTGCTAAAATTTTCTTGCAAGGATACTAAAAACAAATTAACTATCCTTCTCCCCAACCAACCCCCAAAAATAACAAAAAATGAAAGTTTTTTATGGTTGGTGGTATAAACCTAAACTTACTTGAAGAAGGAAACTAGCAGAGAGTGAAAAGACATACTGCCGATCTATCATATCAAATTGGACCAATACAGTCATCATACTATGTTCTCATTAGCAAACATGGGGGAGTACAGAATAAGGTGATTTTGACTCACAGGAAGTGCGTATGTCGTTAAAATCATTCAGTTGTTGTTAGATCTGCTATGCATAACATGCACTAAGATATAGTGATGATACGCATAACACAGGTGATGAGGTTTTATAAAATTGTCTGTTTACTGTTGCTGATTCCATTTAAGTGAGGTGTATATTAAGGATATAGAGCTACAAAAGAAGTAGATGCAATGTTCATCTAAGCAAAGGAAAAAACAGTCTCTCTAGCAAGTGACAATGAATGTGAATCAGTGATGCTTCAGAATGATCTAGATTGGTTTAAGTACCAATGGAATGAGAATGTCAATAGGTATGGAATGAGAATGTCAACATATTTCAATAGGTAATACTAGGAGCACAATCTGAAACAACTCATATTAGAGTCAATATATTGTTGTCGGTAACTTTGTTCCTATAAACTATGGAGCAATGTGCCCCGAATGCTTGATGGGTTGGAGCAGACAACTCAAAATTTCTATAGTTCACAACATTGGTCAAGAGTCAATATATGGTTGCCGGTAACTTTGTTCCTATAAACTATGGAGCAATGTGCCCCGAATACTTGATGGGTTGGAGTAGGCAACTCAAAATTTCTACAGTTCACAACATTGGTCAAGGTGGATTTGGTTGTCTATGGACAGCTCCAAATTTGTGCACCTCATCTCAATCTCAGACGCAAACTTGGTTGCCAGTTTGATCGTCATATAAACGGAATATCCAGTTCCGTAATAACAATCTGGCAAAACTGAACATTTAATCGAGCTCAAAGCATCGATTGTTTATTAGCATACAACTTGCTAACTACAGAGTTTATCGGCCAAATGTAGCATGTAGAAGGAGCATAAAGAGTTAGGCAGTAAATAATGATGTATAAATATTGATGAACAGATGGATAATAAATAGATCAAATAACATAGTATGTATGTGCACCGTAGCACACAACTTGTAATAACTCAAATTCTGGTTCTAGGTACATATATAAGGGCTTATTTTCCCACATTTACTAAGTTTAGAGCTTAGTTAAAGTCCAAAGGATAATTTTCACAAGCTTCTTTCCACATAGCCTGGGCGATGGCGATGTTCTCAGCCACTATCTCCTTGTAGTCGTCAGCCACCCGGTAGAACCCCTTGTTTCTGATCTCTTCGAGGATCATAGCCTTCTCCTCCTCCATCTCGTCCTCCAACTCCTTGTGTTCGCGGGCCACCTGAACAAATGGACAGCAAGGGTCGCCATCGATGTCGAAGGGGAAAGACGTCCTCTCAAAGGAGAGCATCCACCTGACATACTCTTCCTTCGTTGGAAGACTTCCCATGCCGGGGCGAATAATGGCTTCCCCGCCGGCATCACCACCACCAGCAACAGGAGCACCGGTTCCCTCCTGGTTGACTGCCGCCACCGCCGCTGCGGCAGCAGGGCCCTCCTCACCGGTGCCCGCCTCCTCCGATGCGGCGGCAGGATCCTTCTCAAGCTTTGCGCCGGCGATAGGACCGCCCTCGCCTGTGGCCGCCACCTCCGTCGACGCAGCACCGACTGGAGCCTCCTCACCGGCCATCTGAAGATCGGAGGCGCCGCGTCTCGACTGCCGAGCTCGTCGAGATCTGACACGCCGCGCCTCCGCTCTCCACAAGGTTTCGCTCTGGCCTCTGGGGAAGATTTGGAACCCTAGCTTATTTGGTGAGGAAGAGGAGGAGTCGTCCTTATTTATACCGAAGACGGAGACGGAGACGAAGACGAGTCAAGTGAGTTCGTTGGTGGAGACGGAGATGAGTCGGACGTCCGACGCGGAAGGATTTCACATGCTTGCGTCCATGCAGTCGCATGCTGATGTCATCCAAAACTACTTTTCATTTTTCTTTTTGCAAGTATAACTTATGGCTGCATGCTCCGATTCGCGAACGGTTTGCGCTAGTGTGTTCCTGGTATTTTTATAAACAAAGCAAGACCAACGACGCCATATAAATTTTAAATATATCATACTGCAACATTTTGAATTTTGAATTACAGAATAGAAACTTTTGGTTTGAATGTGCGGAAACATTAGGCATAACTAGTTGAAACATGTCGAAGCTACTGACAGAAACATTCCGAATGTGCTGACATAAACATTTTGTTAAACGAGCTGTAACATTTTTGTAATCGCAGCGAAAACATCTAGTTTGAACATCGGAAACATTTGGTATAATTAGTTGAAACATTTTCGTATCCCTAACGGAAACATCTGGCACAACTTACAAAAATATTATGGTCAACATGCTAAATTTTTTTTGAATGCATAAAAGGAACATTTTGGTTTAAACATGCTGAAACATCGGTTAGGACTAGTTGAAACATTTTCGTAAGCCTAACGGAAACATTTGGTATAACTAACAGAAACATTGTGTTTAACATACTAAAACATTTTTATGACCTAACGGGAACATTTGGTTTGAACGTGCTAAAACACTTTGGTATAACTAGCAGAAACATTTGATGTAACTAGTTAAAATATTTCAAAGCTACTGACCAAAACATTTCGAATGTGCTAACGGAAACATTGTGTTCAACATTCTGAAATATTTTTTGTAAGCCTAACAGGAACATTTGGTTTGGACGTGCTGAAACATTTGGTATAGGGAAAATTCGATATATGCCATTATAAAGTAATTGAATATGAGATATACCATTACTTAACCGGATATCCACTGCGTGCCATTACAAAGTGGTGTTTATTCAAAATATGCCATTATGACGTTAAGACTTAATCTTGCCCTAATCTTTTTTGTTTCCTCTCTCCCTCTCCTTCCTCAGGTTCTCCCCGCCACCCATTTTTCCCTGCGCTGCAGCTGCCACCCTCCCCCTCGGCTTCCCCGCCGCCTCAACTGCGACCTCCCCGTCGCCGCCTGCAGCGTTGTTGCACGCTAGCGCCCCCGTCGACACTCATCTGCAAGCTTCCGGTGAGGCGGTGACTTGCGACAAGAACGTAGTAGACTAGCAACGTCTCCCTCCTAGTGAAATCCTCCGCGCTCACCGGTACGACCCCTCTCTCCCTAAGGCGTATGAGAGGAGATGGGCGTCGAGGAGGACGCATCTGCCTGTCGCAAGCATCTGAAATATTTGTTTTGACGAACTGAAACATTTTATTCAACTAGTTGAACATTTTGGTTTAATATAACGAAACATTTTATGTAATCGACTATAACAATATTCGATTTAGCACATTGAAACATTTTCATTTAACTGACTGGAACATTTGATTTATACCAACCGAAACATTGCAAAAGTACCGGCCAACACATTGTTGAGTAAAGTATTGAAAACACTAAGAGCATGTATGATGGTTGAAATAGCATTTGTCTCTAATTATTGTCGTGTCACCTAGAGACAACACTAGAGATAATATATTCAATGGTAGAGATGACTTCACGTTTTTGCAGAGAATTCGCTCACGTAAAAAGTTTTCTAATTCTCGTATAGAGCCGACTTTTACTTGAAGATGGCTCAAATATCCATGCATGCTCTCTCTCATACACATCATCACATATCCTACATGGCAGACCTTAGAGACGACTTCGACACTGCTGAGATGAACCGTTGTACATGCTCTAATAAAAAGCATGTTGGGAAACATCGTCGCCGCCTCTGTTCCTCAAATACGAGCAACCTCCTCCAAAATCCGGCCATTCTCTAAGAAAATCCGGTGGCCTTTTCACATGCATGCTTACGTGACGTGTCTGATTCTACAACCACCCCATTGCGCGCACACTTGTTGTTTCCCGTGAAATTTTTTTATTAACCTTTTTTAAATAAATAATTTAAAATTAACCCTCAGTAAAAACTATTTGCAGATCTGACCCCTTTGGCCGCGTCAACTCAGACGGCGTGGCTAATAGCCTCTGCTGCGCCAAGTCATATTGCACGGCAAAGGATGCCACATAGGCACCCGCGGCCGGCCATGCGCTGCTGTGGAAAGTGCGGACCCCACCCTTGCGGCGCCACATGCTCTAGCGCGGCAAGGGCTGGCTCCGTGGACACGCTGCGCAGGAGGTCGAGCACTGACAGTAGGCCACCCTTGCCGCACCACCCCTCATGGCGCGGCAATGTCAGAATAACCTGAGCCCCAGGACTCCTCCTCCCACAGCTCTTCTTCATTTTCTCAGTTCCCCTTCGTTTTCTCTCTTCCCTAACCACTCTTATCCTCCTCCATTGCCAAGATCAGGCCGGATTTGTTTGGGGGAAATGCTCCACTTCATCATGGAAGGTAAACCCCTCTCCATTTGTGTGTTTTGGATGTAAGTTTTGTACGATTCAAATGATTTAGGTTAGGGTTAGGGTTAGGGTTGCACGTAGCATGAAGATATGTTGATTGCGTAGTGGAAGTTCTCACCGATGTAAAAAATAGCAAGTTCTCACCGGTGAAGACGTTGATCCGTGGAGACAACAGGAGGTGGGGTCGCCTGCTTCCGACCAAACTGCCGCATCAACCTACGCAGGATGTGCCCCTCGACCGCGTGGAAGAAGATCAGCGGCGTCACTGTGAACCAGAGGTCACTGTCCCGAGTACACAGGTGGCTAAGTCCCATACCCTGCACCTCGTCACGGGTGTACGGCGTCCACAGCACCTATGAGTTCACAGAAAACGTACGTTTCAGGCACATGTAGGAGTTAACATTATTACACCGATAAATTATTTATAGTAGTCACCTGCTACTACGTGACACAGTCCAACTCATTCGTGTAGGTGATGTACCTTCTATCAGGGTTTCCTCGCACCGACTTGCTGCCACGCCAAATGTAAAGCAGTGTCGGCCTGCTAGCCAGGAAGTTCCACGTCTGCAATGCGAAAGAGGTTAGTAACTCTTAAGAGATATCGGTAAGGGCTTATGTATACGAGTACGTATAGGTACTACAGAACGGTGTGGCCTCCCAATTGGAAGCCGCTTCCAAGCCCAAACCTGCAGGAGGTACAGACAACCTCCTAGGCTGGCGGACACGGCCTGCCGTCTGCAGCCCACGCATAGCTGCCGGTACATCCAGGCTAGTGTGGCCAACCCCCAACTATACGTAGCCACGTTCTCCCACGGCTCGGCAAGGAGAGGAAGAACGCTCCAGGTGATCGTGTTCCCGGACGCATCTGCAAAGAGAAAGCCGCCCACCAGGTGCAACAGCCAGACCCGTACGTGCCGCTCGACCTCTGCCTCCGATGCCTGGGGTGGGCAAAAGGGAAAGGTCGCGCGCAGCCACGTAGAGCTAACACCGGACCTCCTCCTGCAAACAATCGGACATGGCCATAATTATTCACCACAACACCAAAAAATCGAAATACACAGATACGGCTTGATTAGGTCTTACTTGCTCCGCTCATGGTCCTCCTCTGGGGGCTGCACACCAAGGGTGTTCTATACTATCTATCGCCAGGTGCCGGGATTTAAGATCCCGCACACTGCAGCACCCTCCAACGGTAAACCAAGGATCATCGCCGTGTCCTGTAAGGTCACCATCATCTCCCCGCAGAGGAGGTGGAAGGTGTGCGTCTCGGGCCTCCAACGGTCCAGAAGGGACGTTCGAAGAGGCCCGTCTAGGTCCGGCAGGCCAGCGGTGATGGTGCGAGCGTGGTCAAGGAAGCCGGCTCGCGCCAAGTAAGGCGCGAACCTCTCGTCCCACATAAGTACGAGCGCGTGCGTACGGGGACGGAGCGAGGTCAAAACCTGAAAAACACATTTACCATAGTCGATCAGTACAATAGTATAACCAATTGAAATGCATCGACAACAGTAAATGTCCAAACCTGCCGCTCGTCGGCGATGCGCCGCGCCCGGTGCTCGCACTCGTACATCCGCTCAAGGAGCGTGTACCGAGGGTCCGGCATCCTGCAAAAATCAAATGATAGCATCAATTTACAACATAAATATAAGTTATTTTTCTGCTAGAATATATTCAAACAAAATAAAAGACGGCCCTATTACCTGAACATGTTTTGTAATGCCTGTAGAACCCTTACCCTTTTTCCTGCTCGTGCTCCTAGTGTTAGGCTTTTTGTTATGCGTACTCACGTTGTGCCCAATTGATCCTCCGGATCAACAGCAACGGCCGTCATCAACACACCCTTATATTTGCCAGTTAGGAAGGTGGCATCGACGAGTATGACCGGCCGACAGTGCTCAAAAGACTTCGCACACTGTTTGAAGCGCCAAAACACGCGCCTAAGCACATACCGCAGGTTGCCATTCTCATCGTGCCTGTAACTACCACCCGTGTAAGTATAGAACTTTGTACCCGGGTTAAAATGGTTGATTGCACTCAAGATCATTGGCACTATGTTGTACGCCTCCTTCCAATCCCCATACAGCATCTGTATGGCGTGTTGCTTTGCCCGCCATGCCTTCGAGTACTTCACACGGTACCCGGTAAATGCATATATAGATTCTACCAATGAGGCAACTGACACATTGCTATCCACCGCGACTATGCCAGCGATACGACGGCCTAGGTACTTTGCCGTGTTTTGAGCATGCACCCTCTTTACCTTCGACGAGCCACAGGTGTGCGGTTGCCTCACACGAGTAATCTTCCATCTCCCAGTAAACTTATTCGGCTGAGTCCATACGCCCCAAAGGCATCCTTGCTTGCAATTCACAGTGTATCTGACTTTCGCATCCGAATGAGTCACCGTGAAGGGCCTATGGTGCCTGACCGCATATTCCATCAAAAAGTACTGCAACTGCTGCAACGTGTCGAATGCCTTGCCCTTTTGGATCTCTAGGTTCTTAGAATCGGGAAGGACATCGCTTGAGAATAAGCCGCTATCACATATTGCCATGTGAGTTCGGCTCAGATCCTCGAAGGTGGCTACGGTCGGCACATCCACATGAACTGACTTCAGCTGCATCCTCTCCTCTGCCGACATAGTGCGCAATGCTTGCCGTCTATCCACTGCGTCTAGGCTAGGAATCTCGTCCTCATGGCGACCTTCGTCACGTTCATCTAGAACCTCCACCTCATCTTTTTCGTCCACCTCATCTTCTTCCTCCAGCTCGTCTTCTTCCGTGGTCTCCTCATCCGCGGATTCATCATCTGATCCTAAAGAGATTTGATCGACATCGACCTCACGTTCTTCCTCCTCAAATAGTCCATCATCGAAATCATCCATCAGAATAGCACTATCGAAATGCTCCCTCTCGAATGCTCCAACTGTTGCCACCGCCTGAGTCAAGTGCTCTGCAGGCTCTTCTTCCTCCTCAACTATCTACACGGCTTTTACGAGAGTTGGCAACGAGGTATCCGCACGACAAATGTCGACCACCACCTCCCAACAAGTAACATTCGAATTTTTCACAACTTCCTTATAGTTACTCCAATCCGACTCCAATGCAATCTTCAACATCACGTAGTGAGCCCTAACCTTATCACAATCAAATCTGCCTTGCAAATACAACACACCTTCACCAAGACCACACCTCATCACAGACCGGCATCGGAAAACTAATTCTTCATAACTTGGGCTCCTATCAAACAACACAACCTCTTCCTTCATATTCAAAAACTCCCCATTTTCTCTAACAATTCCACTATGAAATAGCCGCACTAAACGATCCATCTACAAAATTTGATACAACAAATGCAATTTCATTAGCCCTATGATACAAATTCATCTATTCCTTCGGGATTGCCCTAATAATCTATATACGTTTTAATCTATTCCATGCAAAGATTACATAGGTGCTTAGAGGTTACAATCTTATCGAATCATCTCCATAAACACCCATGCTTAGCTAGGGCTACTTCACCCCACTTAAGCACCCATGTAAGTATTAGAATAAAAAAGGATTTTGCCCCTAAGACCCTGTAACTAACCATATGTATTGTACATGTTGGGCATCCTTATGCATTTCTATTTTTCCTGCCTTGCTCTAGCTTATTTTATATTTGGCAAATAGCCCACAAAACTACATATCGTCTTCAAAGTGGCATAGCCCAACATTTATCTAAATCAAAATTTAGAGGTCAAAACGATACATGCAACTAGTTCTACACGTTAATAATACGAACAGAAGCTCCATAGCGTATGCCACGAAGCTCAGATCGAACTAAACAACCTAAAATCAAGCCTAAACCGGCATTATTACTAAAACCCTAGTTTAAAAAAAAGTCTCAAATGCGATGAATCGAGTGAGAAAATGAGCGATCGAGGGGGCATTGTTTTGCTAGGAGGGTGAGGATCCCCTTCTTCGATGCGAGAGGGGCGGTGGGATGCGGCGGCGGGCGGGCGGCGGGCGGGCGGCGGGCGGCGGAGCGGGGAGGGACAAAACAAACTCGAGCACAAGGGCTCGGGTTGCTGCAGCGCTAATATGTTCTGACCTTGACGCGCCAAGTGGGGTGGCGCGGCAAGCGCGGCCCACTGTCAGTGCTCGACCGCCTGCAGCGTGTCCACGGAGCTAGCCTTGCCGCACCAGAGCATGTGGCGCGCCAAGGGTGGGCCCTGCAGCTTCCACGCCAGCGGCTGGCCGGCCGAGGATGCCTACGTGGCATCCTTTGCCACGCCATATGACTTGGCGCGGCAGAGCCTATTAGTCGCGCCGTCTGAGTTGGCGCGGTCAAAGGGGTCAGATCTGCAAATAGTTTTTTATGAGGGTTAATTTTAAATTATTTATTTAAAAAAGGTTAAAAAAAATTTCGTTTCCCGTCAGTTCGTCTTGTTTTGTTGTTGCCCTGTACACACGAGCTCGGCTCCTCGGCTTCCATGGTTCCAACCAGTCCAAGAACACCTCCCCTCGTGCCCTGCAATGCCGGCCCCACCCAATCTTCCACTGTGGCCACGCTTGAGCTGGAGGAAGAAGGCTGAGGTCATCCTGGCATCATGGCATAACATAACATTGCTATACATATGCACTTGTGCGCCGCTGACCAGTGGACCACACAACCATTAGGATTTTCTTTTGAAACTGATTTGATTTACTCTCTATGTTTCGCTAACAACCGGGTCCCACAATTTCAAGCCAGATTTTAACATGTGCCATTGACATTTATGCCTTGGTCTCACTTGCTGGATTCAGTGGAGACATATTCAATGTTGCACTGCCATTGCGAATTTTTTACTGTACTAGCTTTAATTTAATTCGAAATTTAAAAAATAATTTCCCGTTTAATAAAATTAAAAAAATAGCCTCCCGGCGCCCGATGATCAGGCGCTAAATTTAAAACGCCGAATGGACGGGCGATGTATTATATGACGCCCGTGTATTAGGCGACGTATAAATAACGTCTGTCCAGTGGGCGTTATTTAAATATCGCCCGTTCAGCGGGCGTTTAATATGGAGCGCCTGTCCAGTGGGCGCTTCATAATTGGCGCCCGTCCAGTGGGCGCTTTATATGTCAGTGTCCCCCCCCCCCTCGCCCTCCTCCTACCACTGCCATCAATTCCTGCCTGGGAAAAATTGGTCGATTAATATAGAGATTGAGAAAGTATGTCGCAATGCTTAGGGTTTTAGGTCGTTTCATACCCTATCTAGGGCGTTTTTCATTCTGTTATTTGATTCCCTCCTTTTTTCACATTATCAAATACGGTACCGTTATGACATTATCATTATTTGATTAATTTGTTAACTCCGTTCAATTAAGTAGAAAAATAAAAAGAAGTAAATAATAGTAAAATTCGAGATGATGATTAGTTTTTTCTGTCGGAGCAAATAAACGGTTTATGGTTTTAGAGAACCGGAGATTAAATAATAAAAATTTGGATTACATAATACAAACAATGGCACGCATGATGCATAAAACAATCTACCATAGTTGTGCATAGAGACAACACTAGAGATAATATATTCAATGGTACAGATGACTTCACGTTTTTACAGGGAATTCGCTTCCAAAAAAGTCTCTTAATTCTCGTGTAGAGTCGACTTTTACTTGAAGATGGCTCAAATATCCATGCATGCTCTCTCTCGTACACATCATCACATATCCTACATGGCGGACCTTAGAGATGACTTATAGACTGCTGAGATG
This sequence comes from Raddia distichophylla, assembly GCA_005191435.1. Taxonomy (NCBI): domain Eukaryota; kingdom Viridiplantae; phylum Streptophyta; class Magnoliopsida; order Poales; family Poaceae; genus Raddia; species Raddia distichophylla. The sequence continues at coordinate 961,576 of SPJY01001239.1, forward strand.
AACTGTTGTACATACTCTAATGAAAAGCATTTAGCGAAACTTCCGCGCCGCCTTTGTTCCTCAGATCCGAGCAACCTCCTCCAAAATCCGGCCATTTTCTTAAAAAAATCCGGTAGCTTTTTCACATGCATGGGACTATTATCTTTAAAAAATCCGGCCATATTATCTTGATCTATGGGACTATTTTATGGGTAGTTTATTACATTTCCATCCATGTGATCATATAAACATATCCTATATACTTGTACATACGTACTTATAATAAAATTTATGAAACTTACTGTTAATAATACACTAAAATTTGATAATCACAAAGATAAAAAAGAGTAGGGTTAAAATGAATAATCTCTAGAACTGCCCCCCATATATGACAGGAATAATTTTTAAATCTTAGCACTGTATCTATTTCGGTGTTGTATTTGGTTCTCCGACCATATTTATAGAGAAGGAGGTGCCCAAAAAGGAGCTGATTGATGGCCGCTCCAAGCCCAAGGACTAAGACTACGAGGATCTCTAGTTCATCTTTCTATTACATGTTTTAATTAAAATTATATTATTTAAAATGTTAAAATTGCGTGCTTATGGCCCTTTTTGATTCACGGTTTGGTTGGATTTTGTTTGATTGAGCAAAAAATTGTTATTTTTTACAGACCATTTAGTGTAACATTTTGTAATAATTTTTCCGAGACTTAATTTGTGGGGTTTTCTCAAAGATCTTAAAAAAAATTTGATAATTTTTTTTAATCTTTTCATGCATCTTTTAATGGCACTTAACAAAACTAAATCAAACTAAACCGTAAATCAAAGGGAGTCGTACTTGCTGTACTGAGTATGTTGTTAAATAATAGCTACTAGAGCTAGTATAAGTATGGCCCCACTAGATTAGTGAACACATCCCTACCCCTAGTATAATTCCTACCCTGTCAAATGATATCCTAAGAATTGGATTAAAAACTCTATGACTAATGAGTCATTACAATTCACTCAGGCCTAAATAAGCCTAGAGTTCAGTGAGTCGATCTTGGCTATCAACTCTTTTATATAGATATGACAGATTGATCCTGTAGTTTTTTATCAACGGTGTCGTCTTATAGCTGGTCGCTAATCCTCACAATCAACATAATCAGTATAGACATGCGAAACTCATGCACCTAGGTGCCAGTGTTGTACGAATTTGAAGTGCCAACATTTGAATATTTCTCGTATTTTAAAGCTACCGAGAAGGACATGATACAAAGAAGGGTATGCCTTACCGAAAAGGATATAGAGTTCAGTGAGCCGATCTTAGCTATCAACGCTTTTTTATAGATATGACATACTGATTCTATAGCTTGCTATCAACGTTGTCGTGTTATAGCTGGTCGCTAATCCTTACAATCAACATAACCGGTATAGACATGTGAAACTCATGCACCTAGATGCCAGTTTTGTCTGAGTTTGAAGTGTCAACATTTGAATATTTCTCATATTTTAAAGCTACCGAGAAGGACGTGATACAAAGAAGGGTGTGCCTTACCAAGAAGGATATATTTTATTTGTGAAGGATCACATCATGAAGGTAAATGTTGTGAAAGTTAATAATGTGAAGGATATATGTTTAAGAGTCGTATGAAATTCATAATGTTAGTTAATAATGAGAAGCCCCGATTATGATCAATTTGCATATGTTAACACGATATGTCATTGGTTTGTTAAAAAGGCTAGGCCACAAGCATTTAATTATATTATATTGCAAATATAGTTTTATGCAAATTAAATAGCCCAGCACCAACACAAAACTTATATCATCAAATTGCACTAGGTGGGATACTAATTGCACACTCATTCTCGCACCCACTTACTCTTTTAGACTTGGATGGGGGAGAGGAATATTTTTATGACTATTACGACAACGAGGTAACCTAGGGGACTCACGATCAAGACGGATGTTAGGATGGACTCTAATGGCGTTCTTGTCGGGTGGATGGCATGGCCTTTGGAACCCGAAGCTCTTATCTACTACGGTCTTCGTTTTTCAAATTATGATTTTAAAGCTCTAACTTTGGTATTATAATATTTGTCCAATCCAACCTATAAAACTTGAGCATCTATATATATACTTGAACTTCAGAAAATGAATGTTCCATCTATGTGTATACGAGAAAATCCAACTTGTTATAACTTACGTCGGTGTAGCAACATAGATATTGGGCTAGCGCTGAAGGCACAGTTTATGTTCCTAAATTTAGGGTCCCACACTTTGTCATATATTTTAATTAGAAAATACGAAGTCGATGATTGTGTTGTGTCCCATATTGATAGAGAATGGAGATTTGATTCAATGCAAAAAGAAGCCATGCACATGATGTGATCTGATAACAAACTGATTTGCGTCAAACAAAAAACTATTCCAAACAAAGCAAATTGGCCCCTAAACCCAAAATCGTACTTCCACCAGTCTCCATGTTTCCAAACCAGGCTTGATCAGTTCTATCAACAATGCAGTTTTGGGGATAAAAAAATGTGGCAGCCATATGGCATTGGTTGCCAGTCCTCTCTTAATCTCTCTCTCCTCTATAAATCTCTCTCACACACATCGATGTCATCCACCTCCCCATCGCGGTCTTCCTCCTCCCCACTAGTGTTGAGGTAGTGTCACGGATCTCGACTCCACAAACAACACTGAGACAGTGGCACGATCCACAACTCCATGGCGGCAACACATCAGTGGTGCTTGGACAGTGAGCCACCGTAGCAGCCACCCTGTCTCTTCCCCTGATCCCTTCCGGTTGATTGGCGACCTAGCTGGCCTCCTCGTCCTACTCTTAACTGAACAACACAGTGGTTGGTTCTAAGGATGCGGTTGAGTCTCTGGGAACGAAATGGAGGTTAGGACAACGGGGCACAAGTCGATGAGCTGAAACAGAGGAAGGAGATTGGAGGTGTGGCCGGTGGTTGTAGAGAGAGGAACGAAGAAAGAGAGGTGAGAGAGAGTGAAGGAGGGGAGAGAAGAGAAAGTGAGAGATCGATGCCATATGTTTATCACGTCTGCACATCAGGGGCACGTCAGTGAAATGGTACTTATGAATGGGCACACCGACAAAACATGATCTAAAACCATTGTTTAACCTGTCAAAGGACCATGTTGGCCTGGTTCTTATCTCTGAGGTCCAAATATACAGGGTATTTTGCTTTAGGAATCAATTTTATTCGACGGACATAGTTCATTACGAAATTAAAACCTTTTCCTTTTAGTTGCAGATATGCATATGATTTAATCAAGGCGTGAAATGGCCGGCAAGAAGAGCCTCAAGAGCAGCAGTGCAATGATCATGTGCATGCTGGTCTTTGGCCTTTTTGTTTCAATCAATGGGGAGTGTGATTGCTGCATAAGCAATGCAGCAAAGCTCTGTTGTAGCGCTTGCATCTTGGCAGGCAGATCCGATTTTGTCTGAAAAAACACTTGTTGTTTCCCGTGCTGTTTCGGACGGTAAACTCACTAAACTCAGCCCTTTATGATCAGTGCATTATCTATTAATCTGCTGCTAACCGGCGATGGGTTTATCTATTAATCTATTGTCCATTGGCGACGGGTTGTTGCATTAAATGTTAAGTATAAGTTATGTGTGCATGTTTAATTTGGTAGGAGAAGCAAGAGTCGCGGACTATTGCAAATTAGGATGTACATCCTTCAAATGCAGCAACATAGGTAAACAATCCTACTATCGTTAATTGTGCATACATACGTATGCATCCATGTCTTTCTTTTTAGTTACATACTTGCCTGTGAAATTAACCATTCTAACAAGAATTGTATGCTTTTGGCAGTGGCTGGTGACAACCAAGAACAACAAAGTGAGGTGGAGCTATGTTTCAATGCATGCCACCGGTTCTGCACCAAGGTTGAAATAGTTGATGCTTGATCAATTAAGCATGACAACTATATTTCATGTACATGTTGGTCAATGCCTTGGTCATGTTCTATTAAGCTTTGCCTTCAATAAATTGTTGGATGTGTCATGTATAACCAACCCGATGGACCGAACAATTTGTTCGTCTCTTCGTGAAATGTAAACTTGTGTTGTTCTATCTACTTTCAATAAGGCCATATGTACTTAATGACCACCGTGATAATTGTACAATATATGTATATTGTGCGTGACTTTGGCAATTTGACCGCAACTTAATTATTATTTAATTGTCAGTGTTATTGTTTCAATTCATCATTTATTTACTCGTATGTTACTATACAATATATTCTATTTTTTCCCCTAGAGTCAACAGGTGAAACAACTTATTATACTCTTTGGGAAGCTAAGTCTTTCTTAATTGGCCATAGGGCTTTCCTTGCAGGATAGCGAGGGAAGTCTATTTTTTAATTTAATAATGAAATAATATTTATTTGTTTGAGAAAATAGAAAAATATTTAGAAGTTATATTCTCTTTTGTACTGTCCTATCTCCAATTTTCACATTTAAATTTTATAAGGAGAGCCAACAAAGCTAAAAAAAATGGTAAATTAGGTTGGCTATTGGCTGAACGGGCCCCACGTAGTGGCGGAGCCAGGAATTTCTGGGAGTTTGGGTATAGCCTAACTTACACTCAGATTTGGCCATTTTAAACCGTCCGCGTCTACGAAATGGCTAGTTTTTCTATGAGTTTAACGGACCGGGAGCCCAGACACGAGCCCGGGGTCTTTTTCTTTACCTTTTCATCGTACAAAAGCTTATTTGCATGCAACCTAATGCTTGATCATTGCTTGTTTTCTACGTCAACACTCCTGAGGCAGGTGATGGAGCGATGTGAAGAACTGAAGATTATTGATCACATTGCATTTCTTGACATCCGTTCTTATTGATCATGTAAAGACTACTGGTTTTCGTTTGCTCAATAGCCAACCTTACCATCCTTTTTCTTCGTATATTTCTCTTACATAATTTAAAAGTAAAGATTGGCTATAGCAAACTAAAAAATAGATGGATCTGCTGCATACCATCACAAATTAGTGTATTTGTTAAATCGGCACTACATTTTGGCACAATTCTCTACGAAACACTTCACCAAACAAAAATGTTGCATACATAAGTAAATGCAAGGGAAACAATAATCAAATGTCCATTTTGTCCTTCTAATCCCAAAGTATTCCAACCGGTCTTGATTGGTACTTTGAATAAGGTGGTTTTGAAAAGGTTTGGCATGGGTTTACAAGTGCGGTAGTCATGCGGCATTCACGTGGCTTCTGTGTCCTCCCTTAATCTAATTTTCCTCTCTGAATCTCTCTCTCAAACATACATACCAGTCGATTGTCTGCCACCTCCCCACTAGTGCTGAGGTAGCGGCGTGGGTCAGGACTCAAAAATGACACTGAGGCAGCGATGTAGGCAACAACTCCACAGCGACACGGGCACAAACTCTGTCATGGGATGCACATCGGGTGCTAGCGGGCATCGAGCCGCCGCCACAGCAGCCTCATCTCCTCCGCTAATCCCCTCTAGCTGACCAATAGTCAATCCCAGCCTTGTCCTCTTCCTCCTATATAACTAGCTGTCGCGGTGGCATGTTCTAAGACGATGGATCGATGCATTTGCAGAAAGACACACGTCGGTGTTTTGAAGTAGAGGAAGGACTATGTTGCCGATGTGGCAAGTGGATGTAGAGAGGAACAAAATAAGACAGAGGTGAGAGAAAGAGTGAAGGAGAAGTGAAAGTGATAGACCAATGCCATTTGTTTATCAAGTTAGCACCACGTTAGCGAAATGGTACTTGTGGATGGCCACATAAGCAAAATCTTCTTTAAACTTAGTTGGCATGTGAAAGGACTATATTGATTCGGTTTTCAAAATTTAAGAATCATTTGCTTTGAGACCAATTTATTCTAGTAGGCATAGTTCATGACCAAACTAATACTTTTTCCATTAAAACAGATATGCATACGGGAAGAAAATCAGTGAGTTGATACGTACGTGGTGATTAATTAAAAAGCACGTCGGATGCGTGATCCTCTAGTTCTATTAGTTTGTGTTTGAAAGAACCAACCGACCATTAATTAACCATTCAGGCGTCGGTTTTTTTTTTTTCTCTCTTTTCATTGTACACTAACTTGTTTGCAACCTAATTAATGCTGGTTTTCTATATGCTTCGCCGTACAGCCCCATCGTCCCAAAATTTCAGCTATCCACGTTATCCGAAAAAACCATGGCCGTTTGATCGCGGCCATCGACTCAATCCAGCCGTGCATTCAATAATTCTGTATAGTAGACTTTTTTGGCACTAGTCTTAATAAGGTGGGGGCATTCGCTCGAGTGGTCTTTGATGCTAGCTCTCGGTCCCAGCTGCTCCCTTTTTCTTTACTTTCCTCTCCTACGTAGCTTCTCAAGTAGAGACGACTACGTTACAAGGCCCTAACCAGTTGTTTGCTAGTTAGCCCACGCCACTGCTATCCCAATGCATAGACCGCTTTGTTGTTCAGCCACGTCGTCCCAAAATTATAGCAACCACGTCACCCATAAAAGCCACGGCCGTTTGATAGCGGCCGCCGATTCAATCAGGCTGTCCATATTCAATAATTATATGTAAAATGTTTTTTTGACACGGTACATTGCATGACATTTTACCTCATTTGAGCACTTACACATGGATGGACAACTTGGATTGTTAAAAATAAATATAAATATATATACACACACGTGCGCGAACATGTCGAGTGTTGTACAGACCAACATTAGTTGTTTTGACCCGTTATTATACCCACTGATTATAAAAAAAAAATAAGGAGTGTTGACCATTGTTGGGTCTCAACTCTCAAGGGCTCGAGAGAGGTCACTATGGTAGTCAACATAGATCCTCAAGAGAGATTTCTCTTGACAACTTATATAGAAACATCCCTCTCAAGAGATAGTTATCTCTCAATGCTTTTTTTTTTTTGCTATTGAGAGATTGTCTCCAAGTGCCTTGTGCCGACTGTTACACAGACGTGCAACCGGTGTAGGCTGCAAACTGTTCGGACGCCTAGAAAGTGTCGGGGGTAGAAATGATCCATTAAAGAGATCCGGTACAAGTCCGTCGTAGCCAAAAAGGATAGTGAAAAAGTCATGGGATTGACCCATGGGATATACAATGAAAAAACTCTGATCTCTCGTGCAGTCAAATAAACACACCAAATTAGCAAGCTCAATAGCCTAGAAAAGGCTTGAGGTTGCCAAAGAATAAGTTGATTGTCCTGTTGACTACAGAAAAAAGAGACATACATAATACCATAGGAGTACATAAATGATGAATTGAAACAATGACACTGACGAACAAATAATAAAATTGCAGTCAAATTATCAAGGTTGGGCACAATATAAATACGTAGTACAACTGAGATGGCCTTTCCACACGTATGGCCTTATTTGAAATAGATTGGTCGAAACAAGATTACATATACGATAAGACGAACACATCGTTCAGTCCATCGGGTTGGACACACATGACACATCCAACAATTTATTGGAGACAAAGCTTAATAGAACATGACCAAGGCATTGACCAACGATCGCATGGGTGATAGTTGCCATGCTTAATTGATCAAGCATTAACTATTGCTGCATACACACGCAAACCTGCACTTAACATGCAATGCAATAACCCGTCGCCAAATCAGCAGCAGGTTGGATAGATGGCAAACAGATAATAGATGATCATAAAGGGCTGGGGTTTTGTGAGTTTACCAGCCGAACCACCGCAGTCAGCAGGGGAAACAACAAGTGTTCTTACAGATTGAATCGGATCCACCTGCCGCGATGCAAGCAAAACAACAGGCCTTTGCGCGGGCGCTTATGCAGCAAGCACACTGCGCTGCATTGACTGAAACAAGAAGGGCAAAGATGATCAGCAGGCACATGATCACCATACTGCTGCTCTTGAGGCTCTTCTTGCCGGCCATCTCACTAATTAAGTCGTTTAGTGCTGGGAGATTGATCTAGTGATGAGAGCTGTGCTTGTGTTTTGTGTTGAGGGTTGTGCTTGCATGGATCCTGCTATTTATAGGCAGATAGCAGCTGCCTGGAGAAATTATAGGACGGAATGTATCATTGCCGATTAATTAAGAGCCTTGGTGGTTTCATTAATATTTAATTAATGGTCGTGTTCACGCGTGATCCGTTAATTAAACATATCAGGATAGCAGAATAACATGCCACCGTTCCCACGCTCCGCCAGCGTTGCCTTGTTATTTATTTTTGGAAGCATATGCATGTTATATAAAGCCAGCTGTGATAAGCCAGCTGTGGTAGTGACTTATGTACGCCTCGATATCTTAACAATCCTCATTATTTCAAAATACAAGTCGTGCTTGTATAACAAAAAATCAAAGTTTATACATTTTTGTTACAGTGTCGATGTACTCAGTGGTGGTGAGAAAAGAGAGAGTTGGAGAGAATGTAAAAGTACTGCTTTATTGCTTCTTTTGGATGTACAAAATGAACAGTGACTTGTAAACTTTACACAGGGCATTGCCCTTTATAGTATTGTACTGGCAGTTGCTGCCTTTGCAACCGTGGAGGTATTGATCTTGTACGTTGATCCTGTAATTAACGGTTAGGTTAATTACGAGATTAACTACCCTTTTGATTATTTGTCCATTATTATTTATTCCTTAACACTCCCCCTTGGACAAATTATGTGTACAAATCTCTCTTTAAAAACTCCTTCTGAAAAACCCTGTGGGAAAAACAGACGAAGAAAATCATATTATATGATCTTGTATTTATATCCCCAAGTATGTCATATGCCTCATTAAAAACTCCTTCCAAAAACCCAATGGGACAAAATGGATGAAGAAAAGAGTGCATTATACTTTAGCTTGTATTCATATTGCCTCATTAAAAACCTTTATATGAGAAACCTTTTAGTAAAAACTCATATAAGGAAAAGATTGCAATATCTTGATTATTCAAACAGGTTTGTTCAGTGGGATTCTCCCCCTGAACCTTGCAACTCACAAAGTCTTCTCATACCAATTCCATGTACACATTTCCAAAATGTAGACTTTGGTAGAGATTTAGTAAATAAATCTGCTAAGTTATTGCAAGACTTTGTTTGCAAGATTTCTATTTCCATGGTAGATATATCTGTGAATGAAAATTTTGACCTATGAGAGCTTCTTAAAGTGTGTCCTCTGTGACTGTTGGCGAGTATGTGAGCATCTTCTGGTTGACTTTTAATGGTTCGATGAATCCTCTATCAAATATTCTCTTCCTTCTAAATCTTTGTATCTACATTCTGCATAAGATGGATATGTAGTTAATTGTGCTGCAAAATAGTATAGCACGAGGGATTTCTGCAAAGAAGACACTTACAGAATCCAACAGCTCATCAGGCCCATGTTTAGGGCATCGATTTGGTAGAGTTCGTACATTACCTCCCATTTAATATAAAATGAACCTTCCCCATGGAAAAATCTTCTTGCATGTACTTGACAGCGAACGACTCTAGACCATTGTTGTACGCTTCCAAATACCAATCATGGAATTGCCGCATCTTTGTTGGTAGCTAGACAAGGTCTCGGGCTTAACCAAAGCCCCGCCCTTGGAGAATTTCCATCTTGTCACTTCCGCATACTCGATATCCTTTATGCCCATTGCTTGCTCTGGGGCAAGTCCAGTTTCTTCGAAGAATTTTCCTCTCCTTAGCCTTTTGCTCAACTGACTGCTCATCTGCCTTGTTCCTCTTATTGGCCTTTGACAATGTACGCTCATAGTCTGATACAACAATCTTGTCTTTTGAATCCTTCAGATTTTTATTTGTCACCATGGATCATTACCATTAGTCCGTAAAGGGCTGATTCTTCTTAGGAGGTGATTTTTAAAAAATGTGCAACAACATGAGCTCTTACATCCGCATCGAGCCCCTCTGCTATCTTTTTGTACGTCAACTTTGGAAGTGGTGCCAGCTTCTTAGGAAGCGGAGCTCGCTTCTTGGGAGCTGGTGGCCGACCAATCATGTTTGGTTTGGCTATCACCTTCTTGCGAGCTGCTGGCCGAGGAGGTGATGGACTTGGAGTTGCATCGGGTTGTTCTGCAGGAGATGTTGGGGGTGAACCGCTAATGTTTGTAGGTGTCTGCGGGGTTGGGCTTCTTCTGCCATGGTCCTGGTGGTCTATCAGTGGAGAGGACTCGTCCATGTTATGTCCAAAGATGATGAACCTTTTGCACCATAGGACAAAACTATGAAGCGCCTCTCCTAGCTTCGTAGTCTCGTCACCTCTGGGAATGTCGAGGAGAAGGTCCTCGAACCCTGGGAAGACCTTTTCCACCGAGACCATGGAGTAGCCCAACGGTAACTGTTCGTCATGGAGGAGCTGCCCTGGCTCCACTGGGTGAGCCATGACATAAGCCGCCTTTATCGTGAGTTTCCGCGGCCTGATGTCGTCGACAGGAAAGTGGCCCAAATCCCCTTTGAGCCCACCAGAAGCGCAGCTGCTCCGTCGTGCGGAGGGGGGACTGATGACTTCCGAACAAGCATGGCCTGACTCTAGCTGCTGGCTCAGGGCTAACTGTACCTGTTTACGAATCTCTTATTGCGTGCCTTCTTGCATGTCCCTTTTTGGTTGCTCGAGTGCACCGGCTAACTGCATTTCCAGCTGTAGTGCCTATTGAGCCTTGCCTCTCTGATGAGTCCTATATGTCTCGGTGTCCCCAGCGAATCCAATCCTCCATGAGACCACGCCTTTACATCGTGTCCGCCAAGTGTGCTCCAGGTTTTGTAGAGCCCTTGTTAGCTCATCGTTCTCCCTGTTTGGCAGCAAGGTGCCTTGGGATGTCTCCTCGAACGATTCAAGAAGCCTTGTGGGCACTTCCCTCAGCTCAGGGCCAAACACCGCCTTCCCGTCATCATCAATGCGGCTGGCGTGAGCATAGAACCAATCCCTTGCTCTTCTCGTCGACCACTGCAATGGTATGTGTATGACACCCTTTGCCAACAGCTGTTGTTCCTGCCTCTCTCATTTAGGTAAAGCACTACGGTAACCACTAGTGCCTAGGTGGTGGTGGTAAACCTTCTTGGCTCCATTCCTCTTGTTCTTCTTACTCATACTTTGACCTTTTTGAGATTTCTTGTGTTCCATGAACACATCCCAGTGTTCTTCCATCTTTGGGTACTTGTTGAAGTCTGGCGTCTCTTCCTTTTGGACATACTCCAGCTTCAATTTCTTTTTGAAAGTCTGAAATGCGATGGCTATCTTTCTGAATGCATAACGTTTGACCTTCTCTTCAGTCCCCTCAGGGAATGTGAATTGCTCCTTCATATCAGCCCAAAGCAAGTCCTTCATATCAGCAACCATATCACTATACTAATGGGCACGTGGTCCCTAACATGGATGCCGCATGCCGAATTGAACGGCGCAATAGCAGCGATCGGTGCAATAGGTGCACCATCCCGCTGACTTCGGTGACCAAGTGTCTTGCCCTTGACTTCTTGCTTGGACCTCGCAGACGTGATTGCCTGCTCAGTTGACCGGTCTGAAAGTATAGTATAAGCATGAAATGTTCAGAATATCGTCAATACATGATAGTGTAACGGATGACATATGCATCCGTAATATTTACCTCGGTGGATTGAGGGACCAGCTCGTTGGGCTCTGCGGCCTCAATGGCCTCATCCAAGAGTGGTTTGTGCTCCCCCGAATAATACGAATCATATCATGCAATAAAAGATCGCATGGCCTCATCGGCATCATAACCATTGCCATCCATCGTTGTTTCTAAATCTAGAAGAAGGCATTAAAAATAATGAACAACGAACGGAGGTAAAAATTCAACATTGTGGTTATTATTAGTGTTGCATCGTCATGCTAATGTACAAAAATAGATTGACACAACAAAATATCATGATTCACACAACAATTCGACTAGTTCCTCTTGTAAAAAAATTTGATTATATGCTAATGTAGAAAAAATAAATAATAACTAAACAATTAATATCATGATTCACACAACAAAATATCATGATTCACACAACAATTCAATTTGTTTCTAAAATATATTCAATCATGACTCACACATTGGTAGCAGATCGGTAATGGTTAAGACATCAGTAACTAGCAGATCAGTAACGGTACTAAGACATCAGTAATTAGCATATTAGTAATAGTAGTAGATCACTAAAATATATTCAATTTTTTACAATGAAACAACAGTAACGAGCAAGTTATAGCAACTTGAGAATCTCGGGAGTCGCCACCTAGGAGGAGGAGCTCGGGGACGTCGCCGGCTCGCGGGGGGTCGCTGCCAAGGAAGAGGAGCTCAGGGACATCGCTAGCGCACGGGGGTCGTTCTTGAAGAGGAGCTCGGGGACGTCACTGGCGCGCGGGTGGTCGTCGTCGAGGAGGAGGAGCTCGGGGATGTCGCCGGCGCGCGGGGGGTCTTCGCCGAGGTTGAGGTGCTTGGGGACGTCGCCGGCGCTAAGGAACGGTAGCGCATGGGGGTCGTCATCGGCGCTAAGGGACGGCAGCGCATGGGGGTCGTCGGTGCTAGGGTTGGAGCAAAGTTAGGCGCAGAGTGAGATTTAAGAGTGAGAGGGGTGGCCTCGCAAGCTTCTTAATATAAGTGGGAGGGCTTCAGTACCGGTTGGTAACATAAACCGGGATTATTTCTTGAAATAGTACTGGTTCATGTTGCCAACCGGGACTAATACCCCATGCGCGTCAAAATTTTGGGGAAAACTGTAAGTTGCACAAAAAAAGTTTGTGTGCAGGGGGCGCAGCCGGGACTCGAACCCGCAACCTACGGGTGAGCGCCCAACGCGCCTCGCGCTGCTAGCCTGTGTGATCGAAAGTTCGTTGTCTACACATTTCGTTCGACATTGTTTTTGACACATTGGCGGAAATTGTTTCAAACTCTCTATGTGTCGCTGCCATGTCGGACCTGTAGGTGGCTACGTGTTGTCTTCTTACATCTGCTCCCAACGGGACTTCTCGTATAAACTTTCCTCTCTACACCATGCCCGTACATCCAGATTTCGTTTAAACTTCAGGCAAAACTTTCTCCTGCCCTTACTTTAGTTCATTGCGATTTCTTCATATACAAACTTTATTTGATTTCATGTTTTTTGATTTTGCATCAGTTTTTACGCCTCCATCGATCTACACAGCTTTATCTTCTCATTTATTTAATTCTCATTGAAATTTCGCTGGTCATTGGAATTTGCAGTTCATCTGATTTTTTGTAGTTCACACTGGAATCAGGAATGTGTTTAATGGCGCCCTTCTACCTTCCCGAGCTCCATCTCTATATCTTCTCCCCCCTTCACTGTTCCACACACATTCTCGTCAAATCTCCTCCCCTAGTCTTGCCTTCTCTCCTCCCCTTCTCTCACATTCTTGTCTCCGCCAACGCGCGATGCCGCGCCACCACAAGACCTGTCGGATCGAGTTGAGGCCGGCTCCACTATCGCTGCCACCGGCGCCGCTACCACCACCAGCGCACGTCGGTGGGCCGGCCAGCTGGGAGGTGTTTGTGGAGCTGGTCTCGCCTGGTGGCCTCGTCCCCGTCTTCCCACCTTTACCGCCACAAGCGCCTCGCACCTGGACGGAGATGGACGAGCTGCCGCCGCCGCGCCCACCATGGGAGGAAGGGCCCGCCTGGGTTAGCCGCCTCCGGAAGATAGCAGACCTGCCCGCCTTCGGATACGACTTTGACAGCGTGGACTGGCGGTGGCCCTGCTGGTAGGAGCATCAACGGAAAGACTGCGCCTTAGATGAGGATTAGTCCACCGGCGGCGGCGCCGCCGCCACCGCCGCCTTAATATAGTAGTTAATTATATTATGTAATGCAAATTAATGGAACTTTGCCCAAAATGTAGTTTCATATATTATGTAATAGAAATTTACGGAACTTTGCCCCCAAATATAGTTCCTTAATATCATTAATATATCCATGTTTATAATTATGCAATGTGTGTCTCCTGATCCTGGCTATGAAATTTATAATACAGTTATTAATATATACATGCTTAAAATTTTATTGTGCCCCAGAAGTGTGCAATGTAAAAGTTCAAAAATTATGTTGTTCCCTTGAGTTGGAGGGCTTCAGTCTCGGTTGGTAACATCAACCAAGAATACTGTTGGAAACAATACCGGTTCATGTTGCCAACCGATAGTAAAGACCCCACGTGCCCCAAAATCATATGCATTACAAAACTGTACAAGAGAGATGGACTTATTTGCTAAGATACTTTGTTTTTACAAGTGATTCTTCATTATGATCATGGTGTACATAGGGTAATTCGTTAGCATCATCTAGGACACTGATGTCTACATCCACCGTGAGAGGGGGCAACTCGTCGAATTGGTTATACTCTTCTTCGTCTGTCACGCGCTCAACTCCGACGATCCTTCTTTTACTTGGAAGTACCACGTGGCGCTTTGGCTGATCGGTGCTGCTAGTTTTGTCCTTCTGTTTCTTACTTTTCTCGATTTGATGGCCATGTCCATCACATATAATATATGTGTGACATCATTAGCTAGCATGAACGGTTCATCCCTATAAGCCATTTGCTTGAGATCCATTGTTGTCATACCATATTCGTCGATCTCCACTGCTCACAATTTCAACCATTGGCACCAAAATAGAGGGACTTTCAAAGCTCCATAGTCCAGCTCCCATATCTCCTCTATGAAACTATAATAGGTGTCCATGTTTCCATTGCTATCCAAGGCATCTATACGAATGTTGCTGTTTTAATTGGTTCTCTTTCTATCCTGAGCAGTTGTGTAAAATGTGTAGCCATTTATTTCATACCCTTGGAACGATACGATTGTCGTGGATGGTCCCCAAGGCAAAAGTTTCAATACATCATCTTATGTTTTCTTGGCCATCACTTGATTTTGTAATCATCCATCAAAACGATACATTTGTTCGACTGCAATCCAATCATCTGACTTATCTGGGTATTGTTGATGTAGAACCATCTTATGATCATGGATATAGGGAGTCACTACAATTGCTTGCTTCAATACGGTAAAATGTGCTTGTTTAAATGAACATAGATCGTCGTAGAAGCATTCTTTCATCCGTAGAGTCCCTTTTCCTCGTAACCTTCCCTCATGGCGAGATATCGGGACAACAATCGTATTTAGATCGTTAATGTAATCGACACAGAACTTGATCACCCCCTTTGTGCCAACACCTTCTTTAGTACGGCCATGTACCTCTCGATGGGGTACATATTGTGCAGAAACACAGGTCCGAGAATTTCTATCACCTTGACAATGTGCACCAGAAGATGGACCATAATATCAAAGAAAGACGGAGGGAATATCATCTCAATGTTGATCAGACTATCTACCGCGTCATCTTGTAGATTAGATATCTTATTTGGTTCGAGTACCTTATGTGCCACTGCGTTGAAGAACAAACACAACTTTATGATTGTCTCTCGAACCCTGTCCGACAGAATACCTCTCAACGCCACTACGAATAACTATGTCATCATCACGTGACAATCATGTGATTTTAGGTGTACGATCTTATTCTCTTTAGTGTTTATCAGTCTTTTAATGTTAGAGGAGTACCCAAAGGGGACCTACATGCTCATGACCTTTATAATGCTTTTTTCACTTCCTTGCTCAGAGTTTAGCTCACAGGGTGGAGTTAATGTTGTCCTTTTTCTCTTTTTTTCGAATGTAGGTTGTTCCTGACTCCCAGTAGCTGCAGGTCCTTTCGTGCTAGAAGTGTATCTTTTGATTTGCCATACATATCTACGTATCCTAGCAGGTTAAAGCAGACATTCTTCGTGATATGCATGAAGTCCAGTGAGTGGTTGACATCTAAGTCTATCAAATAAGGTAAGTCACAGAATATGAACTTCTTCCAAATGGGTTTCTCATGACCTTATTTAGTCGGGACAGACTTGCTACCATGATCCTTTTTGAATACTACTTTCAGATCCTTTACCATAGAAAATACAAGTGTCCCACTCCGATGCTATGGTTTCTTGTGTTTGTCTTCTGTCCTATCAAAATTCTCACCCTTCCTCCATAATAGGTGCCTCGGATGGAGGAATCTACGATGGCCCATGTACACAACCTTCCGAGAGATTTTCAACACCGGCTGTTCGTATGCTTGAAGCACTGTATGCATGCTTTATATCCTTTGGTATATAGGCCTGACAGGTTACCTAGTGCAGGCCAGTCATTGATGGTCACGAACAGCAATGCACGTAGGGTGAAGTTCTCTCTTTTGTACTCATCCCAGACCCATGCACCATCAGTCCAGAGCATTACGAGATCTTCAATCAATTGTTTCAGGTATACGTCGATGTCGTTTCCAGGTTGCTTCGGCACATGGATATGCAATGGCATCATAATATACTTCCCCTTCATACAGAGACAAGGAGGAAGGTTGTACATACATTGAGTCACGGGCCAAGTACTGTGACTGCTGCTCATCTTGTCGAACGGGTTCATCCCATTTGTACTCAACCCTCTAGAAGCAACTTCATTATTAGGCACAACAACTCGACGAATCCTTTCTCAGACAATCCATTGGTTGCCTTTCATTGCAACAGTTCGAGTACAGCATGCAACTTTTGTGTTGGCGGCCTGGGTACAACAGTGTACCGTAGTCCTCACACATGCACTTAAACTTTTCATACTATCTTCCATTTTCGTATTCTATTTCTACATCTAGCATCATCTATTCTAGGTCATAATCGTCAAATTCCCCCAATGTATCTTCGAAAGAATAGTGTTGGGATATTGTCTTCTTCTTCTTATGGCAAACCGACTCAGGTTGTCTTTTGTGTACTTGTTCTGGTGAAGAAAGGTTCTCAATTAAGCAACGAGAAGAGCCAACTGAAGCTCAAAAATCAATGCGAAAAACCATGCCAAAACTGTGAATTCAGCCAACAAAACTCACAGAAGAATTAAGAACACTGTCACTAAGAATAATTGTTTGCCCCTTCTCATCCCTTCCAAATATTCTAAGTGTGTGTCTCTTTATGTGCTCTAGCCAATTGTAACCTAGACCTCTACCCCATGATATCTTGCTTTTATCAAGTATCAAGTATAGCTTTCGTTTGCCCCCAACAAACTTCTCAAGAGTGCTCATGAGGTACTCGCACTCCAGATGGAGTTGGGGACAAAACCCGCAAGAAGAAGAAGTGTCTGAAGAGTCCTGGCTATCAGTTGTACCCTTTCCAAAGGCTTTGCAACACTTCTCACCTAGGATCTTAACTTTTCTCTTGAGAGATTGATAGGAAAGGCAATCAACATTTTGGGCTTGGGTCAACCTACCCTCAAATCTATCACTCATGTTCTGATAGATCCTACCCATCTCCCCATCAAGCTTAAGACATCGATCACACACAGAGTCATTAAGAACATCATCATTAAGCCCAGAATCTTATCTTTCAAGTTCAAATTCTCAAACTTTAACAGGTGCAATCATGACATTTAGAGTCAAGTGAGTGGAAGATACAATTCTCATTTGAGCTGACTGGTTCCTTTGGTGGAGCATGATCGATACAGCCCGCAACTGGACTAACTGGGTCCTTAGATGAGTGTGCAAAAGGATAAGGGCAAAGTATGGTAGGGTTCATCAAGCAGACATACTCTAGATTAGAAGTGATAAGTAACAAATTCTTCCTAACATCATCTAGTTCTGCTACATGCTTAACATTAACTTCCCTAAGTTTTTCACTCAAAGGAATCACCCTATCATGTGTTATCCTTAATTTATTGAAATCAACCATGACCATATCAAACTCTAACCACCCATCAAAGTCAACAGGCTCAGGAACAGGCCTACATTTTTCATTCTCTAGTTGGATAGTGACATTTTTAAAATGCATTTTTAATTCATCCAATTCAAGAGTGAGCTTTCGACAATCAGAGCAATTAGCAGGTTTAGCATTTTTTAGTTCAAACTCTATGGTATTTTTCTTGTGCAATACTCTAGTGTACTTGTCTTCCAGTTTAACTAATGCCTCCAAGAATTTAGAATAGAAGGGAATTGTTCATCTGTTACCTCATCATTGTTGGTGTGGTAGACGTCTGAGTTGCCGCTGTTATTGTCGTCGTGTGCCATGAAGCACATATCGGTATAATCGACGTCGTCGTTTTTCGGCAGCTCATCCTCACCATCGTCCGAGTTGTCAGAGAAGACGTCTTCTTACATAGCGGCTAGCACCTTCTTGACCATGCGGCGTCCCTTCACCAGCTGCTTAGGTACCTTTTTATTGTCACCTCCACCATGGGCTTTGATGTTTCGGTTCTTTTTGACGTAGGCGTTCCGTGTCGGCGCGACATAGTTGTTCCGCTCCTCTCCTCCAGACTTGGGATAGTCACACTTCATTTGGTTGAGACCACCACAACCGAAGCACCACATTATGCATGTCCTCCGATCGGCCACTCACCTGTAAGCATGTGAGAACTTCCTGGCCAACAAGGCAAGCTGCTCCTCTGTAATCTTGTTCATCTGATCAATGGACAACTCAGAGTGGGTAGAAAAGGAGAAACTGACAACATCCAAACAACCACGACCAGAGGGGCAGCTATCAAGGCTGTGGATGAGGAACTGGGCTCTTTTGGGAGATGTTCAAGTTCGTGCGTCTTGAGCCTAGAATAGAGAACTTCCAATGTTAGCGTTGAGAGATCACCTGCCTGTCGGATTGCGGTCACCTTCATATCCCAGGCCTTAAGATCTAATGCATGGAGAAAGTGTCTGGCGATCTCCGAATCGGTATATTTGACTTCAACCGAACGGAGATCGGCAAGAATCTTGGTGAAGTGGGAGAAACATGAGTCAAGTGTTTCACCCGGCTTCTGAGTAAATCGATTGTACTCTCTTTTGTGTTGGCCTTGTCTCACCACCTGAACCTGAGCTGTCCCACCATGGTAAGCTTGTAGTGTTGTCTAGATTTTGTGGGCTGTGGTAATGTATGACACCCGCTCGTACTCCCCTCGGCTAAGGCCTTGAATCAGAAAATTTCGAGCTTTTGCATTAAGCTCCACATCGGCTTCATTCGCGGCCGTCACCTCCTTGGGTAACTCATATGGGTCCTTCATCTTAAGCCAAATATTGTAGCCCTGATCCATCACATATATTTCCATCCTTCCAATAGGAAAAATCGGTTCCGGAGAACACGGAGGGTTTGGTGAAATACTTGTCCGGCATAGCTTAAATAGAAAATAGGATCAGCTTTAAAACTCGGTCAAGCTTTGCAAAGAAGCATCAAACCAAATGTTTTGATACTAGTTGAAGAACCAACTATGTGTACCCTTCACTTGGGTGCATAAGAGCCATGAAATATTTGGGATTTTGGAATCAGAATCCTGGTTATCAATCGTCTAAACAAAAAAGAATCAATTCAAACCTTACTTTTGAAAAAGAGATCAAGCCAAAACACGAAAGTTACTTTACCAAAAGTAAAAAGCAGATTCATAGAAACTTGTCTTGAAAGAATAGAATGGTTCCTACTGTTGTAAGGCAGCAGAAATTTTCAAACTTTTTCTACACCCATGTGCTTGAGTCTTGATGGTCTCTACCAAACTGCAACATCAAACTAAGCCTACAGAAAATAAGAAACAGCATGCACCAAGAACTGTCAGGAACTCGAGACTACAAGTTTGGGGCTCGGTATTCAACTCATAGCTCTCAAACAGGGAAATCAGTGGACTTCATATTTTTTCCACAGATAGGTATGTGGGTCACACAGTTTTTCTAACTAGAATCATCCGAAAATGAGTTTTCTAGATTTTTCTAAAAATCTTTTACTGACTGCTGCGCGGAAGAAAGTTTCTAAACAGATTTGAAATAAATCAATAACTTGATCTATTGTGTCTCATATGGTTGCAAAGAGTGTGCCAAATCATATTAGCAACTTCAAGGCATCATATACCACCAAGAACCAACAAGAAATCATCAATATTCATCGCATAATAAGAGCTCTAAAAAGGAAAACAAAAGTAATATGAAATAGGAGCAAATCAACACAATATGTTCATGAAAAAGTAGGATTCTCATTGCATAGATGTTGGGGGAATACAAGCCACACTCCTTGTGACCACAAGTACTCTAAGTGTCACCCAAAACACACCCAACTCACCCTTTCTATTTATGAAATTTTCAGCTCTAAGTGGATGAGCAGGAGGTGCTCCCCTCCCCCTCTATTTATAGCCCAAGGGTGAGATGCCCTAAACCCTATAGCCCATATACACCCTTCATTTGAGGATGAGTGGTGTACAACTCACACACTACAAGACACACTGCCGAGCGGGAATATTGTCAACATATTCCCATGGGAAATATCTTTGCAGCTTCCTAAGTCGACAGCCCACGCTTGGGCCCACCGGTCCAACCAGCTTCGTCACCAAGTTACAGACGCCCCAGCCTCCAGTTGTCTTGTATTCCCTGCCATGGCTAAACTTCTCGAGTACACCACCTCATGTAACCGCCAATTCATCGAACCCGGATGCCTGCACGCCTCCGGATGCACCAGCCTCCAGCTGTCCGCGCGAATCGTCAGCTGCCAGGATCACTGAGGTGAACATACGTGAAACCAACACACCTTACTTTCCTACTAGGTTAGTCCACCAAAAAATTACCAACATCATAATCCATTCGTGACACCACAATTAGCAAGCCATGACACACCACATGTCAGCTTAACAGATTCCACCGGATCACATCTGTTCAAAACTATTACCTAGCCCATGGTCAGCACAATGGTCCGGTTCCAATTCCATGGCAATTTTCACAAAAGCACCATTAAAAAAATTTCAAAACACTTTAAATTCCATCTTGTCACATATATTCATCATCAAACTGGGGTACCCTCCACATAAGTCAAAACAGCCAACATGGATATGGGACCTACTGCTCGTGGATGAAGCTTGAGCAACACAAAGCTCTTAGATCTAGCTTCTTCACCCACATAAGGATGCAAT
Source organism: Raddia distichophylla (assembly GCA_005191435.1). Lineage (NCBI taxonomy): Eukaryota > Viridiplantae > Streptophyta > Magnoliopsida > Poales > Poaceae > Raddia > Raddia distichophylla. The sequence continues at coordinate 982,481 of SPJY01001239.1, forward strand.
CAATAAGATTTGAAGTGGGCTAGAAGGGAAAGGTGAGGAACTAGGGTTGCAATAAGTGCTCAGCTGGAGTGAATATGAATGACAACCCTAACCTGTGGGGGAGGAGGGAAATAAATAATCTCACCCACCAACTAGCCGTTTGCTGCTGATAGATATCGGATATTCTGATGTTACAAATTGGATAGTCCTATATGAAAGTCAATGAAACTTGAAGAAACGACAATTTTTTGCGGTCCTAGAGTGATTCTAAAGATATTCAAATATGAATAAATGAATATGAAGTCAATTTATATCGGATAGTCTGATAATATTATCGGATAGTCCAATATTTTTGGGACCTAGAGACAGGGAGCGGTCGATTGGACCGAGCATTGGATAGTCCAATCCATATCGGAACATTCCAGGGAAAATATTGGATAGTCCAATATTTTTTGCGAGATCAAGGCAGAGAGGGGTCGATCGGACCGAGCATCGGATAGTCTGATATATATTGGAACATTCCGAGTTCGACACAGAGAGGGGTCAATCGGACCATGGACCGGAACATTCCGAGATACATCGGATATTCCGGTTCAACAGCCGTTCTGGTGGCCCCTTCTTCAAAACCTTGCCTTTACTAAATGCCTTTCTCTGCTTCCTAAAAGGATGATTCGACGGAAGGAAACAACGGTGACAATCGAACCAACAAGCTTTCCGTCCCTTGTCCAATGTGAATGCATCGGTGTTACATAGGCATATAGGGCACGACAACTTTCCATGCGTGCTCCAACCCGAGAACATGCCATACGCAGAAAAATTATGTATGGAGCACAGGTACGCAGCACGCATCTTAAAATTCTGTCCAGTGTAACTATCATATGTCAACACTCCTTTAGTCCATAGGTCATTCAGCTCTTCTATCAGTGGTTGCATGAATAGGTCTAAGTTTTTACCAGGAGACCTAGGACCAGGAATGATAACAGTCAAAAACATGTACTCTTCCTTCATGCAGAGTTGAGGTGGCCATACAGTCTTGGTCGACAACTTTTTTGTAGCCGACGACACTGATGTCCGCTTGCTTGTTTTGTCGTCGATTCTTTGTTTGGCCACGGACATAGGCTGTCGTCGGTATCCTAGCTGCCGACATTGGTTATTTCGGCCGCCGACAATACAATCGTTTCCTGTAGTGTCTATTCAGCTCGGGTAAGCCATCTGCAGCACAATTGCTCCGAGGAAATTTTCTCTGCTTCCTACTAATCCAATTTTGGCATCGCTTTGCAAGGATCGTCACCCAGTAAATGAGAATTGGTCATCAGAGTTGCTCTGCTCGTCGCCGCCGCCGAGGAGTGTGCCATTGATTTTGTCGTCACTGAGGGGTAATCCACTTTTCCCTGCCACTATTTTATTTAAATTTCATTGATGGTAAGTAAATATTTTTGGTATTTTTGGGTTTTTCAAATTGTTATGATTTTTCTAGTATTAACTAACTAAAATAATTATAATTTTATGAACGGAATAACCAAGCAAAAAAAACTTCTATAAGGCAAGACAAGGGATAACTGGCAGGTACGGGCAGGACGAGACGATATGCAAAGTTGGTAAGGCAAGACTGCAAGCTACAGTAGTGGCAAGAGTAGAGAAGTGAGTGGGATGACAGACAACATGTACCCCAATGAGCCGATGGATCAAAACCCATGTGATGGAACCATGCCGCTAAAGCGTTAGTGTTTGCGGTCATGGCATTCGTGTTGGCTTGGAGGCCGGCGTTAGTATCTTGGTGGAAGTTGGTATGTTGGTGCAATATCTCGCAAACATGCCCCATATCATCAACCAGTGTATCAACCCTGTCTCCCACGAATCGGAGGTCTTTAGAAAATGGTTCCATGTAGGAACGGTATCGTGCTGATGTGAATTGTTCATCCCTTCCCAGAGTGGGATCTTGTCCATATGGATGCTGAAATCCTCCTGCTTCTTGTTGTCGGGAACTTCTAGGTTCATTCTGGTGGGTGGCCCAACCTCCATGGCTCTGTTCACCATACCCGAGTGTAGATGGGGTCCATTGATCCCATCCCCGCATTAGGGTCAGATTGATGAGCGTATGTGTCATCCATCCATGACTCATGATGGAAGTGTTTTGTTCCGACATCACTTGCTCTTGTTCGTACTGCTGCTGGTGGCACTCCTCATGTTGGTGGCGTGCGGGACTACGGGTCATTGGTCTTGAAATGCTATGCCGAGAGGGTTCTCTAGCTCTAAGATTAAGGGTTAATCCTCGAGCGGTATAGAGTCGAGTCTTGGGCAAACGGACCTCGACCGTGGTTCCTGGAAAACACATGAACATGGTTCCATCGGTATCAGCCCACAAAACATGCCCTTGCAAAAGGTGGGTCCTTCCATATTAACGGAAATTCTGTTTCCTGGGCATTTGCTAGTAGTCCCAAATTCTCTACCATGTGAATGATGAAAGACGTGCAGTCTGTATCTCCGACTAAATTTTTCTTCTCTAACCAGAGAGTTACCATGTTCAAAGTTAGATTTACTGGATTTCTATTGACCATGGCAAATAGATATTGCAATTCACCAAGTCGCATGGTGCACATATCTTTTCGAGCATTTATTACCATAGCAAGCCAACGATGCATGAACCTAAGAGTGGCATTATGAATTTCGTTCTTGCCAGGAGTTCCACTATAAACTTTTCTGGAAATTGAAAGCCAAAATTCATCGCGATTAAAGCTTCTTAAATTTTCAGTTACAACTTTGCATCTGAAGGAAAAACCTAGGTAATCAGTCAATTCTTGTAGAGAACATTCAAATGCCTCATTAAAAAGTCTAAATCTGAAGCTGGTTCTTCTTTTGAGAATGCAAAGGGTGCTGTAGTACTCAAGAGTTAGAAAACACGAACCTTTTTACATGATGGGTACGAAGTTGGTCTAGATGACCACATGGAAAGCTTGGGAGAAATCATCCAGGAGATCGGTCTGAATCAACAGCATCGGGTCATATGCCTAAGTATGCTGAAATGTCTAGTTCCTAAGTGCATCAAACATCTATGCTTCCCGGGCATTTTGGAGGATGAGATGATCCTCCGAGGTCAGGATCCTGATCGGATGATCTTGACTAGAATGGGCCCCTTGAGTACAAAACCGAATCGGAACTCCAGCTGGTGTGTTGCCCAGAATAATATGAATCTTTGTCCTCATCCTCCCAAGAGTGGCTCTCGAGGATCTTAGTCGGTGTATGGCTCCGTTTGGAGCTAGACGAACTGAATCTCGTGTGGATGCCCTTGGCACTCTTGGCAATACTTTTGCCAATCTTACCATACCACGACACATTTTCTGCAAGCGGGGTTAAGACCGAATACCCAGAAGATATACATGTAATAAAGGGTTAGTGATCCATAATTTGTCAGTCAGTCCTCCAAATGTTTGTAGTCCTTACGGAGCTTAGGATCACTGCCACAAAATATTTTTGCCAAAGTTATAAAGTCATGCAACTAATCACGTTTATTATCAAACTAAGTAATCAAGAGATTTATTATGCAGAGATGGAGAGGGTAGGCGTGAGATCATGCAATCATTGCCTAAGTGTGCATTGATCACGGCAACTGTCTCCTCCATTTATAGTTGCGCGATGCATGCAGGATGAAGCTAATTAACACGCAAACATAGTAGACTAACTACGTAGATGCCATGCTATGCAAGTAGAGTAGTGGGTGTGAGATGACATGAGAGGCGGAGAAGAAAAGGTTGGGTCGGCCGGCCCCAAAGATTGTTTTTTTTAAAAAATACAAGATAATTGTTTCAGTGAAAAGGTAAATATGCTATGGATATGCAAGAATTAAATATGGATGCAAGTGGGTAAATTTGGGCTTACCTCCCGGTGAGGACACAAAATTTTTCACGGTCCTCGAGCTGGACGGTGTCCATACATCAATTTTCTTTAGAATTTTCCGCGACCAGAGTTGAAATTGCGGTTGGTTGAATTTTCTTTTTACGCCATACATGTTTCGTTGAGGCTGTTCGGATGGCGTCGATCTTTTTGTCTAGGTTTAAATTTTTGTCCGTATGTTGCTTCCACCCCCTATCTTGAGGCTTCTTTGCCTCTTTCTTCGTCAAATTGCTCTTCTAATATGACTGCCGGTTTAATTCGGACATTAGTTGGAGAGTCTTTCTCACTATCACGACGAGACTATCCACTTGAGGTTTTCGTATGGCCTCCGCCTGGTTTTGCACAGGTTTTCGATAGAACATTGTTCAAACCGAATATTTCATCCCTGCCATTGATATTGAGTTGAATTTCGCCCGCACCAACATATATGGTACCATTTGTCATACTCAAGAACAGTCATAGAAGAATGAGAGGCGTCTTAGTATCTACCTCCATGTCCAGGACCACAAAGTACACAGTTATCAAGAAATTCAGGATTTTTACCAGTATATCCTCTGCAATTCCAATAGGACGACGGACTGATTGGTCCACTAGCTGCAGGGTCATGGCCGTTGGAGACAAAGTAGAATGATTTAATTTCGCATAAATTACCTTTGACACTATGTTAACACTTGCTCCCATGTCGCATTGAGCACGCTTGAAGTTTTGTACAAGAGGACGAAAGAGTCGGATTGCCAGGATCCTCGTGGAGAGAATTCAAGATCATTCCTCGGTCTATTAAATGGCCTCCACGGTTGGCAATTTGTGTTTATTGTAGAGGATGTCCTTCAAGTACCTTGCGTACGTAGGCATCTGCATTGCATCTTGCAATGGAATGTTGACATATAGTTGTTTGATTACCTCGACAAACTTGTCAAACTGCACGTCTGCGGTTGGCTTTCTTGGACATGCGGAAAGGGCAATAGTTGGGTATCTGAGAATTCTGCGGGATTTATTTTGGTCCCATGGTTCTCTCCCTTTCAAGTCATTTTTGGCTTCTCATCATGAGGTGCCTTGTCAACGTCCTCATTCTCCTTAGTAATCGGATTAGGGGTATCGTGCTGCTCTCCTGTATGGTTAGGATGAGATGGGTCTCGGGTCGCCTTTTCCGGTCTTGTCGCGATAACACTAACACTCTCCTTTGGGTGAGGCTACGGTTGTCCCGGATACTTTTCCGGAGTGGATGTAGGAATTCAAGCAGCTAATTGAGCTATTTGTGTTTCTAGCATTTTATTAAAGCTCATTTGTCATTAGCGACAAAATTTCCTACTAATGCTATGTTGACCTTACTTTGGGCTGACATAAATTCATCTAGAGACGATATATTGCGATTAAAATTGCCAGCATTACCTCCGTATTGGCCACTGTCAAAGGAGAGGTTAAAGTAGAATTCCATCCCGAAGTGAAATTCGATTGCTGCGGACGGAATCCATTACTGACGAAGTTGGCATCCTCTGGTCGAGTTTCAGTGCAGTTTTCGCCAACCTCACAAGTCATGCAACACTCGGGAGACTGGACCGTCTGCGGTGCTAGTGATTCTTGACAGATCCATTTTGGCCGCAAGCATGTCCATATTATCGATTTAGTGGAATCCTCTTGTGCGTGTTTGAAGACGTTCTTCATTCCAGTCTTGGATTGAGACCATCTTCTCAATGAGAGTGCAAGTAGCACCCACACTAAGCGAAAAGAAGGATCCGCCAGAGGCAGCATCAAGGTGCTCTCGGGCCGTACGGTTGAGCCCGTGGTAGAAGCTCTGGATAATAAACCAGTATTGCATCCCATGATGAGGGCATGCTGGTATATAATCTTGGAGTTGATCAAAGGTGTCCAAAATGTACTCATCGATGTTTTGTTGATAACAAGAAATCTTGTTCTAGAGGGCATTGGTCTAGCCCAACGGAAAATACATGGTGAGGAAGGCATTGGAGCACTTCTCCCAAGTAGAAGTTGCATCTTTGTTGGCATAGAACCATTGCTTTGCCTTCCCCACCAGCAAAAAAAAGGAAAAGGCGCAGTCGGACAGCATCAATGGGTGCCCTCTTGATAGTAAATGTACTACAAATCTATAGAAAGTGTTGAAGATGGGCATTGACATCCTCCGTTTGCTCTCCACATAATGTGCTTGCTTGAACCATATTGATAAGAGCCGGCTTTAGCTCGAAGCCTCTGTCTCCCACATTGGTGTTTGGTTCGGTGGGGACGTTAGTGCTAGATGGTGCTGAGAACTCAAACATGGTCTTTTGAGCAACCATCTCGGATGACGATGATGGTGATTCGGCAGAGAGAAAAGGGTTGTTTGTTTGGATTGGAAGGTCGGAGACTCAGACTTGCAGAGGTACGACTCTCTAACTCTCCGTATGAGTAACTCTGGGTCTAAATGATAATTATCCAGATGGTCGAATCCGGTCATCCACTGCTCTGCTAGTTTCACAAAACAAAGACAGCAGGGTAAGAGTAGAGAATCCCAAGTAGGGTATCTTTAACTACTGCATTCCCAGGTGACGGCACTATAGAATTAATCCACAAGTGGACGAATATCGCAGTAATTTTCACCATGGAGTATTCCAAATCCTCAGGGAATGAGGGTAATGATATCACTATCAGTTGAGAGTTTTATCTCTACTATTTAAGATACCAGCTAATATAAATAGCAGAGGTAAGGATAATAATAAGATAATAATAAGTGTAAAAGATAAAGCAGACAGAATCAGATAGCTGGGAGCTTAACGAGATGAGTGTAGTGTTCCTACAGTAAGTTCAATTAGTTACTAAGATTGAGCTAGTGGATATATGAATGATAAAATTATTTAAGAACTCGTCGGAGATCAGCCGATTCATAACCACCCGCTATAAGTTAAGAACACCGGGCAATTATGATCACCATCGATGGGGCTCGGCTAGACAGATACCAACACAGTGGACTTCACAAAAGCTGATACCACTTGGATAGCAGGGCTGTCACCACCTACTACCTACCACACCACTGTTGAAACAAGTGTCTACCGAGTCAGAACTAGTTTCAAACACTACGTTTGCCACTAGAGCTGATCACTTACTCTCGAATCCTTGAAGAACGGTCTAAGTTCAATACTTAGGCAACATAAGTATTTGGGCGTGAACCTAGACTCGATACTAGATGGAATTAAACTAGGCTCTAAAGATTCCACACTCTCAACTTTGTGGAATATAAATGCTCAACTTCATAAAGAAATGAACTTGTATTATAAATCAAAGTCTTTCACGGAAAGGTAAAGATACAAGAGCTATTACCCAAATTTCAGAAGACGCTTTCAAAGCTCTGTGCAGTAGCTCGACTCGACTCTAACTCCCAAACTAACTAAGTACTACTATAGCAAATGACAAAGTGTAACTCTAGGTGATGTGTGTGTGTGTTACAAAGTGAGGTGAGGGGGTTCATTTATAGCCAACCGAAGCAAATCAAATGCAGCCACGTTAGCGGACACTTGTCACCAAGCCACCAGCCGAAGGAGAATCTGAGAGCGGATCCAGGGGGTCGGCCAGCGTAGGGTGGGTCAACCAACCCACCTTTGGCACCTCCCGGCTCTAGATTTCTCCTGGGATGCTTCTTTAACGGTGTAGATCATCTACTCCAATCGGTTTTGATAGTTGGAGCCAGTAAATTCTCCTTCCAAGTGGCCCCATGGATACATCGCAAAGCATTCTTAGCCTCTAGATCAAACCGACGTGTGTGGCTGGCTTAGATGTCTCCCTTGTGTGCTTCTTGGATCACATGAGAAAATTCAGTCAGTTTGGTGAGGAAAGACGGTCGGCCAACCTAGCGTAGGTCGGTCGACCGGCTTTTTTTCCCAGGTTCGGCTCCTATTTTCCCATTTTGCTCCTAAAGACACAAACTCACCAAAACTTATGGAACATTATTAGTTTAAATAAAATTCATACATAAACCTTGATTTTCCCCAAATACCGGAATATTGGTGTATGTTGGCGTATAATTTTGGACTTTAACGACCACCAAGGTCATTGCCTTTCCCTGCCTTTTCCCTTAAATATGAGGGCATCGTTATGTCCCACATCTCCTGCCGATACCAGAATGCCCCACCACATCGTCCGTCTCGCCGCCGTTTGGCCGAAGTGCCGTGCAGCGCCATGCCACGCCATGCCGTGCCACCATCGCCGCCGTCGCCGCTAGCCGGGCCACACACCTCAGCCATCGCCGACATGAGCAATCGCTGCCTCGAGCTCTCACCGACGCCACCTACCACCGCCGAGGCCATTTCCCGTCGCGCCACCTCCTAGTTTTACCCCGAGTGGACCGAAGGATTGCTCTTGGTTGCTTATCCTCCTGCGCAGGTCACCGCTCCCTTTTCCTATTTGGTGCGCCGCCCGTATCCCTTAGCGCTGCCACCGCCATATCCGAAGCTGTTGCACTATTCATGCTACACTGATGCTACCTTCTCTCCATTTCTTTCATCCATGACATAGCCACATGGGACTTCCTTGCCGGCCACAGCAAAGCTAGCTAGCAGCTAGTGTTAGCAAATATATCAAACCAAATATCAAACACGATATAAGATTTCTACGTGGAAAACCCTTGTTGGAAAAAACCACGGTCGCCACCAACGAAATCGACTATATCATGAGAGTACAAATGTAGGGAAATAATAATAAGTCATCTACTCTCCCGTGCGGCTTACAATAGGTATATATAAGGTGGACAAAACTGATTTAAGTCAAATACAGAAACAAATCCGCTAATCACTATGACCGAACCGTGGACCCTCTAGGCATCCCCACAAGGCTCACATTAAAATTCGGATCATATTTCAACAAACTCCACCTTTAGACGAATTCCCATCTTGTAGCAAATGAAAGTATCATCAATCAACTCACTTCAATAATAAAAATCACCGTGCGCCAAAAGTTAATAGGACTTAAACTGTAACACCAACTAAGCTAAACCTTATCAGCAGGAACTGGATTTGTCATCATAGCAGCAAAATTATCATGAGTATTGATTTTGCGAACCTTAATGTTACCTAAAATGAGGATGAACTTTATCAATGTAACTTTGTTGGCTAAGATATAATAAACCAGACTTTCTGTCCCATATAATCTCCATGCCAAGAATCGTCCTTCATCTCAAACTCACTACTTAATTGTACCTTTAAATTAGCGATCTCTTTCTTACTCTTTGTAACAATCAACATATCATCAACATAAAACAATAAGTATATAGGTGACCCATCAACAAATTTTAAATTCACACCTCCTAAAAATGTGTGAGAGCATAAATGAGTCAAACCTCTTATACCATTCAGCAAACCAAATTTTCTTTAACAGAAATAATGAAACATCCAGGTTGGTCCATATTAATTTCTTTCTTTAGTTTACCATGTAAAAATACAATCTTTACATCTAACTGCTCAAGCTCAAGATCACGCATAATCATAATACTAAAGAATGTACGAATGCAACTATGTTTCACAATTAGAGAAAATATCATTGTAATCAATACCTGATATTTGACTGAAACTTTTAGCGACTAACCTGTCCTTAAACCTAATGGCTTCGGTAGGAGACACACATTTTTTTCTTTTTAAGATCCATTTGCAGCGAACGGTCTTCTTTTCTTTGAGAAAATAAACAATATCCCAAGTGTCATTCTTCTCAAGTGATTGCATGTCCTCTTGCATGGAGGACATCCACTGGTCGCGATCGGTAGAGATAATTGCTTTAGTATAAGTAGAAGACTCTACAATATCTTTCACCTCCTTTGCACAGCTTCAGACATAACTAACAAAATTACACTATTCAATCAAGCGAGTAGGTCGTACAATGTTTCTCCTTGGTCTATCAACTGCAATAGAGTGTTGTGCAGGCTGCACAGCAAGAGAAGAGTGCTCAACAACATGTGAGTCATCAACGGAGGAAATAATATCAGAAAATTGTGTAGTTTGAACAACAATATCATCATCATTAATTATATAGTCTCCGGTATTGGTGTTCCCTTCGCCGACGCCTTCCCGGTGAAGACGAGCTTGCTGTCGCCGCTCTTCCTGGTGTAGAACCACCTTATCCACCACAGCCCCATCGAGTCGAGCAGTGGAGGACGAGGATAGGGCGCGTCGTCGGCGGTGGCCCGGAGCTTGAGGTAGTAACACCCAAGCGCCGAAGCGGCAGAGCTACTCCTCGTCACGGTGTAGTAGTGGAGGAACAGCCCCACCGACGGATCTACTCCTAGGTAGCCCTCTCACAGGTGTGCGAAGACTGCCATCTGTAGAAATTAGTTAGGGTTGAGGTTCGCAACCTCTAGCCCGCTGATGTTCAGGAAGGCCTCCACGAAATCGCTTTCGGGAGACCTACGCCCAAACAGAGCGAACTGCTCGAAGTTGACGAACTCGTCCTCGAGCGGCTCCGGTGATTCCTCCTCCCCGGGCAGCCTCCAGCTGCCGGCGTCGATGTGTCCCTTCGACTCTAAAGTCCTCAAGTCCTCCTCGATCATGCTGGTGCCTGAGAACTTGGCCATAGCAATCCCCAGGATTGGACGAGCAGCTTTGGAGGTGGGTGGTGGCTGTTGATGCTTGCGCGATTGGAAAAGGGCACGAGAAGGAGAGGTGTGCGAGAGCAAAAGTGGCGAGCCGCGAGCGGTTCGGGTGCTCTTTATAGCCCCAGACGAGCAGCTCTGCAATGTTTCTTTTCCTCAAAACGGCTAGTTTTTACCGCAACGGCTAAGTAAAAACGGTTGCCCGTTCTGACTGCGCAGTGAAAGTTACCGTTGAGATCTGCCAACGGCTATTTTTTCCAGTGTCTGCACTAAAGGTTGGATAATCTGCTCCGACAGATGTGCTTCCCTGTTCGACGCAACAGAGTTGCTCGGCGCTGATCAGGTTTGTTCGGTCCCGAACAAGTGTTGTTCGGCCTGACCATAGCATGTTCGGTCGCTTGTTATGTGTTTTTATAGCAAGGAAATTTCTCTCTTCGTGACTTGGAGTGTCAAGAGGAATACCCCACTCTAGTGAGTCCTTCCACTTGAGTCTCAGGGGCTAGCTGTCGAGGATTAAATAACGGTCCATTGCCATGGCCCACTCCCTGACGGCCCAATCGAACAGCTTTCTAGGGCCCAGCTCCCTAGAATGTTCGCGGAGTACTTGTACTCTTTGAGGTCGAGAGTACTAATTGTGATGAGGTTCCTTGCAAGGGCGATGATGTGTCTCACATCTATCAATGTACTTGTCATGCAATCATGCATCTGGATTTCAATAGAAACAATACGTACAATCTCACATGTAGTGTTATCTCCCATCCACACAGCGCCTCTGTTTTGCACAGAATCATAAATGCTAAACCAATCTCTAATAGAACACATATGATAAGATCAAACAGAATCAAGTATCCACCCAACATCCATTGAGACAAAACTAGCAAAAGCAATAAGACCATCACCCTGGTCGGAACTAGCATCAAAAGCAACCGAGGCCTTACCAACCTCGGATTTAGGCTTAGGTCGGTATGCATCGTTTTGTTTTTCTTTGTTCTGCAGTTTCCAATACTCTAAAATTTCATGGTAATTCTTCTTACAATACCTGCAGATTTTTTTTTTGCCTCTATACTTCAAACGGCCCCTGCCGTTCTGGCTTTTCCCTGTATTGTTGTTGTTGTTAGATTTGTTCTGCTCAGCCCTGCCACAAACAGACAAAGCTTCTCCATTGGAGGTCGACTCTTTCGAATGTACCATCTGTTTCATATTCCCTTTTTGTTGAATGGCCCAATAAACTTTATTCAGAGTTAGTTCATCACGGCTATATAATATGGTATCTCAAAAGGTTGCATATGAATTAGGCAGCGGGCACAAAAAAAGTAGGTTTAAATCTTTTTCATCATATTTTAACTCAATAGATTGTAAATCAACAATGATCTATTTGAAGACTGATATATGGTTCAAAACCGAACCACCTGGTTGTAACTTGTGTGTGAAAACTTTCATTTTCATATGCATCTTACTGGTTAGATCCTTGTACGTACGGATAGATTACAACTTTAACCATAGGGCAACAGTAGATTTTTCCTACAACACCTCTTCCAAAATATTATTTGATAAATGAAAATAAATTTGAGACATAGACACACGATCTCTCCTCTTCTCAGCATTTGTCCAAATTTTTAAATATTTTTCCCAAATCTATCGAGTGCATCATCCAGATTAGTATGCGCCAAAACTTCTTTTATCTTGACTTGTCAGAAAGAAAATCTCATATCAATATCCAATAGGTGTAAATCATACTTTAAATACACTATGTGGAACTAATCTGGAACAGATCTAAAAAACACCATGTAATAAACAACAGATTTCTTTGTGCAAATAGAAAATGCACAAAGCAAAATAGGGAAAAAATATTTCTTCCTAATCCCTCCGTTCCAAATTGTCGTTCACTGTTGACCTTTGGATATTCTATTTGATCATTCGTCTTATTCAAAAAAATATGTAAATATTATTTATTTTATTGTGATTTGTTTTATCATTAAACATAATTTAAGAATGACTTATATTTTTTCATGTTTGCACTAATTTTTTGAATAAAACAGGGGCTTCAACCGCTAGTGAAGCCCCTCGGGCATCAGTCGCGGTTGCCTGCAAGCGGATCTAAAACCGCTTGCACAGGCCTTACGATCCGCTTGGCCTACCCCGATTCGCAGTAGTGTAATTTTTTGAATAAGACGAATGGTCAAAAGACATGTACAAAAGTTAACAGTGAACTACAATTTGGAACAGATGGAGTAGGTCGAAACAACGGTGCTTTTGCACTTTTCCTTCTCTGTTTAGATGAACAGTGCAAAGACAATGCACCTCTATTTTTTTTTTCACCTGTGGAGCTGACGATGAGCAGCTCGATCAGGTTCGGTGGTCGGCAACAGGCTAGAAGATTGGAGGCGGCACGAACAACCCATAAGCGGCGTGAGCTGCCATACACAACAACCCATAAGCAACAACCGCTGAACGGAAAAACGTGTGCGTCGGTCAGGTCCAAGGCGAGCAGAAAAATTGGGGCAGCAGCCACAAGTCGCCGAAATGAATCACCGACACAAATCCCGATCCAAGGAAGAACTCGACAATACCAACGCAGCCGTGGAAAGCTGCCGCCGCCGCAAACTATTCTTTTTTTCAATCTAATCTCGTGTCTAGTTTTGATAACATTTGTCAGTAAATATATCAAACCAAAGATCTAATACGACATAAAATTTTTACGTGAAAAACCGAAAAAAAATTCACCGATGACAACAGGCGAAATCCATTAGAGTACAAACGCCGAGGAATAGTAATTAGTCGTCTACTCTCTCGTCTGGCTTACAAGAGATATATATAGGGTGGAAAAAACTGATTATAGCCAAATACAAAAACAAATCAGCTAATCTGCATGACAGAACCATGAACCCACTCACGTTAGAATTCGAATCATATTTCAACAGCCAGTTAATGCATTCTATGCATAAAAATTTCAATCTTTCAATAGTCACACAAAATTGATCCGATGTTCAATTCATCTTAAACAAATTTATGCGATCTTGCCATGTCCATATCTTCTTTCATTCAAATTTTCATAATTTTCTAAATTACATTGATTTTTGTTAAATTTCGTGCGCTAGTTAATCATTATATTTTAATACCTGAAATTCTATAGATTTCAAAATTATGAAACCAATTTTAAAATGTTTATAAATTTGAGACCTACTATTATGTAACTTTTCATGAGCATTTGCATTCATGTTATATATTGTTATCTCTTGCATTGCATTTATTTGTGTTATTTCATACTCTACATACGAATCGTCGCCAATCCAGCAAGAGCAATTGTTGATTTCGGAAACCAAGGAAAGTGTTGAACGTTTGATACCCATGTTTGCAAAGATGTTTTTTTGTAGATTTGTCAATAAGCATGATATGTTAAAAAGTAAAAATGCTAATTAATTAATTTAGCTACACCTATCCAATATAATTATTTGTATTTAAAATTTTCCTTGTTGTTATACGTTATTATTTAACACTTATTTATATTACCACACTTACAATCTACATTGTGCATGATGCTTAGAATGCTTCGACCCATTTAATCATAATTGTGATGAGTTGTCTCATTATGTTTTTTTGATGTGATTGTAAAAGACGATCGTTGTCGTCATGTTTTTAATGAGTTAGGTAAAAGTTGGTGCTATCGAGATAAAGGTATTTCACAAAACCTGATTGGGGTGGCTAGATGTAAGGTGGTGTGCATTGTGTTGAGGCCAATGTTGCACGAGATTTGTGTCCAGTGCGGGATCCACCCCCGACCCTCGAAGGACCGATTTCTTTAGGTAGTCAAGTACTATAGTGTGACCATCAAGTGTCTGTATGGGCAGGCCCTGGCTTAATAGCTTTTGAAATCTTAGTTCGGTACCCATCTGGTGTGACTATCCGAAGGGCAATGGTCTTGGGTTGTACTATCCTAAGGGTAATGATGCAACCCGCAGCCAGGTGGTATGGTATTAAGCCAAGGCCAATGGTATCCACTGCTGTGATGTCAGGAGTGGGATTACCGGATTAGGAGGAAGTTTACCAAAGGCCATGTCGGGAGAACCTTTTTTTGGGATGAGTCCTGTGTCATGGGTAAACTACGTAGCCTCTGCAGAGTGTACAACTATCATGATAGCCTTACCCGAGGTCAAGGGCACACGACCGGGTGCTGTCTCTCTGTTAGTTTTAAAATGTTGTTTTCAAAATGTTTTCAATGGAAAACCATGATAGAAGTCGTATGTTTTGGTTTTCTCCTCCCAAGGGGACTATGAGCGTGGGATTATATGTTCACGGTGGGAAACTGTGACTAGCCACTTTGGGAAAAAACACTAGAAGAAGATGTTCCCTGACAAGGTGGTGTACGAGGATGAATGCTTCACAAACGGGATTCAAGCTGAAGATTGAGTAGCTCTATCTCTAGCTTGACTGTGTAAATCGACTTGTTTTGCTATTTTGAATTTGAACCTATATATTAGTGTTCCACTGTTTTAATGGTTGTGTGTCTAACTTCTGTAATAACGCCACACTGCTATGATCTTGGATAATATTCTGATGCAAAAAGTGATTACTTGCAATAGTTATGATCCAAATTTGTAGTACTGTGTGTTCTAGCTACTTGATGACTAGAACAAGTAAAGCGCAACAGGGATCCGACTTCGTTTTTGGGTCCCTTGTCAGGCCTCATTTTTATAATTACCAGAGAGCCGCTGTTTACGTGCACTAGTCCCTGGATCAGTACACTAGTGCGTGTAATACATAGCCGAGTATTATACAGGCATACATTTCATCGTTCGGAGTATTATACACTTGGTTGCATGTCGCTGGCATAATATCAAATATACCAAGAGACCATACAACTAGTATAGGGAAATCATCCAAAGAACCTTCCAACGTCTATGCATTCCTACAGGTGACTGGAGCGAACCCTAAACCGCATCATGACCATCGCAACCCGGATTATCTCCTTCATGACACTTGAACAAATCCTTCTCCTTAGCTTTCATCTAAAAGCGTGGAGGTATGCGAGGTCAACGTCATCCAAACGCTAGCTAGTTAACACTCCTCTTAATGCACTTAATGATAGGAGACTTCGTTTGGGGGAAGAAGTTCTTATATTTGCGTAAAGCCAGTTTTTAAGATGAGTTTATATTACCCTGTCTAACTCAATGTTTAATGTTCCTTTTAAACCAACAAGGAGTTCAGCACCGTAACAAACACAACCAAAGCACACAACCCAAGCACCAACCGACAGACCTTGATGACCCAACCTTAATATAACCAACTCAAACTCGACAAACACACTTGACCTCGACCTCAACCATACCGAACTTCATGTTGCCCCAATCCAAAACCCACAATCCTTCCGGGATTGGCAATCCCGTTGTGGACAACAAATGCCATAGACTGCCCGCCTCGGCCTAGGAGGGTTGCCAGCCCATTCTATCCTAGCGTCATCCTGGGGAAATGTGGCCTTCATCACCATCAGGTGTCGACCGATGCCGATTACTTTCGGGAGTGGTCCCAGAGGGCCTCCGCAGAGTGCTCGCTCCTGGCGATCCTAAACCCAAACTCCGCGCGATGGCCACACATTGTGTTGGAACCATTCTCTTTATGGCAGCGCCACCCCGCTATGCTTGTTTTTCTGCGCTCCTCCTGGGTAAGCCCTGGTTAAACCTAGCACAAGGCATCTCGTGTCTTAATCATCCATCAGGATGTCATCCATGGGGCAACTCACCAACCAAATCACCTCTACTTCATCAATCATTGACAATACCACACGTGAGCTATCCCGACCAACCGACAAGACCGGACCGACACACCACATAGCTATAACCACAAACAACATACAACTCATCATGCTTCTATTAGCCCTAACTGTCACGTCATAGTCTTTTTAATGAATGAGTGAATGAATGACCAGTGAATATTGGTTCCCCGTTCCATGGCTAGTCGTCAAAAGATTTGTTTAAGCCTAAGCAAGTCTAAGAATGTTTTACCCATTAGGTAGGGTTAAATTTGTTACCAAACTATTCTCATGCTAAAAAGGATATGACAATCAAGGCAGTCATGATGGCTAGATAATACAAGGACATGCATATATGTTTACAACATGATTAACAAATAGGCAGTTATTAAGCATGCATTTTTATAATAAACAATATAATTTGAGAAAACTGGGTAATAAATATGATTATATCGATGTTAATCCGCACTAGGGAAAGTCGCAATCTCTCCCTAATACAGGAAAACATCTATAAGAGTAGGTGTTAACTCGCCTTGGTCCAGTGGAAGATGATCCTCGGTATCGCCGCACCTTTCCCGATTACATCTATTACCGATAAACTTCAGTAAATAACCAATAGCGCAGAAAAGACATGATGCATGAATGCAACAAGGCCTTCGTTCGACAATTCTATTTTACCCTAAGGCGAATCTAAACCCTAAACCCTAAACCCTAAACTCTAAGCCCAATAGCGTATCAATAGATTTCTTATTCTGACATAGTGAGAGAGTTCTGTGAGTATCTATAAAGAGATAGACTTTATAGAGGGCTCATGGGTGCGGTATGTCGTCTTCGAGGTCATGCGACTAAATATAATAATGCATGAAATGTTTCGGACTAGTCGTATTTTTGATTAAGTTCCCTTACCGAGATTTAATCTTACGTTTGAAAAATAGTCGTACGCGTTATATTTTGGATTCAAGTGAGAGCGATGATAATCCAATATACCTGGGTTATTCTCTTTCATTAGTTAGGGTAACCAGCTTAGATAATTAGGGAGGCTTCGTTGAACTAGGCTAGATATAGCTTGATCATCTTACAATAGACTGGTTGGCAAGTTAAGGGTGTGCATTGATACGACTAAGTCGACCATAAAACGACTAAGTCGACCATATTACATAGGCTCGATATCAGCCTTCATATTAATTGCCATGAACTAATAAGGGTAGGGTATATTGTGCATTAGCTACGCTCTTATCGCTGAAGAATTGTTTCTAGCATAATCGACACTATTTATCCTTTGTGGGGTTTCAAACATTACGTTTGAGTATATAAGAGCATATTATATTTTATATAACTCTCACTCAATTTTCACTACTTAGTTCTAGTTTTTATTAATAAGCCAATCCTTTCGATCTATTTCTATGTAGAGAAGTATTGCGTAGGTTCTCTGCTTACTTATTCAGAGGAAACCTATGAATAGTGCTTAGGTTAATAATTTTATAACGTCACTAATATTCTTTAGTATTAATCATAAATTTTCTAGGAATTTAGGAGGTGTCTATAGGTTTTAATAAGTTATGAAAACCAATTATAAAATAATAAAGGTTGCCATTGGGCTTAATGCAATTTCATTACTCCAATGTTTCCACTACACTATTTCTCAGGTAGTAACCCCCTGTAGTATTTGCTCACTTAGGGTTATACGGACGACATATGACGACGTCACTTTGTCAATTTACTCTCGCACAATAAAATTTATACTCATGATGGCTTTTTCTAAGTTTCTCTAATTGCAAGGTGTACTCTAGGCCTCATGGTAATTTATTATATTTTTTTAGGGTCGGCACCTATATTTATTAAAAGAATCATAAATCCTTTTTTATGTTTTCCTAATTATTCATTTAATAAAACTATTTGGGCAAGAATTACCCTTTCATAAGTTCCTCTAGTTATTTAGGGTACTTATCTACCTTATGGTATTTTATCATGATTTTATAAAGTCAGATCCCCTATTTTATTGATACAGATTTCATTCAGCCCTTTATTGGGATTTTCCAAAATAAAAGAATTGCGCCTCCCGAATTAATATAGTGGATAAAATAGTTGCAATAGATGGTTTTATATTTTTATAAGGTTCATGAAAGCCTCTAGTATTTACCCTAATTTTTGTGGGATTTTTCGAGGTATCTATGTATTTCTAATAATTCGAAATCATTCTTTGGAATTATTAAACTCGTTAAATCCGTGGAAAATTCAACGCACAATAACAGACCACGCCAGCGAATGAACGCTGTCCGGAGCCAATACTGCCCACGGCCTGCCCACGCACGCACCCGCGCCAGCCCCCGGCTGTATACGCTGAAGGCGTATTTCGTGGGGACGCCAAAGTGCGGAGGTGGTGTTGTGCCTACGCGCGCCTCCACTTAACCTGACCGGTGGGCCATGGGCCCACGGGCAGCGACACCTGTGCCACCAGCTAAAGCTCGCGCTCGCGATAGTTTAAACTGACTGGTGGACCCGCTTGTAAGCGAATCAAAGTGCTTCGGTCCGCATGAATCTTGACGCTAATTTGACGGCTCGTGGTCGTCGTCTTCCTCTGGCTGGGCGACGTGGCCAACGGCGACAGCACGCGACACAGCGGTGCTACAGCCACCCTCCAGCCAAGAGCATGTGCGCACGAGCACCAACAGGTATTCGCGATGCTAGAGATGCCCGCGCTGAGGCTGGAGACGGCCATGCGCGGCAGTAATGCGGTGAGCATGCTGGGAAGCTAAGCCTCGCTACAGCTCTACGAACTAGGGGAAGAGACAGGGAGCGAGAGGGGTTTGGGGGAAGCTCACTGAACCGAATGGCGCTCATGAGAAGGTGTGAAGAGGGCCGGCGACGTAGGCGGCGGCTGCCAAAACAGGGGAGACACGGATGGGGAGCCTCGGTGCCGGCGAGCTGTAAATGACTGAGGGAAAACGATTAGTGTGGTACGGGGGAGACTCAGGAGGAGAGGAACTGCCACGGACCTCACCAATTTGGAGGAACCGAGCTCGGGGGAAAATTTGGCGAAAAAGGGAGAAATGGCGCCGGTGTGGTGGGGCTTGGTTTAAGGGCATGCCTAGGCGTTGGAGTGGTCCTAATTGCAGGTACGGCGCTGCGGAGGGAGAGGTGGTGATGCGACGGGAGCCGGGCACACGTGACGGCCAGACGACATGGCGTAGCCGTGCATGGTACGGTGGCCGGGCTACAGGTGTAGCCTTTTTGACTTTAGCGCCAGCGATGATGAGGAGGGGTGATAGCGTGCGCGATTCGGCGGTTAGGGACCGACGGCCGCCGATGTTAGTCCATCGGTCCGCGGCTATGGACTAGCTTTCCGGCGAGGCACTCGGCGGGACGGGGCGGTGCTAGCGAACCAATGCTTGACACGACGACGCATGGCGTGTAGCTCAACACTACTACAAGACTGACATATAGCAACATGCCCATATGTTGCTATATGTACGTATATGTGTTGCAGTCATTTCTAACATCACATAATGTAAGTGATGTTATAGGTGGTGTTGCTGAGCTCTACACTGCAACACAAACCATATGATGTTGTACATGTGCATAAGTGTTGCAAAGCAGCAACACAAATTTAGCATCACATGTATACAGAGCATGGGGAGCATTTCTCAGCATCACATATATGACCTATTGCAACACAATTAAATGTCAATTCAAATTATAATTTTCTATTTCTTTGTTCGATATATTTGACTTAAATATAAATATAATTTTTATTCGATAATATAATAAAATCAAATATGAACAATAATCCAAAAAGCAAACCCTAAACCGCATCATGACCATCGCAACCCGGATACACTCGAACAAATCCTTCTTCTTAGCTTTCATCGAAAAGAGTGGAGGTATGCGAGGTCAGTGTCATCCAAACGCTGGCTAGTTAACACTCCTCTTAATGCACTTAATGATAAGAGACTTTGTTTGGGGGAAGAAGTTCTTTTAACGTTCCTTTTAAACCAACAAGGAGTTCAGCACCATAACAAACACAACCAAAGCACACAACCCAAGCACCAACCGACAGACCTTCACGACCCAACCTTAATATAACCAACTCAAACTCGACAAACACACTTGACCTTGACCTCAACCATACCGAACTTCATGTTGTCCCAATCCAAAACCTGCCATCCTTCCGGGATTGGCAATCCCATTGTGGACCACAAATGCCATAGACTACCCGCCTCGGCCTAGGAGGGTTGCCAGTCCATTCTAGCCTAGCGTCATCCTGGGGAAATGTGGTCTTTATCACCATCAGGTGACGACCGATGCCGATTACTTTCGGGAGTGGTCAAAGAGGGCCTCCGCAAAGCGCTCCCTCATGGAGATCCTAAACCCAAATTCCGCACGATGGCCACGCATTGTGTTGAAACCATCCTCTTGATGGCAGCGCCACCCCGCTACGCATGTTTTTTCGCGCTCCTCCTAGGTAAGCCCTGGCTAAACCCAGCACAAGGCATCTCGTGCCTTAATCATCCATCAGGATGTCATCCATGGAGCAACTCACCAACCAAATCACCTCTACTTCATCAATCATTGACACTACCACATGTGAGCTATCCTGACCAACTGACGAGACCGGACCGACACACCACATAGCTATAACCACAAACCACATACAACTCATCATGCTTCTATTAGCCCTAACTACCACATGTCATAGTCTTTTTAATGAATGAATGAATGAATGACCGGTGAATATTGGTTCCCCGTTCCGTGGCTAGTCGCCAGAAGATTTGTTTAAGCCTAAGCAAGTCCAAGCATGTTTTACCCATTAGGTAGGGTTAAATTTGTTACCAAACTATTCTCATGCTAAAAAGGATATGACAATCAAGGCAGTCATGATGGCTAGATAATACAAGGACATGCATATATGTTTACAACATGATTAACAAATAGGCAGTTATTAAGCATGCATTTTTATAATAAACAATATAATTTGGGAAAACTGGGTAATAAACATGATTATATCGATGTTAATCCACACTAGGGAAAGTCGCAATCTCTCCCAAATACAGGTAAACATCTATAAGAGTAGGTGTTAATTCACCTTGGTCCAGTGGAAGATGATCCTCGGTATCGCCGCACCTTTCCCGATTACATCTATTACCGATAAACTTCAGTAAATAACCAATAGTGCAGAAAATACATGCTGGATGAATGCAACAAGGCCTTCGTTCGACAATTCTATTTTACCCTAAGGGGAATCTCATAGAGAGTTCGATGAAAGGACATGCCATGCATGATATGCAATCGCTTCTGCACACTAGTAACGAGTCTACGTAGGCTAACTTAGCGTCTCTTTGGTATTCTTACTTAGTGAGAGAGTTTCATGAGTATCTATAAAGAGATCGACTTTATAGAGGGCTCATGGGCGCGGCATGTTGTCTTCGAGGTCATGCGACTAAAGATAATAATGCATGAAATGTTTCGGACAAGTCGTATTTTCGATTAAGTTCCCTTACCGAGATTTAATCTTACGTTTGAAAAATAGTCGTATGCGTTATATTTTGGATTCAAGTGAGAGCGATGATAATCCAATATACCTAGGTTATTCTCTTTCATTAGTTAGGGTAACCAACTTAGATAATTAGGGAGGCTTCGTTGAACTAGGCTAGATATAGCTTGATCATCTTATGATAGACTGTTGGCAAGTTAAGTGTGTGCATTGATATGACTAAGTCGACCAGTAAACGACATAATGTTTAGCGTATCGATAGATTTCTTATTTGAATTATATTACATAGGCTGGATATCAGCCTTCATATTAATTGCCATGAACTAATAATGGCAGGGTATATTGTGCATTAGCTACGCTATTATCGCTGAAGAATTGTTTCTAGCATAATCGACACTATTTAACCTCTTTGGGGTTTCAAACATTACGTTTCAATATATAAGAGCATATTATATTTTATATAACTCTCACTCAATTTTCACTACTTAGTTCTAGTTTTTATTAATAAGCGAATCCTTTCGATCTATTTCTATATCGAGAAGTATTGCGTAGGTTCTCTACTTACTTATTCAGAGGAAACCTATGAATAGTGCTTAGGTTAATAAATTTATAACGTCACTAATATTCTTTAGTAAATCATAAATTTTCTAGGAATTTAGGAGGTGTCTATAGGTTTTAGTAAGTTATGAAAACCTATTATAAAATAATAAAGTTGCCACTGGGCTTAATGCAATTTCATTACTCCAATTTTTCCACTACACTATTTCTCAGGTAGTAACCCCCTGTAGTATTTTCTCACGTAGGGTTATACGGATGACATACGGCAACGTCACTTCGTCAATTTACTCACGCACAATATAATTTATACTCATGATGGCTTTTCTAAGTTTCTCTAATTGCAAGGTGTACTCTAGGCCTCATGGTAATTTATTATAATTTTCTAGGGTCAGCACCTATATTTATTAAAATAATCATAAATCCTTTTATTGTGTTTTGCATAATTATTCATTTAATAAACTTATTTGGGAAAGAAATGCCCTTTCATAAGTTCCTCTAGTAATTTAGGGTACTTATCTACCTTATGGTATTTTATCATGATTTTATAAAGTCAGATCCCTTTAGCCATTTACTGGGATTTTCTAAAATAAGAGAATTGCACCTCCCGAATTAATACAGTGGCTAAAATAGTTGCAATAGATGGTTTTATATTTTTATAAGGTTCATGAAAGCCTCTAGTATTTACCCTAATTTTTGTGGAATTTTAGGAGGTATCTATTTATTTTTAATAATTTGAAATCATTTTGTGGAATTATTAAACACGTTAAATCCGTGGAAAATTCAATGCACAGTAATAGGCCACGCCAGCAAACGAACACGGCCCAGAGCCAATACTGCCCACGGCCTGCCCGCCCGCACGCCCGCGCCAGCCCTCGGCTATATACACCGAAGGCGTATTTCGCGGGGACGCCAAGTGCGGAGGTGGTGCTGTGCCCACGCGCGCCTCCACTTAACCTGACCGGTGGGCCACGGGCCCACGGGCAGCGACACTTGTGCCACCAGCTAAAGCTCGTGCTCACGATGGTGTAAACCAACTGGTGGGGCCCGCTTGTAAGTGACTCAAAGTGCTTCGGTCCTCATGAATCTTGATGCTAATCTGACGGCTTGTGGTTGTCATCTTCCTCTGGCTGGGCGACGTGGCCAGCAGCGACAGCACGCGACACGGCGGCGCTATGGCCACGCTCCGGCCAATAGCGTGTGCGCACAAGCACCTACAGGTTTTCGTGATGCTAGAGATGGCCGCGCCGAGGCTGGAGACGGCCATGCGCGTCGGCGCGATGAGTGGCGGCAATGCGGTGAGCGCTGGGAAGCTAAGCCTCGCTACGGCTCTACGGACTAGGGGAAGAGGCAGGGAGAGAGAGGGGTTAGGGGGAAGCTCACTGAACCGAATGGCGCTCGTGAGAAGGTGTGAAGAGGGCCGGCGATATAGGCGGTGGCGGCGGCCAAAACAAGGGAGACGCGGATGGGGAGCCTCGGTGCCGGCGAGCTGTAAATGACTGAGGGAAAACGATTAGTGTGGTACGGGGGAGACTCAGGAGGAGAGGAACTGCCACGGACCTCACCAATTTGGAGGAACCGAGATCGGGGGAAAATTTGGTGAAAAAGGGAGAAATGGCGCCGGCATGGTGGGGCTTGGTTTAAGGGTGTGCCTGCGCGTCGGAGTGGTCCTAATGGCAGGTACGGCGCTGCGGAGGGAGAGATGGCGATGCGATAGGAGCCGGGCACGCGTGACTGCTAGACGGCATGGCGTAGCCGAGCATGGTACGGTGCCCGGGCTATAGGTGTAGCCTGTTTGACTTCGGCGCCAGGGATGATGAGGAGGGGGTGGTAGGAGGTCGCGTGCGTGATTCGGCGATTAGGGACCGACGGTCGCCGATGTTAGTTCATTGGTCCGCGGCTATGGACTGGTTTTCTGGCGAGGCACTCGGCTGGACGGGGCGGTGCTAGCGAACCAATGCTCAACACGGTGACACACGGCGTGCAACTCAGACACGACGCGGCGCGGCGCAATGACGAGCAACGCAGGGCATAGCATCCTACAGAGGAAGAGAGAGAAGAAGCGACGAGAGAGGGAGAGAGAGAGCGGGATAGGAGGAGAGAGAGCAGGGCACCCGAGGGGGGGGAGAGAGAACGCGAGGGATTTACAATTATGTCCCAAAAGTTTTAAATTTTGCCCAAAATTTAAATCTGCCCAATTTGGGTTTTACATTCCTACAAAGCACGTGTGTGTGAGCTATAGATTCTATGTGCTATCATGCTGCTCGCGCCCAAGCCGAAGACATCCAAACGTGGTAACGTGATGAGGTCCGTGAAACCGAACTTTGGCGAGCACGGTACCGCTAACTATTGGCATGCTCGTGTAAATTAAACACAGGTGTGCTTGTAGGGATCTGGGGTGCTTACCGAGCGATCGGGTGTGATCGGATCGGATAACGTCGGTTATCGTTATATTCATATTTGTTTCTGTATTTTTTACGAATATAGATTCGATTACGAATGTGTCGAATATGGATAAAAATTCGAATAATACTGGATAACATCGGTGACGAATACGGAGTGAATACTGATCAACTTAAACAAGGATACAGATATTGCTAGTCAAATAGTAAAAATTAATTTTTTTAAAATCTGTTCCAATTTTCAATAAAAAAGGTCAAAATTTACATTTGAATGTAAGAATTTACAACATTAGAAAAAACAAAACATTAGAAAGTCTATACATGAATATTATTAATTTAGTCTAGATTCAAAAATTTTAAAATAAATTTCAAATTTGAAAAATTATCAATAAAAAATTCTACAAATACATTCGGATGATATCCATATTTTATATTTGGATATTATCCGAACAAAGACCCGAATATTTCTTATCCATCAAATAATCAATGCTCCGTATTCGTATCCATATCCACATCAAATTATCCATATCCATATCCTTATCCGTAAAAATAGTTGTTGATGTGTTTCAGTCGGTAGGTTTTTCCGGGGATTAATCCGGTGTTCGACAGTTGGGGTTTGCGTAGTTAGATTACCTCTCCTTTCCTCACCCGTGGATGAACAGGATAAAAGGTACTCAAGAACACCCAGAGATTACCCAGGTTCAGGCCCCCAGAGTGGGTAACAGCCTTAGTACTGCTTGAGTTTTTGCCGCTCATATCTTTAATTGTTTTTCTCCGGGTCCCCCCTCTCAGAAGCACCCCAACCCTTATGTACACGTATGCTGGCTTGGGCAAAGGGAGTGGGAAAATAAATTTATTGGTCCGGCCATTGTAGCTATCATTCCTCCCGATCTTTTAGTCTGTGCAGCCATCCGACATGCTCTAACAGAGGGAGAAGTTGGATGGGACACAACAACCCACCTGTCCCGAGCACTGCACTGCTGCGCTGCAGCCCATGTGATGGAAATGGCTATGGTGTAGCTGACGCCAGTGAGACATGGCAATCATGCCGCCAAATGCCTTACGTACCCCGTAAGACCTGTTCCGTCGCATTAAATGGCATAGAGTTGGTGCATTCCGGAGAAATCCTTAACAAGAAAGCTTTCTTGCGCCTTACTCATGTATCCATGCTGACAGTGGGGCCCATGCGCTCTCCGTTCCGTATGTGTGGGCGCCCGTTTGCCTGATCATTGGGACGCCAAGCATCCTGGTCGTCCGACGCCTAGGGCCTGGCCGCCCACCTTCTCACTGGGCCGGCACATGTCCTGGTCGCCCGACGCCTAGGGCCTGATCGCCCACCTGCTTCGCGCGCTTTCCTTCTTTCGTGGGTGCCATCTGAGAAAGGTGGAGAGTGCACCCTTACACACTGACAAGTTGAATATCCATACAACTATCCAAATCATTATCCGATCAATTTGGTCGGTCGGTCGGTTGGATAATATCCGTACCATTTCTAGACCTACCCGAGACTGTGTGAAGATGGCAGCAGCAGTAACATGGGATTCGCTGCACGAGCTCTTCGGTGGGAGGCATGAACGAATTAATAGAGGGAAAAGCTTAGGGTGGTCGGGGCGAAGCTTCTAGTCGAGGAAATACTCACCGAATCGTCAGAATTCGAATTGTGGTGGAGTCGGAAAACGTTGCGAGATTTTGGGGAAAAGGAATGGAGCTCTCAGAGACGCCACGGGCAGGGCTTAAGAGGCGCCGAGGGAGGATATGTTCGCTTGGCTGTGGGGTGTGGGCTTAAAGGCGATGGGACAGAGTGGTGCACGGCGGCGAGATGAGATGATCATGGCATGGTGCGTGGCTAGGGTATAGGCTTTAGACCTCTGTGCGTGGCATGGTGTGTGCGGCGTGGGCAGACAGCGTGCATGCGAGAGTACAGCAACAACGAGCTGCCGGGCACTAGGCGACGTACGGTCCGGGGGTCCATGGAGCCGGACCAGTCACCGGCGCACGCAATAGCACGCACGGGCGGCCACGACGTGCCAGCACCCAGCAGAGAGCGCAGCGGGTGGGAAGGGCCGGGGTGAGAACGAGAGAGGGAGTGGGGTACGTGTGTGATCAAATTTTAAATCAAAACTTTGAATTGCTAAATTTGACTCCATGTGTCCCAAATTTGATTGTTACACAGAGAGACCCATACTCGTAGGTTTAATTTTAAATGTAAAGTCATCTACGTATGGATCCGGGTACAAAAAATTCATATGAATACTCGCAACGCAGTGTTCATAATTTCGTCAGCTACAATCTTGTACGTCCTCTCAGAAGGATGGACCGAATCGAAGAAGACGTACTTATCAGGATCTTCGCATGACAGTGGTGCGTCCAATCCGCAAAGCACTGATGTCTCAATGACTCCTGTGCCGCAGCAACCTTGCGCCACATTCTCAAAACCTGACGATCAGCATCATATATAGTGAGAGACAAAGAATTCAGCGAAGTCGATCGATCTCATATGCGCCAGCAATGGCGTCAGGAAGGAAGAAGAAGGAGGAGGACGAGGAGGAGGAGGAGGATGACTCACCGTACTCGGACGGGTTGGCGACAATGTCGGACACCACGTTGTACGTGTCGGCGTACACCACCCTGGCTCCGGCGAGGTCGCCGTCGAGCCTGCGCACGGCGTCCCTGAGCTCGGCGTTGAAGCTCAGCGCCGCCTGGTTGTACTCCTGGTTGCACTCCCCCGGCGCGGCGTGGTTCAGCGTCCTCTCCCCCGGCACGCACCCGAACGGCGCGAGGCCGGTAAACTCGATCTTGCGCGCGCCGAGCTCGTAGGCGGCGCGGACGGCGTCCTCGGCGAGGCCGACGAGGTACGTCACGTACTCCGGCGTGGTGTACTGGGCGCGCCGGACAGGAAGCACGAAGTAGTTGACGATGAAGTCGTTGGTGCCGATGCTGAAGATGTACAGCGCCTCTGCCACCATCTTCTCCGCCTTCGCCTTGCCCTTGGCCACCTTCAGCCTCTCCTTGTACTCCTTGAAGTACTCTAGCTGCTGACTTACTGGTATCACCGACTGTAATTAAACAAGACAAGGTTAAAAGGCCGATATCAATGCCACTCGCGATTAACGTCCCATAAGTACTGCAAGTACGACTAACTTTTAATCACTTTATATGTATGGCACATATTGTCTTCTGTCTTCTTTAAGTAAGGGTACGTATTACCAAAATGCTGATGAATCACGGGTAATTAGACCAAGGCCGGGGGAAAAAATGCAAGGAAACATGTTGGTTGATTTGGGGGAAAATTAAATAGAACTCCTTGATAAAGAAGTGCACGCTAATTAAACTTTTAAGTTACATATGCTAACTTAACCCAGGAACAATAGACGAGTGATTATTATTTGACAATATCTTTTCATTTCTGGCTCTAATTTGGTTATTAATCTTTTTGAGCACGTACCAAACTGAACTTCTAAAAGAACTATTGTTTGAATTGTCAAGGAAAATACTTTCCTTCGTGTTGTCTTCTAGCCAAAAGTGCAAGATGATAGGACGAATACGATGCATTGGATGATATGTATTGACAGTAGGGCATTTATTTATATGGATATATGTTGGCTCATATCATAAGCAACCCTATATGTAAATACTGAATCCCTGTACACACGGTCTGGATAAGAAGCCAATTAGGAGTTTGCCGAAATTAATGATACAGCTCGATTGATGTCGATGGAGAGGTAGCAGAGAGCGAAGTGCACATGGTTGTGACCTTAAAGGGAGCCGCGTTGGGGCAGCCAATGTCGAGATAGCCGTACATGGAAACTGATGCAATCCTCAGTTCATTACAGTCGAGGTTGTCATAAACGTAGCGCCATCCAGTGGCGACAACATTGAGTATGCAACGGGGTTCAAAAGGCATGCCATTTATACTAGAGCCAGGTGTGTTTAGGAAAGGAACCAACACAAGATGTTTGCCAGTATCTGAAATGGTACAACAACAATAGACGAGAGGAATTCAATGGTAGTGGAAGCACTATACAATGGAAGAGAAGTGCACAACAAGGCGATGATCACCTGGAGTAGATGAAAAGGGGTGGAAAAAAAGCATATGTAAGTATGCAAGTAAAAATGGTTGCCACACCGACGACATACATGTGGTGGACTAGACGAAAAGCGGTGACTGTGAAAAACTCAACGGCGATAGGAAGGATGCACGATGTGAGAGGATCACATAGTGTGATGTCGATGGCATGGAGTACATGAGATGGAGAGGTGGTGGTAGCTCTACTCAATTTACGAAAAAAAGAACCAATCTCAGTATAGTGAGACGAGCCATGCAACGTTGACACTGCAATAACATATTGCATGACATCAGCGCGGCGATGCTCGACTTGGCGTTATTGTTCGCTAGGATAGTAGCTGCGGAAGTAGGCGCCAAAGGAGTCATCGTCAACAATGTGAAGTTCGAGCCAAAGATGCATCAACTGACCAGTGGCCCGATGCAAACAGATATGTGACAAAAAAATGATCCTGTGATTAGACAAAAAACCGATCTAAGGATGACCAGTAAAAATATTGAACCAATCTAATGACCGGTGAATCTAACTATGAACTGGGCCATTCTCGTGAAAGATAATGGAGATGAGATCGTGTCCTAGGGGGCAGCTCAGCGGAAGCTTAGTTGGCAGTGGCTTGCACGGTGTCGCTCTGATATCATGTAAAAGGATGGATATAATTTGGTGGATGGTTTGTGTTGAGCCTCGATAGTTTACATAGCTATATGGTGACTAGTAACAAAAATAATTCTAAAGGCAAAGATAGAATAGTATCAGAGGGACTACAGACCAATCGATAATAATATATTCTCCGTCCTATCATAACAGCCGGTTTCTTTCAAATCATACTCACACAAAAAAGATCATACTTTCCTTTCAAAACAAGATTCATAATTTGATTAACACGACAAATGTTGTTTATGATTACATAGCTGTCAACATAATGAGTACACATAATGAGTACATGCTACCAATAGCGTAGTCACTAGTCAAAATAAATGTAGCATACTGCTTATTATACCCTCTCAGAGAACGAAACGTGGCACTATCCGCTTCCAAGAAAGATTAAGTGCAACATAGTTTAGTATGTACCGTAAAAAATGCGATGAAGGAAAAAGGATTTGTTGGCCTTCACAAAGATTTAAACGATATTAATTTTTCTCAAGCATAGTTAAAAATTTCGGATTATAAAAAGATTAGAGTTTAGGAATATTACTATGTAAATGTAAACCGGTTCTTTTCGAGGTTACATAATGCACCCCACGCTTCATTATATAAAGCATATTAGGTTATTGTTTGTTTTGGAATTACATATATAAGTTGTGTGGTACGTAGATTAGGGGAATGGCTATACGACAGGCAGTTGAAAATTTAAGAAAGCCCAGTCTATTTAATGTGCCTTATATAAATGCTCGTCTTTTGAATTTTGATCTTCTTTTCCATGTCCCTACATGGATGAGGCCGAAGATGATGGAACAACAATAATGTGGAGTGCGGCGACCTTCGGCTTTGGTGACGACAGCGTCTAGATAAAAACCTTGATTCCCTAAGTTTTTATAGTTTGGTCCTATATGATTTTGGTTGTAATTTGGCTATTGGTAAGAGGTCTTTTTTACAAAGATATTTGATGTAAAATCATTTATCCCTTTCTAAAAAATCCTCGTCATGTGTTAGTTGTATAATTTCTCTATAAGTTTTTATTTATGTGAAGCACATATTAGAGGGAAAATTAAAGGAAAAAAATCTACTTCATTCCATGAAGTATTGAGTCAAGTACACATAACCCTTGACTTTGAAAACTAGGTATTCTGTCACTTCAACTTTCAAAACTAGTGCGCATAACCACTTAGGACGATTTTGATGGTAGTTTCTCCACCGTGCCTAGCTACAACGTGGCATCCAACATAGATATGACATGGATATGTTTCACATGTAGGTGACACCGGCATTGATATGACATAGAAGCGGAGTTTCCATTGTCCTCTGGACAATGCTCTGCCTCTTTTCCTGCAGGTACACCCCAAGCGTCAACTACACCGGCCATCTCGGTTGGTACACTACCGACTACATCACCACCTCTCGCCCCGGGCTCCATGAGCTCGACACCGACAGTACTGGCCGTGCCGCCGGTCTCCATGGAGTCTCCAGGCTCACCGTTGACTGCCCCAGTAGTCCCGACGTCTTCGGTCCCATCAACGGCAGCCCCTACCTTGCCGCTGGTCAGCCCGCCCTCGTCGGCCTCGCCACCGAGCTCGCCACCGGTTGCCTCCCAGCCGGTTGTCTCTTCCATACAGGATTCTTCATCTTCTCATACTGTTGCCCCTGTCGGTCTCGTACCGTAGGTTGTTGCTATCTGTGTGACAATACCGACTGTGACTAATGCTCGTCGCATGGTTACCCGTCTGAAAGACGGCCTCACTATTCGGCCCCGTAAGCGTCTCAACCTCCATGCCACTGTATTGTCTCCGATTCCCCAGACATACCGTGCCGGCCTGTCAGATCCCAATTGTCGTGACGCCATGACCAAGGAATTTGAAGCTCTACAGACCAATCACACATGGGACCTTGTCCTCCGTCCCCCTGGCGCCAATATTGCCACAGGAAAATGGATCTTCAAACACAAGCTGCATGCAGATGGCTCCCTTGACAAGTATAAGTCTCGTTGGGTTCTTGGTGGTTTCACCCAAAGGCCTGGTGTTGACTTTGACGAGACGTTCAGCCTGGTTGTCAAACCTGCCACTATCCGGACTATGCTCTCTCTGGCTCTTTCTCGTGATTGGTCAATCCACCAGTTGGATGTCAACAACGCCTTCTTGCATGGCACCCTCACCAAGACTGTCTACTGCTCCCAGTCATCAGGTTCTGTTGCTACTGCTTTTCCAGATCATGTGTGCCGCCTGAATAAGTCACTCTATGGGCTAAAACAGGCACCTCATGCCTAGTACAGCAGGATTGCCACTTATCTGCTCTCACTCGGTTTTGTTGAGGCCAAAACAGACACCTCGTTATTCATCTATCACCGTGGCACTGACACTGTCTACCTGCTCTTGTATGTTGAAGAATATGAAATTAAAGATTTCAATACTAGGACAGCACTGCTCTTGCACATGTGTCTACTCACTGCTTTAAGGTATGAAACAGTAACAGCAAAATGCTCCAGAAGAATAATAGATCAAAGAGTATATTCGGCTAGTACACTAACAAGCTGAAAACATAGCCGAATAGCAGCACACAAACTCACTGATATAACTAATAGCAAGGTAAGCCGATACCACTAGTTCTCCAAAGTTAAATGCATAATCAGTGCAGCAGAGAATTGATCAAATATTCAACTCTAATTACTGAATCATACACATTGAGTCTCCAGAGTGAATGCTATGAGCAGTACTAGTCCAGATTCAGCAAACTTCTTTAATTAACAGATTAAACAAGCCTCAAATAAGTGCAATCATCATCGAACAATATATTAACCCACAAGAAAACAGTGCAAATACCCTGATTGGGATCGGCCTCTATTCGAAGAATAGATCCCCAGATACCCAATCGGCCTACTGCACAAAGGAGGTAGAACACGAATACTTACGGTGTGCCGAATCCTGGTCGGCAACGAAGCAAACAGTGGCAAAGCGTGCATAAGGCACTGACCCAGAAATCAGATCGACATGCTACGTAGCACCACCAACAAAAAGGATCGGAGATACGATGCCGTCACTCCCCACCACGGACAAGCCGAGGAGAAGAGCCCGAGGAGCACAAGGAACAACACAGCAATACGGCGACCACCCTGTGGCCTACGGGTACCAGAGATGAGGGAGGAAGCACCACAGGAGCTCGCGCCGGCAGCAAGCACGCCGGAACTCCGGCGTACAGCAGCAGCAACAGGAGCACCGAGAGTCAGTGCAAAGGGGAAAAACAGAGGAAAACGGATAGCCAAGAGTGAGAAGAGGGACTTCCCATATAGGCGACGTCGACGTAACCAACCCCGAGAACGACGGCCACCCGTGCATGCGCACACAGCCCCGCGCTCGTCGGGGAGCCAGCTAGGGTTCGGGAGAACCCGACTCAGCTCTAAGCCAGGGGCAGCAACTCTGCCCCTCCTCTCCACTTAACCGGCCAAAAGGGCCTAATGGGCCAGGCCCAGTACGGGCAAAAGCCCAACAAGGATCAAAGGAGGCGTGCAAGAGAGTTGACGATCGAGAGGCATCATTTTGGTGCTAGTGGAACATTAATAAAGTGAGGACTTAGGACTAGGCTAGTTAGGTGTTAGAAGTTGTATTGTGTAGATAACAAAATCGGAGATTCCTCTCGAGGGATGTGGAGTCACTCGGAAGGGCATTAGATAATTAGCCTAAAATCGGACGTCCGACCAGTAGCGGGATTCAACTCTCTACTCAAATGGTAGACATTCTGAAGAAACAATAGTATATCCATGTCCTCTTTCATCAAACTATCAAAATGTCACAACACTCTTTTTCTTCTGGAACACACAACACTTTTATTAGATCTTAGATCAAAAACTTATTATAATCATAATAATCATGTAATAACGTTTAGAACTCAACATCTTGTGCCGGGAGCAGTAGGAAGAACATCCTACAGTCATGTTGGGATAGATCAATATATAACCTACCGAAGAAAGGGACGAACCCTATGCATGTCTCAAAACCGTTAACCGTATCGTCGCGTGGCGTGGCGTCATCAACACCGGGATCTCATCATCTCACTGCGCGCGTCACTCCGACCAGAGACTTCAGAGAGCATCGAGCCGGGCACCGATCCGGAATCCTCTCAGGCTCCACAAAAAAGGCCTCCCCTTGCCGGCCGGCCATTGAAGCCGCCATTCCCGGCGCCGCGCGACCAGATCCGAGCCGAGGTCCCGGCGAGCCGGCCACCGGAGAGGGAGGAGGTGGAGGAGGATGACCGGAGGGGGAGGCACCGCCGCGCAGGCGTACGGGGAGGCGTGGTACTGGGACGAGCGGTACCGCAAGGAGGCCGGGCCCTTCGACTGGTACCAGAAGTACCCGGCCCTGGCGCCGCTGCTCCGGCTCTACCTCCGCCCGCACCACCGCCTCCTCCTCGCCGGCTGCGGCAACTCCGGTCAGTATCCGTCCCGCACCCCCGCTCCCGAGGGGAAGACAAGTTTTTTTTTTCCCTTTTCTTTCTTTTGCTGCTGCTTCTTCCTCTTCCCCCTGTTCTTGGCTCAATCTTCGGTAGAATTGGGCGTCGGTTCATGGGAAGCCATGGAATTGGATCAGCGTGGGGTGCAGTGCAATGCGGCCGTCCTTGCTCGCTCTAGTCTATGGTTTCTTGAATTATCTTAACATAAATTGAATCGAATTCTACCGTGTACAGAAGGGCTCCGATTGCACCGCTCTTCAACAATGGTAGGCCATAGGTGTGAATTAATAAATGGAACAGTATAATCAATTCAGCTAACATTTAGGCACATCATTTTTAACCTTCGAATTGTTGTTTTCTTAGCAAAACGCCGTGGAATTTGGTTAAAGAGTGAGTGAGTGCTGGCAAGCAAGTCAGTGTCCGGATAAAAGCATATGCAAAATGCGGTGCATCAAGGGTTCGTAGCCCCTTGTCACGATCAATGTCTGGCTAAAAAAGCATGCACGGGATAACACTGGGTTTACTGTGTATGGGCTCCTGCTGCTTGTCAGTTTCACATGGCAGCCAGCATAAAGATTCAACTTTTGCGATGCAGTTGTGGCCCATCCCGCTATCCCGCTGTGGCCATCGGCGCATATTTGTGTACTCAGCGGAAGATAGTTGTTTGATTCAACGAGCTTCGAAAATAATTACTATCATTATGGAGATTCTATGTGTTGGATTCCTCCAAGCAGACTGTAATGATATTGGAACCATGAAATTAATCTTTTTATGCGGGAAAAGCTCTTGATTTGTTTTAGCCTTTTATTGAACGACATTATTTAAGGTGGAATTGAAACGACAATAACTGGGATGTGATTCATGAGCTTAAATGTCAACTGCATGATCCATATAGGTTCACTGTCTTAAAAAAAACATTTTTGGGCCTCATCATTTTTTCGTCCTGTAAAGGGTTGAGTTGCATAATGTTCTCAAGATTATCCTTTTTGCTCAGCGCTTAGTGTTTGACAGTATGGCAAAGTCTAATGAAAATAAATAAACTCTACTCTTACCACTTTTGAAATTGCAGTGCGCAAGTATTTGTGCATCTATTCTAGCAATGCTTACTGTTGTTAATAATTAAGAACTGAGATGATTTCAGCCATTAATTTTCAATCTAGAATTCTATATGTACCTTCATACTATAACCTTAACCACTCTCGGACTTTAGACGCCAATTGTTCCATCATTGTCAGTGATTATTCTTGGCTTAGTTGACATTTACTTGTATCTTTAACTTACCTTTGGATGCGGCACAGTTTTCGGTGAAGACATGGTTAATGATGGTTATCAGGACATTGTCAACATCGATATATCATCGGTTGTGATTGAACAAATGAAGAAGAAATACCATGATAAGCCTCAACTAAAATGTACATTATTTGTTCACAGGCTTCTATTGTTGATACCTTGTAGTATATGTTGCCTAAAATGATGCTATTTTCCTGTGATTTACATAGATATGAAGATGGATGTAAGAAACATGTCAGATTTTGTGTCTGGTTCATTTGATTCTATTGTTGACAAAGGTACCAAAACCTATGTAATACTTGCCACCATTACTGATCGGTGACATCTCTACATGCATACACAACATGGCATCGAGTTCTAACCCATTCTGTTGTTTGCAGGAACACTAGATTCTATTATGGTGAGTCAATTGTTACCAAGATACTCATATATTCTTCTGCCATGACACTCAGAATTGTGTTTTTTGGATTGCAGTGCGGTCAAAATTCTCAAGAGAATGCAACAAAGATGCTAGAGGAGGTGAACAGGTAAACGTACACTGATATTTGGTTGTGATATCTCTGTTATTTGACTATACCTCTATTTTTTCCCCCTTATATCTGCAGAATTCTCAAGGATAAGGGGGTCTACATTCTGGTAAATGACCTAATATTTCATTTATTCATGGCAATCATGTTATTTTCTTCTAGTGTCTATAACATTTTCTTGAGTTCCACAATGCTGCAGATCACTTATGGCGATCCAACTTATCGATTGCGCCTCCTAAAGGACCTGCAGCTTTGGACAGTAAAGCTTCATGTCATAGGTAAGTGTGTTTTACCACTAGTTCAACTTAACGATGTTCCCCCATTCATGCGATTTTGCCCTTTTTGATCTATTCTTCAATTTTGCCTAGCTATAAATAACATTTACCTGTCATTAGTGATTACCGTAAAGATATTATCTATTATCCATCTTGTTGTGTTAAAAACATTTTTGTTAATGACGTTGCATTGCAATTGGGGCTATTGCAGATAGGTGGGAGAGAAGTTCAAATCAGACATGGGAGCTGACGAAGCCATTGCCTTTGGGTGATGATAGCACATCAGTTGCTGGACTTCTTGGCCCAAAACCTGACGTTCACTATATCTATGTCTGTATAAAGGTTAGTTGTCAGCAATGTTGTCTGGGTCATCTAACTATGTTCATTGAACTCTTCCTACTACTCATGTCAGTTAATGGTGTCCTTACTTTGTTAGTGGATGCAAATTGCAGGGCAACAACGGTCCAAGTGTGGACTTGAAGACTGAAATTAAAGAAGAGTCCACCTGATTTCACCTTATAACCCTTTTGGATCATCGTGTATAACCCTGTGTAGTGAATAATTTAGGATAAGCATTTGTAACTCTAATTGTTGTTGCTTCATGAATTCGTCATGTGTTGCGTTCATTGGTATCAGTTTAGTAAAAAAAATTAACTGTTCTCGCCTCTTTGACCAGGAAACCTAATCAGCTGACTGACTACCCACCAAATTTGTACCGTAAAACATACGTGGAAATTCCCTATCTGCATATTTGGTGCAAAAGATTTTTCCTTATGTTCTGAAAAAAGCCTAGGTCCTGGTCCCGGTCACAGTCCAAGCCAGTAGAGAGGGTTATTTTGAAGGAATATATCTACTTTTAGCTGATCATGTCTTGGAATTTTCAACTCACTCCTGCGGGCCCTGCCTTGATAAAATTGCCCAAGAAGAAGGGTATTTTTTATTTTATGAAAAAAAAGGGTGCTTTTTTTATATAAAGAAAAGGGGGTGGTCCTTGGATGACCTAAATGCAAACTTTCCTGCAGCAGCAGGCAGCGGCAGCAGCAGGAAAGGGATGGACTTTCCTGCAGCAGCAGCAGCCCAGGAAAGGGATGGCCGAAAGGTTCCCCTGATGGACCAGATCACCGTCCGATCCCAATCAAACGACTACCGATCCGACACGTCGACTCTTTCTCCCCCCACCTCCCCTCCAAAATCCCAAAACCAAAACCCCCTCCTTTTCTCCCCTCCCCCCTCTCCTCC
This sequence comes from Raddia distichophylla, assembly GCA_005191435.1. Taxonomy (NCBI): domain Eukaryota; kingdom Viridiplantae; phylum Streptophyta; class Magnoliopsida; order Poales; family Poaceae; genus Raddia; species Raddia distichophylla. The sequence continues at coordinate 1,019,596 of SPJY01001239.1, forward strand.
GTAGACCGTAGCCGCCTTCCTCCGTCACCACCACGACCCCTCTGTCTCTCTCTCGATGGAGGCTCTCGCCGGCGCCGCCTCCTCCTCCCTCCTCCCGACCTTCCCCGGCCACCACCCCCAGCCGCCGCCGTCCCGCCTGGCGCTCCGCTCCCGCCCGTGCAGGCCCCTCCGCGCCGCCGCCGCCCCCGGCGGCGCCAAGGAGGACGCCCCGGCCGGAGCCACCCCGAACGGGCCTCCCGTGCTCAAGGTAAGCGCTTCTTTCCCGCTTGCGTGGTGTGCAGCAGAGCGCGCGGAGATAGCGGATGCTTTGTGTTTGTATTTGGCTGCTTGAGACTGCGAGCAGACGAGTGTTTGCGGCCTGGAACATTTGCGTTGACCCGAAAGAGGGTGGCTGCGTTCTCGTTAGGTTGACCTGGATGGATTACTGAGCACTGATTCCACTTTGTTTCTCACAAAGTGTTGTTGGTGAAAGCGTGCTGATTTTTTTTTGCTTTGGAGATGTTCGGATGGCGTGAAAAGATGGATCTTTGTGACTGTACCAAGCAAGTGAAACGATGAAACTAGTTAGGAATCGTGCCTCTGTATTGAGGATCACAATGATGCTAGTTATTTTGCTATTGCTAAAGAGAGAGGGAGGAAAAGACGCAACGGTTGATTTTGGTTTCATGATTCATCTGAGATTTTGTCAGTCATACATGTTCAATTCATAATGGCTGATACTTATCAGTTGAAGAGCGACTCAAGTCAAAATGGGGTTCTTAGGCCGAGCGCCGCTGAAAAGTTGCACACGCCCTTATCAACACACACCGCTGCGGACTCAAGTGGATCCAGAGCTGGTCTGTTTAGAACGCCTATATCTGGTGGTGTGCAGAGCGCAACTTTTACTCATGGTCTACCTCCACCGGCTTTGGCTGTTCGCAATTTGATGGAACAGGTGCCTTCTTTACCTAGCCCCCTGAGCTAATCTTGAATCTGCTGACTGAGATCTAATGTTGTTCCTGTTTTTTCTGTGTGGCTGTGCTTACCAGACGCAATTTGCTCACCTGTGTACTGTCATGTCTGGAATGCACCATCGGCGTGCTGGATATCCATTTGGTTCACTTGTCGACTTTGCTAATGATTCAGTGGGCCGTAAGTTAGCTACTTAGTTACTTCTTGCTTGATAACGAGACACTGTTTTACCCCATAATTAATTGTTTGGTTTTGATGTGGTATGCAGACCCAATATTTTCACTATCACCCTTAGCAATCCACACTAGAAACTTACTGTCTGACCCAAGATGCACACTTGTTGTCCAGGTACGGACTCTGAAGTTTCTCAATGTGTTGTAGTGGAGCATAAAAGTTCCATACTTGTTAACAATAATGCTCCCTCCTTATACACAGGTACCTGGATGGAGTGGATTGTCAAATGCGCGTGTTACAATATTTGGTGATGTATACCCTTTGCCAGCTGACCAACAGGTTTTTATTTAGCTGCCTTTGTTGTTTGATATTGCAATCATCTCGGTAATTACTTTTTTTGTTGATAATTAGCACATTAATTAGAAGCAACATCTAGTAATTTCTGTTGAAGTTTGTTTTTGGCCATCGTTTTGTGGCTGAACTTGTCTCGTGGCATCGGGTTAAAGAGAACAATTGCTTCCTCATGTCTTTTGCATAACATATGATTGTAATATATGATCTTTCCTTAAAAAGGTGAATGCATATTTTAATCTCAGTGTCTCCAATTCGTGGGTTTTCAGATTTCATGAACTGACAGTGATTGTATGCATCCTTTTAGGAGTTGGCTCATAAGCAATACGTCGCCAAACATCAACAGTGGGCATCTCAACAGTGGGGAAATTTTTACTATTACAGGATGCAGAACATAAGGTCTGTGACTTAGCTGGGCATTTTTTGTGCTTCCATTCCATGATGTAATTTTGATTAATCCATTTAACATTTAACATTTACGGGCGTGCAAGGCTCAAATAATTTATTGCTCCCTTTCAATAGAAAGCAACATATACTTGACTCACATAAATTAGATTTTATGACAAACTTTCTTCAATATGTTACAGTGACATATACTTTATTGGAGGCTTTGGCACTGTTGCATGGGTAGATGTGAAGCAGTATGAAGATATTCAACCTGATAAAATAGCAGTTAATGGTGGCGAACAGAGCTTAAAGGTAACCATACCAAATCACTGATACTTTGTTTAAGTAGAAGGTTAGTTGGGTCATCATATTAGTACTTATAACATGTGAGTACAGTAAAACCTTAATTGCCTCTGATGGATGCTCTATATGTAGGAGTTGAATGTGATTTTCTCTAAACCACTTAGAGAATTCTTGTCATCTGAAGGGGAGGTTGATGATGCTGCTCTTATATCAGTAGACAGCAAAGGGATAGACATACGGGTTCGCCAGGGTGCGCAGGTAATCTTTGTACAAAATTGCCTACCACCACTATCTAGGCCATTATTTCTCTCGAGGAAATTTTCTTCTGCCCACGTCCCTCAGTTTGTAAATTCTTCCTTTCAGTTTAACATTCAGAGGCTTGCATTTGATGTGCCTCACAAGGTTGAAACTCTAGAGGAAGCCAAGAGAGCACTCCATAAGCTAATCAAGACAAGCAGCAAATAAAGTGAATCCTGCGTTGCAGTCCAATAAAGAGAATTAAGTATCATGAGATGTGTCTTTTTAATATTGGGGAATTTCTCTCCCCTGTGTCAAAGAGTGTATAGATGCTCGTGTTGCTGTGATAATAACGACGCCGACGCTGCTTGTGGAAAAACTGGAAACTGGATTTTTTCCCCCTTTCATTTTTTAAATTGAACCAATGACATATTCGCACATCGCAGGATGCAATCCTGATGCTGATCTCGATCAGCCGAAAGTTTGGTTATGAAAATAAAGTAATAAACTAATAGTTTAATGCTGAGTACAATCTGCCCTACTGAGTGACAGTCACCCTGCATAAACCTTGAAGTTGAATCTTTCATGTGCCCAGCAACTTGCGTTGTTCAACATGCTAGAACATTCTAGAAGACTCGAAGTAGAAAGGGAAGCATTCACTGTTTCAGCTGGTTCACCGAGATCCAAACCGGTTCTTGACGAAAGTCTCGACATGCGAATCGTCGAACAACTAAATTCTATTAATGCCACTATTCGATGAAAGACTAGCACATGTAGCATCCTTGAAAGGATCGAATAGACCTGGAGACGGATGGATAGGTAATTTTAGACTTTTTTCTTGCAATAAGTCAAAAGGGACAAAACGACTTTTCTCGAGGTTCATAGCCAAGCTCTTGCTCTTCGTTGAGGCTAGCCCCTGAGCTCTCCCTCTTGAGCCACGCGTTGTCGACGGTTGAGATAACGATCTAAGGTTCTTAAAGATTAAGATAGGAGACACGCCAAACAATGCGAACAGCAGCGAACAGGAAGACAAGGGTTTTTATCCTGGTTCAGGCCTCTCGGGAGAGATAATAGCCCTACGTCCAGCCTTTCTTATATATCAGAATTCTATTAATGCCACTATTCGATGAAAGACTAGCACATGTAGCATCCGTGAAAGGATCGAATAGACCTAGAGACGGATGAATAAGGTAATTTTAGACTTTTTTCTTGCAATAAGTCAAAAAAGACAAAACGATTTTTTTCCCGAGGTTCATAGCCAAGCTCTTACTTTTCGTTGAGGCCAGCCCTTGAGCTCTCTTGAGCCACGCGCCTTGTCTCTACTCGTTGTAATTGTACGCTGCTATAGCAAGATGGACAACACCTTGTACACCGGCTTGAGAACTCCCACAAAAAACAAGGCAAGCTCCTCAAACCACTCCATCAACCATCTTGAAGGCAAGACCACCAAGAGTAATAAGCTCCAAATGGCCTTCATCACACCGGATCAAGCACCTTATCTGATGCACACAGTCAAAGAGGAGATAAACACCTAAATGGATGAAACCTAAAGCTCAAGTGTTCTCTAATGCTATAGGGCAAATGCTCTAACTCAAGAGAAGCCAAAAGCCTCCTTTAGCCAACCATAACACCCCTGTTTATTACCTCCCCGAGCAAAACTAGCCGTTGGAAAAGGGAATTCTTCAAAAACTAGCCGTTACAGCTCATCCGAACACTGTTTGGAGGCCACTGGACAGAGTTCAGTGGAGTAACACCACACCAGTTTGGCGCTCCAGTTCAGTGGAGCTGATAGCAGCAAGAACTAAGGACTCACCTAGCTCTAGCCTCGGCAAACTCGCCCACTCTCTCAACATGACCTCTACGACACACAAACATAGAGAAGTGACTAGTGTGCATCGCGAAATACCAAGATTCGACATGTCTAAAGTATTTCGAACCCCTCTTGACAAGACGACGACACCAAAAAAACCGATAACCCTAGACTATCTATGTGACCTCGCCACACGTTGGGTCACGCCTTCATCTTCCCAAGTCCGCTCATTGATGCCGCCAACATCGCTAGAATTTCGAAAATACCATGAACACCCTTGTGAATCTTGATCAATTTTAATTACCTATCATCAACACTAAAAGCATACACCATTACAAAAAAAAAGGTTAGATATGCTCACAATCCACACGCCATTCATCTCGCCCTTTCTTCCCAAGTTTGCTCCATGAACATCCCCCATCGTCCCGTTGTCTTCAGCCACCACTTGTGATCAGCGGCGCCATCGTTGCCCCGTGTGCTCCATCCCTTCCCCTATGATTGCTTCCCACCTTCTGACCGCTGCCTTCTTGGTCGCCCTCTAAGCTCAGGGGGGTGTGCGGGTGTACCTCTTTGAACCCTAACTTGACGAGGTGGCACAAATGAGAGAGGAAGAAGGGTGGCGCGACATAAGGAGGAAGAAAGGGGTATGCACGAAGAGAAGAAGAGAGTACGAAGTGTTGTCCCGCTACGGATGCTGACGGTGTATTGTATTGAATAATTTTTCTAGTTTCTTCGGCATATATCGAGGAATAGAAAAAACTCTGTATTATGATCACTTCCCACCTTCTGACCGCTGCCTTCTTGGTCGCCCTCTAAGCTCAGGGGGGTGTGCGGGTGTACCTCTTTGAACCCTAACTTGACGAGGTGGCACAAATGAGAGAGGAAGAAGGGTGGCGCGACATAAGGAGGAAGAAAGGGGTATGCACGGAGAGGAGAAGAGAGCACGAAATGTTGTCCCACTACGGATGCTGACGAAAGTATTGTATTGAATAATTTGTCTAGTTTCTTCAGCATATATCGAGGAATAGAAAAAACTCTGTATAGTATTTAAGATTCAAAATAAATATTTATAGCTATTGTAAACACTCTTAAGCTCAACATGGTTCACATTTCTATTTTAGTATTGATTCCCAATGATATTAAATCCTATAAAACTCAAAACAAAATTTAAAATCATGACCGTTTGAAAATCTCAAAACTGAGAAATATCAAGGGATATCTTTCATATCCCGTTCGAAATCTTTGATTACCCAACTTGTAAAAGCATGGCCGACGTGCCCATTGCGTGTCTAACATGGCACATGCATTCCCGTGCAACGGGCTAGTATTACTTTAAAACCTACAACAAGTAATCGATGTGCCACCTTTCTCTAATTTAGAGATCCTCTGTCTAGATATCTATAAATCACCCTATTTAAATCCGTTCTCTCGCTCCCTGAATATAGGCCTATATGTTCCCTGTTAGAGTGAGATTATAGAACAATGCTAAAGATGATAGCAATATAGAGAAAAAAGGTTTTTTAACGAGTGTGCGTGGCGAGCCGATTTTTATGTAAAACTCAAATGCTTTTAACAATATATAGGATATGTTTGAAGTGGTTAACATGAATAAATAAACTAACCGAGTTAAAATTAGTTATATGTGATATATAGGGCATGTTTGAAGTGGTTAACCTGAATAAATAAACTGACCAAGCTAAAATTAGTTATATGTAAGGCTGAATTAAACGGACTGAACCAATCAAATTAAGGCCATGTTCTTTTGAGCTAATCTGAATGGCTGAACGGCTGAAATGACTAAACTTCGAGAGCTTCTCGAGGTATTCTCGATATTCGGATACATTTCATTTGACTTGCTTTTTAAAGCATTAGAACCCATCTTCAAAACAGTGAAAAATAAACTTAAAAACTCAAAACATATGTGTTCTCACAACGTAGATAAGTCCTTAAGCTGTTAAGCCACTCCGAAGTCCGAACATGCCGATGGGGTTTTTGGCATCTGTTATCTCAGCAAGTGGGTCCCACATGCCAGCCACCCAGAAACGAGCCAAACAAGGCCCCACATCACACCCAACTCGTCTCCTCACTCACCGTTCTCGACCACCCTCCTCTTCTCTCTCTCTCCCTCCTCCTCCTCCTCCTTCCCGACCCGACCCCGAAGGATCCTCCAGATCAGGCCGCGGCCGCCGCCGCCACCATGGCCGAGGTCGCCGACGCGCACCGCCACGAGGCGCCCGGGGTTTCCCCCTCACCGCCCCCACCACCCCCCGCGGGCGGCGGCGGGGACCGCAAGCGCGGCCGCTCCTCGCCGGCGCTCCCGCCGCCGCCCCCCGGGCCCCCTCCGCCGGCCGGTTCGCACAGCAAGAGGCACCGGAGGGAGGAGGGCGGCGGGTTCGACCGCCGCCGCCTCGGGGGCGTGGGGTTCGAGCAGGACGACAGGAGGTGAGAGCCCTTGGGGGATACTGGTGCTGGCTGGGGTAGGGCTGCGGGAGAGTTCCGCTTGGTAGCTGGAACCTACGGGGTTTGCTTGTTGATGTCAGCTGAAACTAGATGTTGCTGGTTGGGAATCGTAGCGTTAGATTGCTTTGGTGTCATGGCGATTAGATGATCCCATAGGCGAGCTATTTGCTGCGGACCTGCGGCGCGCGATACATGATGTTGATGCATGCCATTTTCTGTGGTAGTGGATTTAGAACTGGGACCGAGTGAGTGAGGAGGACATTGCTTCATCCATGTTTAGCTCCTGGTCACAATAGGGCTGCCAAAGATCAGAACTTCCTGCACTGACTGTGCTTACTAATTCATAATAATTTGGATGTTTGATAAGAAGGCTCCTTGTTTCTATGTAGCAAACCTATCTGAAGATTTCTTGCAACTAATAATCCTTGCGGGCCTTCATGACCTCTTCGCAATGCTGGATGTACTGTCTACACTGTTTTAAATAGTTTGCTATAGCGCCAATATAGCGATCAAGAAACCCTGGCACAGTTGTTCTAGTGGTGAAGTTTAATATCGCTGATATATTCTGTCAGTAGTCGGCACATCTTCTAGCTGATACATTTTATAGCATCTACATTGCCCAAAAAATTTAAATTGCATCTGATTTGGTAACTTCAATCAAAATCGGCTATTGGGCTTATGTATTCCCATGGTACCCAATCACATTTAGTGACGTTCTTTATCCCAACCAATCCATAGGTAGTTAGGTACTAACTACTTATCAATAGCAAGAGATCTCTTCATCTGTCCATTTTTTCTAGAACTCAGAAGAGAGATTGAGTGTATATCTAAGCTTTCTACTGACGACGAGGTTTTGCAAAGAAAAAAGTTGATGAAATCACAAAACACTGTGTATGCTATGATTTTATTGCTATCCTAGCTGTAGATATTTGGTACTCCAGAATAGTTGATAATCTGGATGTTCTATGAAAACTTGTACCACTATAAAATTGATAGTTTAGCACCTAGCATCCACTACATCACCAACATATGCAATCCACTAAAAAATTGACCCACCACTATTCTTACGCTATCCTCTATTTAAAACATTGCTTTTTTTTTGAAAGTTTTGTTCATTGTTCCAACTATGAGCAGAAAGGAAGGAAATTTCCTGATGGTATGGGTGTCTGCTGGTCTTTTATTTTTGTGTTTGCACATTGTTTTGAGGTGTGCTGCAGTTTTTGAAGTTTGTTGAGATTTGTTTCCTAGATACGGGAATGATCATGGTGGTGCAGGAGGAAGAGGTGGACATGGTGATGACAGAGGCCATGACCGATACAATCGTGGATCAGGTATGCATTGGTGGATGGGAGGTTGTCCGTATTCACTAATTGTCATTTAGTTTGGATTCTAGTAATTATGCCTCATTGGAGATTGAAAGATAGTCTGTCTCTCTAGTGCGTTTTCATTGTTTCTAATTTGATCATCCTGATCATTATTGAGACTGTCAAGCATTCAATGTACTATGTAGTTGTCATACTGTATCTTGAATCATATCCAAGTCAATTTTAATTCTTTATCTTAGGTATAGCAAACTATAAGGAGAGGTTAATATGATAAAAATAGTAGCATATGGGTGCGTAAACTATTTCACATCTATTTGAGCTTCTTTGGTGGTAGAATTGCCTATTAATTTAAGTGCATTTTATTGTTGTTGTATTATCTTGTATAGGTTGGCTTGATTCTGGCCATGGCGTATGGAATGAAGGCTTGGGGAACTCTCGCAGGTAAGTATGTAATTCTGGATTTTCATCAGTTTTAACGTTGCATTTTTTATTTTATTTGGTGGCAAATGGTGGCATGTTTTGCATTCTGTACTAATACAAATGCCAGTTCTTCTGGTTGGCCCATTGTCAAATTTTATGAGCAACTGAGCCTGTCATATATTTCGGGCAGTTAGCTTTGAATATAAGACGTGTACTTGTAAAATTTCTGTGCAAACATCAGAAATGCAAAAGTTTAATACTTTAATGTACTTTATTGGATTAGGACCTGAGCTAAATACTCAACAGTAGTCCTTCCTTATCCCCATATATTATGGGATATTAAGTGGCTAAAGAAGCAAGCTTAATTGTTGCAAGCTACGTCAACTACACCTATGAAAAAAACTTTTAAATCGTTGTGAATTAAACAGTTAAAGCTGAAAAGAACATCACTGACATGCTGAACAATTATATATGCTGTCCATAGTATTGGTCTGTTGAGCAGTACATTGTAGTTGAATGAATGAATCATTGGAGAAATTGGTTACTGCACACAAGTAACTATTACATGCATAGAATAAAAGATCAATTTTTGGCATCTCTTAAAATATCTTTTTTTAAGGAACTGAGCAAAATAGCAAATTCTTCAGGGAGCAACACAATTTTACATTCCTAAATATCTAAAACCACCACATTGCCATATATTAAGTTACATGGATCAAAAATTAAGTTAGCATATCAGCAGCATTTTTTTTTTATGTAGGTTGGTGTGAATAAATCTAATGTGAACATCATCTCTGTTCAAATATAAGCAACATTCTAGTATGCTAGCCCTCCATCCATCTTTCTTTAGGAGAAAGTATGGAACCAATTCAAACAGCTTAAAGTAGAACGGACAAATTAACCCATGGCACAGTAGAGGGACTAAAAGGACATTTCACCTTAAATTTGTTAGGTGGTGTTTTTTTCTTTTCCTTGTACACTATGAGAAGCAACGAATGCGAGTAAATGACAGATATTGATACTCTATAGGGAAGGGCTGATGTCTTACAAGCAGTTCATGCAGGAGCTGGAAGATGATGTTTCACCAGTTGAAGCTCAACGCAGGTGTGCTAAGTTGCACCCACTTATATTTCTACTATGACCAACCTCTCTTTTTTTGAGATAAAAATTTGTCATGTTCCAACGCACTGTACTTTCAGTCAGTTTAGTGTGAAATGTAATATGACATTTCTATTTATTATGCTAATTTTTAGATATGAGGAGTATAAGTCAGAGTACATCACAACTCAGAAGAAAGCTTACTTTGACCTCCATAAGAATGAAGAATGGTAATACTTTTTTCATTCTTTGGATTACACCCTTTTGATGTATCTTTTAATGACTAATTTTCTCCACTAACCTTTTACTGATGCATTTCCTGCTTTCACTGTAGGCTGAAAAACAAGTACCATCCTACTAACCTTGAATCAGTTATGGAAAGGTTAGCTACTTTCTTAGTACAATTCGAGTATTGTGATATTTTGTTATTGTTATCTTATGTTCTAGTCCATTTAAGCGATAAATTTCTAAATGATAACTACACTTGCTTTGTTTCAAGCAGAAGGAATGAACTTGCAAGAGCTACTGCAAATGAATTCTTTCAAGAGTTGCAGAGTGGAAGTTTGGACACGTCAGATCCCTCTCTCTCTCTCTCTCTCTCTCTGTCACACACACACACACATATAACAAAACATGTCTGTGTTTGACTCGTTTTTATTTGCCACTTTGCAGTGGTCCTGGATTAACTAATTCGGCAGCTAACAAATCTGGAAAGGGCCCTGATGATTATTATGCTGCTTCCAAGGCTCATCCGGTTAGTTCTGAGGCTCGGCGAATCAGAATTGACATCGAACAATCTCAAGCTCTCATCAGTAAACTTGATTCTGAGAAGGGTATTGAGAACAATGTTCTGTCAAGCAGTGATCACGAGAAAGCTGGCAGGGATAACTCACATGGCTCCATGGGACCAATTGTAATAATACGGGGCTCATCTACTGTGAAGGGTCTTGAGGGTGTAGAGTTGCTGGACACGCTTGTTACCTATTTGTGGCGTATACATGGTGTTGATTATTATGGCATGTCTGAGACAAATGAACCCAAAGGCCTAAGGCATGTGAAAGCAGACTCTAGGACATATAATGGTGCTAGCTCAAATGCAGCCGAGTGGGAGAAGAAACTTGATTCATTTTGGCAAGACAGAATTGAAGGTCAGGATCCATTAGAAATACTGAAAGCAAAGGAAAAGATTGATGCAGCTGCTAGTGAAATGTTGGATCCACATGTGAGGAAAATAAGGGATGAAAAGTATGGATGGAAATATGGTTGTGGAGCCAAGGGCTGCACAAAGCTTTTCCATGCTCCTGAGTTTGTCCAGAAGCATCTCAAACTCAAGCACGTAGATATGGTGGTCGAGCTGACTTCAAAAGTGAGGGAGGATATTTATTTTGAGAATTATATGAAGTATGTTTTCTGCATTATCATCATGTTTTGACTGAACTAATGTTTTCTATCACAAGATGATTATGGGGTATTTTATCTTGAATGCAGTGATCCCAAGGCACCTGGCGGAACACCTGTCATGCAACAAGCTGCTCCAGTAAGCCTCATTGCCTGGTTTATATTTGTTTGCAACTTAGGCAGTTATTTAAGTTCCTGTCTATTTACAGAGAGAAAAAGGCAGACATCGCCCACCAATGGAGAGTAGGCTGAGAGATGAGCGTGGCAATCGTAGATTTGACAGAAATGTTGATTCACCAACACATGATGGATTTAGTGAAAACCCTGATGATCTAATATATGATTCATATGGTGATCCGGTTATGCATGGTTCCTTTCCTCCGGATATTCCTGCTCCGGTGCTGATGCCTGTGCCTGGTGCTGGGTAAGCCTGCAACTTCTGCTTATATTGCAAGCCCGCAACTTCTGTTTATTGTGCAGCACAATGGTACACGCATTGTCGGTTCATTCTTCATTATCAATGCAGCCCACTAGGACCATTTATTCCTGCACCACCTGACGTTGCCATGCGTATGATGAGGGATCAGGGTGGACCACCCCCTTTTGAGCCAGCTGCTGGTCCACGTCCTAGGAAAGCTGGGAGAGGTGGTGGTCCCCCAATGGGTGGTCCACCAATTCTTGCCCCTCATCTTGCTCCCCCTCTTCCGCATGATCCTCGTAAAATACGAAGGTCAGTACTAATATCTCAATTTTTTTGCACTTATGTTCCCTAAAGGCCTAAACTGCCTTATCATGCAACGTAAGGCCTAAAGTATGACCACTGTCATGGGATTGATTGCATTAAGCATATGCAATCTGAAACATTGAAAACCATGTTCCCAGTACCATTTTTAGAGTTCACTATCTTTCTGATAGGCTAGGATGTTACAGCTTGTTTGTGTTTCTAAAGCATTTACTCTATGTATATGCATTGCATGATTACAAGTACTGTTTTTCCTGTTTTACTTTTAAAAACTGGTGTTTCCTGCTTCCGGTTTTTAAACTTTACACTTTTGTGTAAGCGCTTGCCTGATTCACATGGTTATCAAATTTTTTTTCAGGTTAGCACTTGGCTCTTCATAGTGGAATGTTTGTAGAGAATGTTCTAGATACCTTTTCTTTCCATCTCCTTTTCACCTGTTTTTATCTTTTTGCAGCTATCAAGACCTTGATGCTCCTGAAGATGAAGTGACTGTCATGGACTACCGAAGCTTGTAGCACAGCAGTCCTTTTGTCTCTGTAAAACTGTAGGTAACATCACGCAATCACGCCGCACCGAGATCTTCACTCATCACTAGATTTTGCCAAGATTTTCACTCATCACTAGGTTTTGCCGTGGAGGAGGAAACACACGTAGGATTTTGTGTCTCCAGCCATGTTACCACTCGGTGTGTAAAATGAATCACAGGGGAAACGATGCAAGTAGCACATTCCCATTCGCCTGGGAAACAAGGTTGTGAAGCATGCTACCTTTTCTTTTGGCTAAAATTGTAGCTCTCAATTTGTCCCTTACGCGACCGACATCTCACGCATGAGTATGCCCCTATAATTGTACGGATGGTCATATATTCTGCACTGCCTAAGTGCATATATGTATTAAATTTTATAGAGGCAAATGGTTGGTAGATGGAACCTGTCTATCGAAACTGCTCAGAAGTCTGAAGTCTGAACCATTCCAGACTGTATGTCTTGACCTGATCTGGAAGCCATGTGCAGCCTGAAATGCCTGCCTGATTTGGTTGCTTGGCTCGGATGTTCTTGGCAGCTCGAGGAAAATCCGTCGGAATCTCGTGCACCTGCCGCAAGCGTTTGCCGCATTGCAAGCGGACTAACCAGTTGGTCTTTTTTTGATTTTGTAAAGAAAAGCTGAACTAGGATGCTCAAGCTGGACCCGGTTTCCCTTGCCTTTAGAGCATGACCGATGGAGACGTAATTAGGCCTAGTTTTTTTCAGCTTAACGGCTTAACAACTTATAGCATGCCCATCAGGTCCCCGGAACTATTGTTGCTACAGTATACGCAGGCTCTGGATTTAAACCAGCCACTCTGCGTGCTGGCTGTTTTGTTCCTGCCCGTGGGTTACTGTAGCGATGCAGGTAGCGTGACATAGGACCGGCTGGGGATGCTCTTAACGATTTATCTACGTTTTGAAAACACATATGTTTCGAGTTTTTTGAATCTGTTTTTTCGTTGTTTTGAAGGTAGGACCTAACACTTTAAAAGCAAGTCAAACAAAATGTATCCGAATCTCGAGACTACCTCGAGAAGCTCTCGAAATTTAGTCATTTCAGTCGTTTAGCTGTTCAGATCAGCTCAAAAGAACAGGACCTTAGTTCGTTCTGATGGCAAATAAAATAGAAGAAACAAATATAGATAAATAGTGAAAAGGAGATGTAAATAGTGATTGAGTCGAATCTAGGCCCTGGTAGCAAATAAAATAGAAGTGAAAAAATTAAATAAATAGTAAAAAGGAGATGTAGATGTAAATAGTGTTTGAACCGAGGTTAGTTTCGGGTCGACAATGTTCTTGGGGCTAGAATTTTAGCTTTAACTTGTCGCAGGGATCAGCTTTGTCTCTGCTCGGGTTTGGCTCTTTTGCAAAACGGATGAGAGCTAATCCTGTTTTCTAGCTTGTGATTAAAAGCGAGCCTAAGCAGATTTGGGCATAGCTCCCTCGGTTAAGCTTGCGAGGGCTTGCATGTTCACAAATTTAAGTCTACCATCGATAGCATACTCGTTGGACTCCCAAGAGTCAAGACTTGATTTGTCCCTCTCGACGTCCTCTCCTCTTTATACAGTGTCATGCTTCTAGATATGAGCAAGAGTCAAGCACTCCCTCTGTTTTTTCTTTGTTTGATGTTTTTGACTTTTGGACACGACTTCGACCATTCGTTTTATTCAAAATTTTAATGCAAACATGAAAAAATAAGTCATGTTTAAAGTAACTTTATTAATAAAACAAATCACAACAAAAAAATTGATATTTTTAATATTTTTTTAAAATAAAACGAATGGTTAAAGATATGTTTGAAAGTCAAATGCGTCAATCAAAAAAGAATGGTGGAGGGAGTAGACTACAAGTCTCACGAGCTGGCTCGTGAGCCCGGGCCCAAACCAAGCCAGCTCGTTTGTAAAACGAGCCCAAGCAAAGTAGCAAACTACACCGCGCTCGGCACATCTCCCCTCCTGCCGGCGATGCGAGCGGCGCTTTCTCGCTGGTTAAAGGCGGACACGACGGTGCCGCCTCGCCGGCGGCGATCGCCGTCAGCCACCCGCCGTACGTAGCAAGCATCGACCATGGCCGGCCGGCCATGAGGCCACGACGCCGCTCTCGCTGTCTCGACGACGTGCAAGCGAGCGGCGAGGCCGACTGCTCGCTCTGGAAGAGAGCGGCCACTGCCACTGCTCACTGGACAGCGAGACGCAGGAGCAGCACAGAAGCTTGGGCAAAGTGAGAGGCAGGCAATGTGGAGTCTGTGGTGGATTCTGCCAATAATTCAGATGCTGATGACATATGAAAGCTTCTTCTTCTTCTTCTTTTTTTCTTTCTCCCTGGCCTTGGTCTCTTCTCTTGACTTTTTGCAGGGATTGGATGGAGTTTTATTGAAGAAAAAAAGAGGCAGGTGATCGATCGTCGTTCCACGTGACTTGACAAATTTCATCGCGAAGGCGACGGGCAGTCGGACGACGACGGGCACGTGACTGGATTCCTACGATTTTAGATGAACTGTGAAGTTTGTTTCATGCAATTTAGGCACCGTACGAAATATATATGAAAATGACAAGTTTAATGCGCACTGAAAAGAAAAAACGTCGTGAGGATGCAGTTGGGACCAGCGTTGTTGTTGTCGTTGAAGAAAAACGAAGGCGCGGCAAAAAAATTTCCAGTGGCAGCTACTATTTAAACCCACGTCAAATTTACGAGGCCACATTCAAATTTTAGCAAGGTAAACGACTGCTACCATCCAAACATGCCCACAATGCCAGTGCAGTGGCAGCTTGTGGTGAATGGCGATGGATACCTCTGCATCCTGGCATATAGGGCGTGTTTGGATTGCGTCCGTTGCGCGCCATGCCAACCATCGGCGAGCCATGAAGTTTGGCGCTCATTTGGTTTGCCGCCGCCAAAACACGCGCCCGCGCCAATCCATTGGCGAGCCAACGCATTTCAACGTGAAATCGAGCAATGGCGCGGGTGAAGGAATCGGCCGCCCGCGCCATTCGTTGGCTCGCCCTCGAGCAGCGTTGGCACGGCGAGCCAACCGCGGGAATGGCGAGCCACGGCCACAATCCAAACACGCCCATAGACACCCACTAGGAGACACATTTGTATGTTTGTTTTTGTTTGAATCAATGTTTTTATCTACAGAACTGTCGGTAATTTATTTTTCCTTTTTGAACAACTTGTTTTTCCTGTTGATCCGTGGTAAAAAAAAAAACAGAAAACAGAACCAAAACGCTTCAAGAAGGTATTTGACAAAGCCTAGTTAAAATAAACGCTGCAACTTTTCAAAACCGTTTCACAAAGCTCTGAAGCCTTTACGAGCGCGGGTTAATTGGATAGAATCCACTACATAGTTTGAAAGCTATACGATTACCATCGCAAAATACCTTTTTCTAAAACTTGCCATTATAAAATTATGCAAATTTCATTATGGATGCCAACTGACACCCATAACGACTTTTGTCTAAACTCCACAGTTTTGTAACAAGAGTTTAGAAACAAGCACTCTGTGTTTGCACCTCTTCGGTTTTGAGGACGCTATTTCCTTATTTGTTGCGGCCTTGTGGGCTGTTCTATAGTTATATTTTAGTAGTTGTGTCTTCTTGGGGGTTGTGTCATGTATCGAACATACTTTTTGTTTCCATTACCGTGTCAATGGAAATTGGGAGTTTCACTCCCCCTTTTGGGAAAAAAACCTAACCTTACAATAAAAATCCTTTTATTTAGATGAGACTGGACAACATAAATATTAGGCTTTGAGAAGCCGAAATAGTTGGTTTACCATAGCTTTGGGACATTTGTAAAATAGCTTTGGTTTTTTTAAAAAAAATTCATACTCTTAAAACAGGTAATAACAACCTTGTTGTTTGAGCTGAAAGTTGTTGAAAACTTTAATCTGAAAAGTTGTTACCCCTCGAAAGACGTCTTAAAGAGTTCAAAAAATTATGAAACAATTATTTTACAAACTCTAAAAAGAACTAATAAAAACTCCACAAAATGAATACAAAGTATTGCATCATTTGACTTATAAAAAATAATAAATTTTCATTAATTTAATTTAATTCAATGTAAGCCGAAACAAACAATGCCAACCTCACACTTTTTTCGCAGCTCCTGTGTCTGGTGACCGATAGGGAGGCACAAAGCCGGTAGGCACGGACGGCCACAGTGAAGCCTGCCACATCGGGCCGCCGATCCGACGGCTCCTAGCAACCCTTTCCATTTCCGTCGCAAGTTCAATTCAAACCCGCCGCGCCAAACTACCCGATGGGGGGTTAAGGCTGGTCAGTTACTGGGCCACCCACCTCCTGCGCGAGGCCGACGGGTGGGCCACCCCCACTCTACCCGCCCCGCCCAACACGAGCGCGGGCCCACGTGTCAGCCGCACGCGCCGCGGAGAAGTTTCGTGGAAGCTTCCGCGCCCCCTCCTCGAGAACAAGTCTCCAATTCGACCACCGAAAAGCGGAGACGCAACGCACCACGAAGCTTCGTAGAGAGAGAGAGAGAGAGAGAGAGAGAGGGGGTGGTGGCTGCGCCTGCTGCGCGCGCGCGAGGAGGGGCCCGCGAGGCAGGCGACGGGTGGAACATTCTAGAAGCTTCGCGGCACCGAGGTGAGTGGCCGACCGATCCCGTGGCTCTCTGGATCGGATCGATCGATCCCGTGGTGGTGGTGGTGGTTGGATGCGTGGGTGCTCATTTGCGACGGGTGGATGGATGTGCAGGGCGGCGGGCGCTCGCCGGTGTCGTCTCTCCTGCGAGCGCCGGGAAGTTGGCCGGGGCCTGATCGGTCGGGCCGGGCATGGCGCCGGGGAGGCCGCCGACGCCGCCGGAGATCCGCTCGCCGGAGCGGGACGGCGCGGAGCATGCGGAGACGGCGGAGGCCGACGAGGAGGAGTTCGGCGACGCGTTCGACATACCCCATAAGAATGCGTCCCACGATCGCCTGCGGCGGTGGAGGGTACGACCTGTCCTGTGCTTGCGCTCTCTCGTCTCCTATGACCCTGCGATCGAGGTCTCGGGGATGCTGTTCTATTCGAATCGGTTTGGTAATGGTGTGCTGTTTGTCGGATTTGGGGGCAGTGATCGGTGTGAATACGTGGAAATGTGATGTTTTGCATTGCAGATTCGATGGTGATTTTAGTGACCGCTTCCTGGAGATATCATATTGGTTTTTTTTCCCCCGAAGCAGTTAAATCATTTTGTCATTTATTTACAGCGCGGGGCAATCGATACACATGCTTGTTCTGTGCAGGAAATTTTGGGATTGAAAGTCACGTTTCTAGTATACCACGGTGAAATGTTTGGATGCATTGCTTATTGCTTTGTTCAGACATCAGCATTGTCCTGCTGATTAGAATATTACATCCATTTTACATGCATTGTGTTGTGTGCCTGCATTTCCTTTGAGAGAAGGCATTGAAGTCTGTTGTGGAAGAAGAACACAGTAGCATTTTTACTACGTCTAGTGAGATAACAATTTCACAAAACTATTGTAAGTTCGGTCTAGGAGAAATTGTTACAACAGGTGAAGATGCCTCTAGGGTAGAGTTTACAAATGCGACTGCCTGTTTATTCTTCTTTTTGAGAACGTTCTGACCAATTTGGTTATTCTATCCATTTCAGCAAGCTGCTCTTGTGCTCAATGCTTCACGTCGCTTTAGATACACTCTAGACCTTAAAAAAGAGGAAGAGAAAGAGATGATAAGAAGAAAGATCCGAGCACATGCACAAGTGATAAGGGTAATGTGTTGTTTCCAGGACATACCCTTTTTTTTGGCTGTATTTGTCTGCTAATTTTAAATTTGGAATTTGGATTCTGCAGGCAGCATTTCTTTTCAAAGAAGCTGGTGAAAAAGATATCAGAGGTACTGTTTCATATCACTGAGACACTCATCTCTGTTTTAATGCTCGTATCATAAAAATGGTCTGATTCCGTCTTTGCTCAAGTAATATTGCTTCTTTTATATATGGGCCATTTATGGTGAAATTCACAACCGTTATTTCTTTCATCTTCAAATATGACGTAACAAAGTATGCAACATGCCACGTTTTGGAAGAACATCTATCCAAATGAAAGGATGGCATCGGTTTTTTGTTTCTTCCCTGAACAGCTAGGCTGCATGGCAGTTTTCTAGTAAATGTACCAAATTGTATATTCTATGTCATACTAAAGAAGCAATACTGCTTCCAAATCGCATTGACCGTCATAGCTACTTTCCTCTTTAATTTGCTTTCTTCCAATCAATTTTTACTTCAGTTATGCAATGTATGCATTTTTCTATAACCTGTCTTATTTACTCCATAGACAACAATTTACTTTATTCACCTTGCCATCTTTGTCACGAAAAGGATAAACTCCATTTGACGGTGGTTGGAGGGCAAAAACTTGAGGTAGATTGGCTTGTTGAAGTAGGCATCAGTTGGGGAGAAATGGATCCATAATAGCTGCCTAGGTAGGGACCATATCTAGGAATTGGGGACATGGGAATTCTTATTCAATATTTATTGCTTGATTCATATAGGATATATAATATCCTCAATGTAGAGATGGTTTACTTGACCCTACGAAAGCAATTTTAGTTTAAAGTAACTACTCTTATCTAAAGGATTCTAATATAATCCCTAGCTTCCAACTTATTAGTGGGTTGGGTTGGGTTGGGAGCCCGTGTGCCACATCACCTATGTGCTAGAGTACTGGGGGAGTGTGGGCACTGTTCATGACACAACAATACCCACTGGTACTGTTCATGCGCAACGTCAGTAGCCCAGGGGCTTGTGCCATGATAATCTCATTCACTGTACTTCCACGGTTATTCCACTAGATTTGTTGTATTTTACTTGTGACATAATTGTTGCAACTAGATAGGCCACTCCTAGTATGTTAAGTGTTATTCCTGCCTTTTGAGTTTGTGATTGTGTTAAATAAGTCTATCTGTGTTCTTTATAAGCTTATTTTGCATATATTATAATTTATTCTTGTGTTATTTTTAATGTCCTTGATCCGAGCAGAAGCTTATACTGGTATAAAACTTGCAACGGCCTCTCGCAGTTTTCCAATTGAACTGGAAAAGCTTACAGCATTAAACAGGGACCATGATAGTATTATTCTTCAGGAAATTGGAGGAGTAAGTTAATACAGAGTTTTATTTACCCCCTACTCTGCCGCATGCTACTCAGGTCTATTGTCTGTAAACAGTATGAAACATTTGTGTTCAGGTTAAGGGGCTCTCAGATTTGTTAAAGAGTAACTTAGACAAGGGAATTGGTCCAAATGAGGATGAATTGTTACAGAGGAGGGATGTTTTCGGAGCAAATACATATCCACGCAAGAAAAGAAAAAACATACTGGTATGCATTTTATAGGTTATTTTTTAAAATTAAATTGAACAAGTTTCATTTGCCCACTTGAATATTTTCTACTAGCCACTTATGATTTCATTCCCCTAGTGTATTACCTGTTGTCTTCATCTCTCTCTTTTCTTTTGTGTATGTTTTTTTTTTGTGCTAATGGGGCTTAAGCTTTCCAATTAAATAAAATTTATATTTTGCAGGCATAAAGAAAAGTTTTTTTAGGAAGTTATAGAGTTACTATTGCAAAACTTAAACGTGAAACTATTTTTTACATTAGAAAGTTGAGTGCATATAGGTCATATGGATTTTCTTTCTTTACAGCTTCACATCAATTTCAATGCTTTAACATTTTTAAGTCAAAGTTCAACCATATTAATGTTTGATTTCAGCGTTTTGTATTCGAAGCGTGCCAAGATTTAACGCTTATCATTCTAATGGTAGCTGCTGCCATATCACTAACATTGGGCATGACCACAGAGGTACTTTTATTTTACTCCTTCTACTTGTTTCCTTAGATTTGGTTCTCCCTTTCTGTCACCTTTGGCATGATAGTTTTAAACTAAAAGAACAAATATGCTTAAGCACATGTATTACCATATTTTTGCTTTTATTTAGGGTGTAGATGAAGGATGGTATGATGGTGGAAGTATTTTCTTAGCTGTTTTTCTTGTGATACTTGTTACAGGTAATGGGATTTTAATTTCTGC
Organism: Raddia distichophylla; assembly: GCA_005191435.1. Lineage (NCBI taxonomy): Eukaryota > Viridiplantae > Streptophyta > Magnoliopsida > Poales > Poaceae > Raddia > Raddia distichophylla. The sequence continues at coordinate 1,039,830 of SPJY01001239.1, forward strand.
GTTACCTCTTCCTTTAGCTTATTTGTTTGTTCTTTTACCTTTCAGTTTCAGCATGTTATCTTCTAATTCATTTCCTTATGATCTATCTAGCAATTAGTGATTACAGACAATCGCTTCAGTTTCGACATCTGAATGAGGAGAAACAGAACATACAGGTGGAGGTGAGTACGGTCATGTGTCAACTTTTTGAAATGTAATTCTACATACAAGCTGCCATTCATTGGCATTGCCAGTGTATATGATTTATTCTCTCTTTCAATTAGGTCGTAAGAGGTGGTAAAAGATTCGGAGCTTCAATATTTGACCTTGTAGTTGGTGATGTGGTTCCCCTCAAAATTGGTGACCAAGTAAGATGGTATATTATTCGTTCACTCTATGCCTGTTTTTTCCTCTAGAATAATTTGTTTACATTCATTATTTTACCTTTAGGTTCCTGCTGATGGTGTCCTGATATCTGGCCATTCTCTTGCAATAGATGAATCAAGTATGACCGGGGAATCCAAAATTGTGAGCTTATATGAAAACTCGCTTGTTCTTCTTGAGTTTTTTTTTTGCCTTTTCATGATGTGACATTACTTTTAGGTTCACAAGGATCAAAAAGCACCCTTCATGATGTCTGGTTGCAAAGTTGCTGATGGCTATGGTTCTATGTTGGTGAGTACACCAATGTTTAGTTCCAGCAGCACGTGGACTTGAAAATAATTTTTTTAAGTCACTATGCATAGCATTTTTTTTCTTCCTTATTTATTCCTTTTTCCTATTGCCTTTTCATGGGTACACCGAATATAACTTAATAATTATCCATTTTCCTATCAAATACAAAGGTAACAGGTGTGGGTATCAATACTGAATGGGGTCAGTTAATGGCTAACCTTTCTGAAGATAATGGTGAAGAAACCCCGCTGCAGGTTAATCTCTGTTCAGGATCATTTATATTCTTTGTTGGATGGGTACTGACTTGCTTTGACTGTGGAGTAGGTGCGCTTGAATGGTGTTGCAACTTTCATTGGTATGGTGGGATTGTCAGTAGCTGGTGCTGTACTTATCGTGCTTTGGATAAGGTATTTAACATAATAATGCAACATCCCCAAAATGCACACTTTATTAAAAAAACTTCGCAACCAAACTACAGGTATTTTACTGGACATACAAAGAATTCAGATGGGACTACTCAATTTGTGCGTGGAGCTACTAGTCTAAAACAAGGATTTATGGGGGCAATAAGAATTTTGACAATTGCTGTATGTAACTTTCATCTAGCTCTTATATAACTAATGTCATGAACCTTCTGTTGTCTCTGATTTTCTCTTATTTTTCTATAGGTAACCATTGTAGTTGTTGCTGTGCCTGAGGGACTTCCATTGGCAGTAACGTTGACGTATGAATCTAGTATTTATCAATTATAATGTAATTTTATTTGAATTTTCAGTCTCATGATTATCTGTATTATTTTGGTTCCAGACTTGCTTATTCAATGCGAAAGATGATGCGAGACAAGGCACTGGTAAGAAAATCTATATTTCTGTACAAAACATCGACAGGACAAAGAATAATATTTTGCTTCATTTTTTGTTTAGGTGAGGCGACTCTCTTCTTGTGAAACAATGGGATCAGCAACTACAATATGCAGTGATAAGACAGGAACTCTCACCTTGAATAAGGTTTGTTAAGTTAATATCTAACTTACTTTCCATGAAAATGCTCTTCAAACTTTGGTCATGATGCTATTTTAAGTCCAACATGCTGCCTGACAGGATTCTTGTTCTTGACCTTCCATTTAATTAAAATCCTGTGTTACTGGTTACACGAGGATATATTCTGATAACTGTATTGTGAACTGTGACATTTGAAAAATTTTGAGCATCATAATTCATTTCACAGCCCTTATAACTTATGTAACTGATCTTGTAGATGACAGTGGTGGAAGCGTATTTTGGTGAAACAAAGTTGGATCCTTGTGATGATATTAGCTCAATGTCAAGCAGTGCGGCAGCACTGCTTATTGAAGGAATTGCACAAAACACAACAGGAACTGTATTTCTACCAGAGGTATAGTTTATTCATTTTTTTTTCTCAGAATATTAGAGTTTATAACCAGCCAGAATCCTGAATCCTGAATTAGGAATGCACCTGGAGGCAGTCTGGGCGGAGTATTAAGACTCATCTATTGTGCTCTTATTTGTATATTGCTATTTTGTTTACGCACAATTAGATCTATTCTTTTTTGATGTATAGGATGGGGGAGCCACTGAAGTAACAGGTTCACCAACTGAAAAGGCCATTCTTTCTTGGGGCCTTATGGTACTGATTTTCGCTTTTGTATATGTTGGCATATTCTTTAAGTTTATTTTGTTGACCTGGGACCTGGCCTTCCACCTTGCACAGATAGGGATGGATTTCAATGATGTGCGGTCAAAATCGTCAGTTCTTCACGTTTTCCCGTTTAACTCGGAGAAGAAGTGTGGTGGTGTTGCTGTACAGGTAGTAAAGCACATTTGTGTATCTAAAATTCTAAATCCCTTATGTAGTGTGACCCCATGAAGAGGTTAACCACTTATATTGATTATGTCTATTTTTGGTGCCTTACTTTACTCGTTCGTTGTAATTTACAGCATTTGTTGTTGACTTACTGGGACATAAGTGATGTGATCATGTACCCTGAACTTCCCCTGATTTCATTTGTTTTCTTAGTTCAATAATTTCTATTTTCATGTAGGTTTTAATTATTTAACATCAGCACTTCTGAGTTGTGAGAGTTGATGCCATCAAGTTTAACAGTGTTGAAACTGAACCAGTTCCTACTAGTGGTCCGATGATGTTTCCCTGCTGGATAACTGCAGGAACTGGTTAAATTACCAGCCAAATTTATTATTTAATATTCTCTGTGTTTCAAAGTGGGATTGGCTGGTTACCAGTGGCAAATAGTTTCTGGATGGCTTTCAATTTTTTTATTTCAAATTTAATATAACATTAACCAGAAGGTTTTGAGACATTATGCCCCTCCTGTATGACTAGTTACGGTCTGGGCTTGTGGTATTTCGAGCTTGGGATTGACCATTTTTTTTCTAGTTCTGAGTTTGTAGTGTTTTTGTGTAACACCCTGGCCCAAATTCGCTTAGAGCCTAACCCACCTACGAGGCTGGTCCACGCATGCATAGCACCTATTTAGACTTTTGGTCACGTTTCGTCTAAAAGGGTTAACCCGAGGTGCTATGTTTGGCTACAATAGGAATTATATGCTACTACAACTCTGTCTCAACTAGCAATATAGGATTAATCCCACCACCACATTGCCTTTTTTGGCACTTAGCCTTTTAAACATGTAAAGATTATTATCTGATTTATGCAATGAGTGCTTTATATTGATAAAGTTTCTTTGTTATATTGTTTTTTATTCTTATCCCCGATTTGGTTCATTTTATCTCAGTCCTATTTTGTTACTGTAATTGCAGTCAGATGCTGGGGTTCATGTCTACTGGAAAGGTGCGGCTGAGCTTGTGCTATCATCTTGCAAAAGTTGGCTTTCGCTGGATGGTTCAGTTCAGCCAATGAGTGCTGAGAAGGTAATTACCATGCATAGCTTTCCAACCACGCTATTTCTGATCCTTACATTGTTAAAAATGTTTGCAGCATGACAAATATAAGAAATCAATTGAAGACATGGCAATGAGTTCATTACGGTGTGTTGCTTTGGCGTATTGTCCTTGTGACATTGAAATGATACCGAAGGAAGATATAGTTGATTGGAAGTTGCCTGAAGATGACCTGACTCTGCTTGGTATCTTGGGGATAAAGGTTGGTGGCTTTTGTTTTGATATTCAATTTCAGATCAACTGTACCTGTTTATCTGAAGGAGGAAATTGAGTGCCAGAATTTGACAAATGTAACAAGTGCCACTTCATACTCTTAACTATTGAGATAGCACCGTGTATAGTGTTCTATTCTACAGTTGCTTGTGTTGGGAACATAGGAATAGGACAGTTTATTACTCAAGATCTAGGTTACCCCGTTTTTCCACCACATCAATGCTGTCTGTCTTAGCTAAAACATCAGAGATGTACTACGTACTTACGTAGTCACCATAGTAATCTCCAGATTATTCATCTACCATTTATATGAGGTGTCATATTTCAGAAAACACAAAAAGCATAATTTCCTCAGCTCAATCCCTTGATTATAGCATTCAGCTACTAATCATGCCACAAATTCTTCTCCTCTTGTAGGACGCTTGTCGCCCAGGAGTGAGGAATGCTGTACAATTGTGCACAAATGCTGGTGTAAAGGTATATCTCATGTGGCTTTTTCTTGTTTTCATGCTGTGGACTCCTGTTCTTTCAGATCTTTTCCATGCAGACTTAGATTGATATATGTACAGCCTGAGCATATGTTCAGATTTGTTCATGGCCTTTTTTATAGTAAAATAACTAGAGAAGTCTAATTTTTGTTGCATGGAATGAAATAAATAAGATGACCAAAAAGGGGTCCATAACTTCGATCCAAGCAGTTTATGTACCTGCGGATGATTTGACCGACTCTGCTCCTGCCACAACATTTGCACATTTGGATGCTACTACCGTACTTTCCAGAGGATTAGCTTCCAAGGGTATTTATCCAGCAGTAGATCCTTTAGATTCAACCTCAACTATGTTACAGCCTCGGATCGTTGGCAACAAGCATTATGAAACTGCGCAAAGAGTTAAGCAAACTCTACAACGTTACAAAGAACTTCAGGACATTATTGCAATTCTTGGATTGTATGAATTATCGGACACAGTCTTCTAAATTTTAAAGTATGAACTGACCTGTATATAGGCTTTCGTTGTGTTTCAAAAATTCTTAGCCTTGAGATTGGCCATTCAAACTGAAGAGTGAAGAATTACCTGTTCTAGCAGAATCAATTTCTTGGGGAAGCAGAAGACATAAAAGTATGAGCTTCCGCTTCATTCAGGTTCATGGTATGCACTATGAAGATTGGGTTGGGGCTGTACAAGGCTTTGCTTCTGTGAAGGAACTAGGGATAACTCTCACTTGGCCTTTTTGTATCTGGAGAATTGAAAGCTGAGACTTCTAATTTGTCTAGTATCTGGCTTGATCATATATTTTGAGTAAATAAGATTCCCTTTAAAGCCTCATTCTCTTTGCCTTATCTAACTTATCTTTAACTTTACACCTATAAAGTCAAAGATAAGTTAAATAAGGCGAAGAGAATGAGGCCTAATAGTTATATAATATGCAATTTTTTTTGCAATTGTATAAGATGGGTATTTAAACCTGCATTAGTTCCGTTGACTATAGGTTTAAGGGCACATCAAAAGACAAAACTGCCAAAAAATTTGAAATATAATATGTTTGTATTGGTCCATTATATAATGTATAGGGGGTCTTCTGCCTTTTGCTCATACCTTGTACAGTTGGACATGACATTATTAATCAGGCCCATGCAATGGAACTAGAGTCCATCCCAGCAAAAATAAATAGATACTGTCCTCTTTAAGTCAGCAAGTTAAAAAGTTGGATGCTATCAGGTTATAGGGAAGCATTCTGTACGTATCCTTGCAGGCTTTTGTGGAATTACTGAGATTAACCCTCACTGCCACTGTTTGATGAAAAGAAGATATATCACCTTTTTTCACCAATGTATTATCTGTTGTGTCAGTTTAGTGCTGTAGATGCCTCCTCTCACTAATATCATCATATAAAGTGAAGCCTTTTTTTTAAAAAAAAAAAACTTGGGTGAAGGACTTTTTGAATAGTGGCACTTTCTGTTTCTTTCAATTAACTTAGAATTTTCTGGGTGAATTTGCCAGGAATTTTCAATATTAGTAGAAGCAATATGCAATGCGTGTGTCTTTGTGTCAGTCATCCGTTACATTTCTCTATTATGAAAAGGATATTGTTTTTCATTATTATTCCCCTCGTGAATAACACTTCTTGTACTTCCTTTTATGCTGTCCTATGATAGTTGTCTTCGTACTTGTAGGTGCGGATGGTCACAGGAGATAACATTGAAACAGCCAAGGCCATAGCATTGGAGTGTGGGATATTAGATGCAAATGGTGTTGTTTCAGAGCCATTTGTAATAGAGGGGAAAGTGTTTCGCGAGAAGTCTGAGACTGAAAGAGGAGAGATTGCTGATAAGATAGCCGTAACACTCTATTCTTTTTGAGTTTTTTTTATGTACACATTCTACAGTGCTTAGTAGTAGTAAGTACTAAAACTTGCTGATGAGTAGTACTGTAGTAACAAATGGTAACACTTAGTGCTGTTAAACTGTAAAGTGCTTCTGATTAGTTTGAAGACTTTTTTAAGTGATAATTTATTCTGTGTAGCTTTGGTCACAAATTGTCTAGGCAGTGCTAGGTTCCATCCTTTTTACCCTTCTCAGCATCACCTTCTCTCTTTTTGTATGTTACTGGCATTCTTCTCTGTCTGTTTCAGAAATAATTAACTTCAGATTTTCAGGTCATGGGAAGATCATCTCCAAATGACAAACTCTTGCTTGTCCAAGCTTTGAAAAGAAGGGGCCATGTTGTAGCTGTCACTGGTGATGGCACAAATGATGCTCCTGCTCTGCATGAGGTATTGAGGTGTCATGTGTAACTCGTGATACTCATGATCTTTTTTGGTATTGCAGAACTTATCATTTTGTTCTTATATCTCATTGTTCAAATTGCTATTAGGCGGATATAGGTCTTTCAATGGGCATTTCAGGGACAGAAGTTGCTAAAGAAAGCTCGGACATTATAATCTTGGATGACGACTTCACGTCTGTTGTCAAGGTTGGTTTATTTGAGTAAGAAGCTTGAAATCCATCTTCTAATGAAGGATAACTGTGCTCCGCAATCAGCATAGGATTTAATTTGTAGTAAATTACTGCACAAGAAGCTGGGGTGACGCCTTGGTGGCATACCATTGAAGTGCCTTATTAGACTGATTTATGTTGCTTTGTGATGATTGTTATCATTTAAACATCCTGTATATGCGAAAAACCTTGGTGGATTGTGCATTTCTCCTGAACTAGCGAACCAATTTCGGTAGCATAACCTTCCCCCAACTCAGATTTATGGCATGGATTTACAATTTATTTTGTTTTTTAGGTTGTTCGCTGGGGACGGTCTGTCTATGCAAATATTCAGAAATTCATCCAGTTCCAGCTTACTGTTAATGTTGCTGCACTTGTTATTAATGTTGTTGCTGCTGTGTCCTCTGGTGACGTGCCTCTAAATGCTGTTGAGGTTTGGACAATTCCCCTAGCTTATTACATTTGTTTTTAATTGCTAGTAATTTTATTTGTTTTTTAAGTTAGCCCATTGCCTTTTCGATTGAAGCATTTAGATCTTAATTGTAGGTTTGAGTACTTGTATGCCAACGTTGTCTCTCATGTACATTATTCCTTTTCAATTTACAGCTTCTCTGGGTGAACCTTATCATGGATACACTGGGTGCTCTTGCTTTAGCAACTGAACCACCAACAGACAATCTTATGAAGAGACGGCCTGTTGGTCGAAGGCATGTGAAATTACCCTAATTATCGATAGTAATGTTATTTATATGTTTCATTGTTCGTTGAACATCTTCTATATAATGGACCATATTTACCCCTATTTTGCTGCTACAGGGAACCTCTTGTGACTAATATTATGTGGAGAAACTTGTTTGTCCAGGTTGATTTTCCATGGCTCACCAGTATGGCTGCATCATGCAGTTTAGTTTTGTTTGATCTTATTTTGTTCTGTTTTATGTGGTTTTTTGTGCAGGCCCTTTACCAAATAGCAGTCCTCCTCTTCTTTGATTTTGCTGGAATAAGGATTCTACGACTGCAGAACGAAAGTAGAGATAAAGCCGAGAAAATTAAGAACACGTTTATCTTCAACACCTTTGTCTTTTGCCAGGTGGGTTGGCTGGCTTCTCATTCAAAAATATAATAGAATGTTCCTGCAGTCTCTTTCTGTTTTTGCTCTTTAGACGGATCAATATTGGGTCATTGGCAATGGATGATTCTAAAATGATTCGGATATTGTGATGTTGACTCAATGTGGCAATAGTAGTTTGTTGTCTGAAGTAAACTGCCTCACCACGTAAATTTTAAAGTTTTTTCGAGCAAGGATATATTGGCATAGCTGGGTTTTATAAGTTATATTGGACCTGACTTCTGAGCCTGTATGATTAAAAAACTTATCGATGAATACTAGCACAAAAATGCTTCATAGTTTACTTACATATCAACTTTATATACTTCTGAAACAAAGGTTTTTATATAAAAAAATTTACGTGCAGATTTTTAATGAGTTCAATGCACGCAAGCCCGAGGAAAGGAATGTCTTCAAAGGAGTAACAAAGAACCACCTCTTCATGGGAATAATTGGCATAACTACTGTATTTCAGGTAGGTAACAAGTGAATCAGAATTCTCCCTTAAATGTTCCATCAACCTTGTCCATGAAATGTTGATAAGTTTCTCCACCTTTTGGCAGATTCTAATAATTGAGTTTTTGGGGAAGTTCTTCAAAACTGTGAGACTTAATTGGAGATTCTGGTTTGTTTCAGTTGCCATTGGCCTTGTAAGGTATGCTTATATACTTTATCCAGTATGCAAATTTTGCAACCAAATAGTGTATTAATCTTTAAAATGTTTTATGTGCTTAATGCATTGTAAATTATTTAATGAATACTGATGTCATGTGCTTGTTTTTTCACTGTTGCTAGGTTAAGTCATATATTTGCTTGCACTTGAGACATTATCAGGCTGTTGTAAATTTTGATCTTGATATGCATTTATTGGTATTAACATCGCACAAAGTCAAATTAATTCATTTTCTTTTAGTCATGGAATTAAATGTTGGTGTCATGTAAGGAATTAGTGATTTCTACTATAATCCTCTTATGGCCCTTCTGTGAGGTTTGAGTTTGACCTCTCTTTTCTTCGTTTTCTTGTTCTTTTTTTTCCTTGTGATGTTTCTAGTTGGCCTCTTGCATATCTGGGTAAATTCATTCCTGTGCCAGAAAGACCACTCCAAAACTATTTCAAGCCCAAGTCTTGTTGGAGAGCATCATCACGCCGAGGTAAGCCTCTACTATATATATGGTAACTAGCCACTGTTTTTTGTTTACTTTTATCCAATAAACTTACCGTACATGCATCTCGTAATGCAGACGAAGAAGAGGGCGGCCAGAGCTAAATATGAGGCAAATATTGATGTAAATAAACATGGCCGACAATAGAAGAGGGCACAAAAATGGTTCTCTAAGGAGCGCAAAATGGTTCTCTAAGGAGCGCAGCTTTGAATTATTTCTGCAGGAGACACTGCAAAACAATGTGGATTATTTTAGACAAGCTTCAAGCGCAATCGTTGCAGCTGATTCAGGGCTTCACTTGATGGAAATTGATATAAATCAAAATCCTAACTTGGGAGGACAGTCACTAACCTTGTTGTAAATTTGTAAATGTTTTTTAACTACGAAGCGGGTAATTTTTTTGTCGCAAATAAATTTGATAGTGCTAGGACATACGTTGTAAGCGCATAGCCGTATAGCCAATTAGCCATTCGTAGCTTGGGGTGCTTCTTGTTTTGTTGGATTGAGTGAAACGGGGCAAGAATTGTTTGAGGGCGCGGTTGAAAGTTGAAACTATAGAGCAGAGCCAGTCATCGTAAAGAGAGTAATAAATCCTACAAATTCTGTCTGTTATCGAGAAAGCAAAGACATGGTGTTTATTTTTGTTAGGGCCATCCAATAATAATGCAATAATGCTTATTACTAACCCATTATGTTTTTACTTTCTATTGAATCTCTTCCGTTTGGACAACTGGGTATTGAATGGGCCATTTGATTTAATTTTGAAGGAGGGCCGGATATCGAATGAACCCCCTTTTCTTTTCTAATTCGGAAGCCGTTTCATGAAGTCTATTTAGGACATATACAACGATATAGACAGCTACTATCTATAGTGCAATTCATGTCACATATAGTTAACAATAAAGTTAGTATATACATTGGTAGAAATAGACTACTTGATTTGCGGTTTGGGTCGGTTTGATTAAGTCACAAGTTAAATGTCTTAAAAAGATATACGAAAAGGCTAAAAAATATTAACAAAATATTTTTGATACACTATTAACTCAGTGTGAGAATTGATTGAGAGAGACATGTAAAAGAGGGAACTGCTCTTTATTTCTTGTGATGAATTGTACAATCAACTCTCTTTACAAATGGGGAAACTCCCCTTTATATAACCAAAGAGAACGATAGTTGACGCTTTATAGACAGCTTTCTAATTCACAATATTTCTTAATTCTTATATAGAGTCGACTTTTATATCGGAGATGGTCTAAATTTCTATGTATATTCTCCATTCACATCATCATACACATCATGGGTCACAAATCTTAGATGACTTATGGACAACTGACATGACTCTTAGCAATAACTCTAGTTTCATAATGAAATAATGACCACCTTATTTCATAAGCATAAGGTTAATACGAAACAAGGGACGTGCCATTTTACGGGCCTCACCCGCGTAGGTGGCAAGGAGGATACAATGGATGTGGCGACAACGCTTAGCTAGTCACGTAGATGGGTGCTAAGGCTATGCTTACCAACACTGAAATTATTAAATTATATACTGAAGGCAGCTGGGATGCAAGTGGGTTGCTTCGCGCGTACCCGCGAACCTGTTTGTTTCACTAAAATACACTAAGCATTGTGAGGCTTAGGCCCAGTTCTTTTGAGCTTATCAGCTTAACGACTTATCTACGTTTTGAAAACACATGTGCTTTGAGTTTTTTGAGTCCGTTTTTTCACTGTTTCAAAGATGGGTCCTAACGCTTTAAAAAACAAGTGAAACGAAATGTAACCGAATCTCGAGACTAACTCGAGAAGCACTCAAAGTTTAGTCATTTCAGCCATTCAGCCGTTCAGATCAACTCAAAAAACAGATCCTTAGTGTATTTTCATGAAGTAAGCGGGCTTGTGGGTACCCGCGAAGCAACTCACTTGTATCCCTAAAGGCAGGCATCTCGAATTGAGCATACGATAGTTAGCCTTGGAACCTCGAAGAAATAACTATAAAATCTTTAAAAAAATAACCATGAAACATTGGCAATATATATTACATGGGTGAAACTTAATGAACCTTGGAAAATAAATGTTGGAACTTGGAAAAACTACTGATGAAACATGAAGAAAGACTCATGTAACTTCGGTAAGTGCCGATGAAACTTGAGAACGCAGTGAAACTATTATAACTACTAATAAAACATGGAAAATTACTGGTGCAACTTGCACAATGTACTATAAAACTTGATGAAAACCAATAAAACCTGACTAACCATTGATGAAACTACAAGAATAACCAATAAAATCTAGATAACCTACTAATGAAACTTAAAAACGAATCATTAAAACTTGACAATATACTAATGAAACCTAATGTTGTAGCATCGTTAAAAAATTCATCTCAACAATCATACTATATTATATTATCTTAAATCAAAAGAAAATTTGCTATTTTTTGTATAAGCCAAATGATGTAATACTTTGTAGTCATTTTTGTGTGGTTTTAAATAGTTCTTTTTAAAGTTTGTAAAATATTTTTTCATAATTTTATAAATTTTTTCAAACATATTTTATGTGATCATAACCCTTTTTAGATTAAAATTTCAGCAACTTTCTGTTCAGAAAAATAAGGTCAGATCGGACAGAGAACGATGTTATAAAATACTCCCTCCGGTTATAAAAAGAAGGCGTCGTTGACTTTTATACACACCTTTGACCATTCGTCTTATTCAAAAAAGTTATATAAATATTATTTATTTTATTATGATTTGGTTTATTATTAAATGTATTTTAAGTATGACTTACATTTTTGAATTTGAACTTAATTTTTTAATAAGACAAATGGTCAAAGTCATGTCTAAATGTTAACTACGACTTATTTTTATGACCGGAGACAATAAGGACCTGTTTGGTTCATGGCCATGGATTGCCATGCCAATCAAAGGCGTGCCTTTGTGTTTTGGCAGCTGTTTGGATGAGCACTATTAGAAGGCACGCCATCGGTAAAATTTGGTTGCCATCAGAAATGAACGGGAAAATTTGGCAGGGCGCGGGCGGCCGAAATGCTCGCCAATGCGTTGGCGAAATCTGTGCACAGCCCCGTTCGGTCATCGCTTCCCCCAAAATGAACTATGGACTATTTATGTATGATATTGAGAACTATGGACTTTTTACCTACGTGTAACTATGGACTGTTTATTTGTGATGTTGACGACTATGAAATGTTAGTGTCTCTTTGTGATTCAAAAAAAGTTGTCAAATGTGTGTCCAATGTTGTCATATACCTGTCTAATGTTCTATCTATGATTCAAAATATTATCATATGTGCAAAATTCCTTGCAAATATACGTATGTTCAAATATTGAGAGTATGTATGAAGGGTTTTTTTTTTCCTGATGCACTTGCAATGTTAGTTTTTTTATGTGTATGTGAATCACTCAATTGAGAGTATGTATGAAGGGCCTTTGTTAGGTTAATATGTCTATTTTATGTCATTGTCAATATTAACAATTATGTTATTGTCAATATTAACAATTATGTTAATATGTCTGTTTTATATTCATAATTATTTATCTCAAATTAATATTTTCATACAATATTCAACAATAGAGATGTGCAGAAATATTGTTCAGCATTGGTAAGCTTACCATCTTATTGAAATGGTGATCCTATCTAAAATTAACAATGAACCAAACAAGAACCACAGCACTTGCCAATAGTTGGTATTCTGAAATGACCATGAACCAAACAACTACATTTCAATACTTACCATTTGTTGACAGCATGATGGCAACAAACCAAACACAACAAAATTATCATTGATTTGGTCATGCCATCCATTGGCAACACCATTGAATTGGCATGGCCAACCATGGCCATGAACCAAACAAGCCCTAAATACCCAGAGCGTCCCATGAGATGCTCTGGCTACGGATTCGAATCCTTTGCCGTTGCAAGCAAAAATGCAGAGGGGCACGGTAGATTTTAGGTATAAATGCGTAAACACTGTAGCAAACAGTATTGTACAGTAGAAAACACTGTTTTACACAGTACCATACAGTGATTTTAAACAGTACTAAACAGTGTTTTCTAATATAAAATGCACAGTCACTGTTAATTCCCTGTCTAACCAAAGGCAGAGGATCCGAACCCCTCTGGCTACAGATACGAGGGAGATTCGGCGCCGTACGGCCGTGGAATATTTTAGGCGTCCCTTGGGGAACAGGATAAGATTTTTGAGTACTCTACTATCCCCAGCAAGCACAGTCCGTCCCCTCTCTCTCTCTCTCTCATGCGACACGCACGGCCCCAGACACGCACAACGTGCACCGTCCGGTCCCTTTCCCTTTTGCCTTCCAAGCCCACACACTTATCTTATCCCCCCTCTCTCTCTCTCTAATTAGTGCTTGGAATCCTGGTCTAATCGCGCTTAATTGCTAGCTTATGGAAACGGGAATGGGAATGCGATTTCACCGTATCAGCAAACGGCTAGGCATAGGATAGGATGCTTCTCAAACCACAAGCCTCGCGCGCGTGGTAACGTTCACACACGCGATGGCTAGAATGCCATTTCTTTATATTCCCTCCATCCTAAAATATAACTTGTAGTTTAACCTCAAAAAAGTCAAAATTAATAAACTTTGACTATAAATTAGTTAAATTATATGCATCATTAGAGCATGTCATCAGCCCCTGTGTCAAACCCCTGCATCAACTGCTCGCTCGACCGCCTAGCTACCGCACACACGCAAGCAGTCTGCTTCTTTGAATTTGTTGCGCTCTATTTACTGTAGCTACAGTAAAAAGCAAACCTTGCCGGGGATGCTCTTAGCATACAAAAGTTGTACCAATATGTTCATATTTTAAAGTGTTTTTTTTATACAATATCCTTTTTGTAGAAATTCATAATATATAATAGAGAAATTTAACAGTCAAAATCAATCTTGAAATACTTTCTCGAGGTCAAAATACGCCTTATATTTTGTGATGGAGGGAGTAGATGAATTGCAAATACGTCGTTATAAAGTTTTCACATGCCATCGTAAAAAGAGTGGCTTTTTTGTTTGGTAAAAACACCAACTTTATAATGATAACATTTACAAAGAATATCGAAAATAGCATAGTATAATGGTTTTTACTCCTTGCTTCGTTAGATCTAGTTTTATTTACCGGTAATCTGAACTTCATGAGTTTATTGAAGCGGCTTGGACAATCCATCTGCTTTACTTGACTTGCTATTTTTTATAGCATCTGACACGCCTTGAAAATGGAAAAAAAATAAAAATACCAAAGCACTAATTTTGTAAGGAAATAAGCAAATAATTAGATAAACTTAACCATATACAGGGTCCCTCGTAAACAAGAACATCGGCGACATTGTTTAGGCGGCCATCAATCGTTAATTAATTAAGCTAATGGGCAAGTTAATTAAATGGGCAGGCAGAATCATGTGACATCTTGCTGCTGCTGCTCTGATGAAACCGATGCCGCCGATGATGCAGAAACGTAGGGTGAAAAAAGAAAGAGATGGTAGTAATGTAAAAGCGATGTGATTTATCTTTTGCTTTGCTTCACACACCTCCACACACACACACACACCCAAAAAAAAATGGCCTCTTTTTTTACTCTTCTGCTGCTTCGTGAACCGTTTACGTGGCAACTCGCTGCTGCTTCTAGAGAGCCCTAATTCCTCTTCCCTTTAATTATCATTATTTATCACTCTAGAGTAACAACGAAGTTAATTACCGCACATTGAAATTCGTTTCTTGTGCTACGTCTACGGGGCGTTTTGTTTGTTTTGCCCTTGGTATCTCTCTAAAACCATCTTCAATGGGAGGGAAAGCAACCTCCCGAAAGGAACGCTTTTCTTGTTCCATGTAGGCATGCTTAAAGTTGAGGTATGTTTAAAGTTGAGTTCTAGCGTAACAAATTTATAACTTTTTTGAAATACGTTTTAAAAAATTCATAGAATTATGAAAAAATTATTTTACGAATTCGAAGAAGAACTATTTAAACCAGCATAAAAAATACAAAATATTACATCATTTCGCCTATAAAAAATAAAAAAAAATTTATTTAATTTATTTTAATTTAATCTGAAAAAAACAAGGCCGGTTTGTCGCCGGCTAGTAATCACTAGCATTTGGTTCAAGCAGTCAGCTACCATTCATTCGTTTGGATTATAAATAAAATTGGTCACTAACAACCAGATGCCGATCAGCCGATCAGGTTAGGCATAATATTACATCATTTCACCTATAAAAATAACAAATTTTCATTTAATTTAACCTGAAAAAAACAAGGCCGGTTTGTCGCCGGCTAGTAATCACTAGCATTTGGTTCAAGCAGTCAGCTACCATTCATTCGTTTGGATTATAAATAAAATTGGTCACTAACAACCAGATGCCGATCAGCCGATCAGGTTAGGCATAGGAATCATCACCCACCGTTTTGTCTGCTGCCACAAGCCACAAACCAACGGCAACCAGAGATCAGCAAACCACCCAGCAGTATTCAGTCATCACCACCATGTCCAAAACTAAGCTCAACATGATTAGCCCTAATGAGAGCTGTATGAGGATGAGGAAACTATCACATATATACACACACGGACATGCACTGCCATTGCCTGTCAGTTTGCTCATGGAAAACCTAGAAATGTTCACCTCTTGCCACCCAAGATTCAGAGACAGGGCACAGAGAAGCACAAGTCATGAAGGTTCTTATATATATCTTGATTATATAGCAGCAGCACCAGCAGCAGCAGTGGCAGCAGCTCTCTCACACCTAAATCAAGACAAGAGAAGCGACCTAATTTTAGCTAGTTGTAGGAGCAGCCTGCGTTCTGGAGATCGGAGAGGGAGAAGGAGCGAGGAGATCTGAAGGAGGAGGAGGCCGCCGTGCTCGGGCTCCTCGTCATGGACATGGCGCCCTTCTGGGTGGCGTGCAGGCTGAGCCTCGGTGGCGGGAATGTGGGCAGCTTCTTCTCCCTCCGGCTCTTGCCGCCATTGCGGCCGAGTTGGTGCTCTTGCTCGCCGTCGTCGTTGTCTGTGCAGTCGTCGTCGTATTCCTCCTCGTCTTCCTCCACGACGGCGTGATCGGGGGCGAGGAGGGGCGGGAGGTAGGTGGTGACCAGCGAGCTGCAGGAGGCCCGCCGCCGCGACCACGCGGCGAGCACGCGGCGGCGCTTGTTGAAGGGGTTCTCCGGCTTGGCGATCTCCTTGGCCGCCGCCGTGGCCGCCGCCTCGGCGAGGCTCGTGAAGGACTTGGACTTGCCGGCGTAGAAGTTGGAGAGGCCCCTCCTGCGAGAAAGAAATGCGCCCCCCTTGGCGTGATCAGTTCCTGTTCACGAAATCTGGATGTCTTCATGGAAGATTATTAGCTAAACATTTTAAAACAACATATGATCTGTTCTTGATGCACAGCAAGTTTGATCTGTTCTTCATGCACAGCCAGTACACAAAGTTGGGGTTTTTAGCCCATTTCTCGCTAGGATTCTAGCTAACGAATTTCATACAGCAAATTCCCTCAACTTTATCAACATGGCACTTCGGCCAGCAGCAAAGATGCCAACTTCGTGTAAGCTTCGCTTGAGAACCTAAATTAAGCTGCAAAAAAGAAAACTTTTTTCCCCTAGCTCCACTACTGTGATCTAAAGCTCAATCAATTTCACTACAAGAACCACCACCACCCAAAACTTTGCATGAGCCATTTTGACCAAGAACAGGGGGAACGAGTTCACGAGGAGTGCAGCGAGATCGCACAAATTTGAGCTGAATCCGGAGTTATTTTAGCTGAATCCAGAGTACGTTGATAAGAGCAGGAAGCAGCAGAAGATGAACACTTGAACAGGGGCTTACTTGTTGGGCAGCGCGTCCTCCAAGGATTCGAGCGTCCCCAACCCGTCCATCATCCCCAACCCCTCCTCCACCCCCTTCGCCTTGCTCTCCACCTCCTCCCCTTCCTCCTCCCCGCCGTCGCCCTTCCCCGACGACGAGTCCTCCCCGATCGACGAGCTCGACGACGACGCCGCCCCGATCGACGAGCTCTCCGACGGCGCGTCCCCGGCCCCCGCCGCCGCCTCCTCCTCCTCTATAAAGAATCCATTGCCGTTCCTCTCCGCCTCCTCCGCCTTCCCCTTCCCCGGCCGGCGGAAGCCGTCGCGCGCCGGCGGCATCCCGGGCACCACCGCCGTGGACATACGCCGCCGGCGAGATCCCGCCACCAACCTACCAGGCCTGGAGCCCGCGACGGCGTAGCGCCGGTGAACCGGCCGGCGGGTGGGCAAGAACCGAACCCGACCACGGCGAGGCGAGCAGGAGAGGACAAGAAATCTTGGTGAGAGAGAGATTGGGAGGAGAGAGAAAGGGGCGGATAGGATAAGGAGCTAGACCACCAGGCCGTATTCTATAGTGGGGTAGAGATAGAGAGAGATGAGGCTGCCCTGCAAGTCTCTGCAACGCGGCACCGGCGCATGCGCCCCGTCCACGCGGCCGGCGGTGGCGATGGAGGTGGGCGGTCTCCGTCTGGCCTGACGCGCGGGGCCCCGCGCGCTCCGTGGGCTCGTTCCACGGAAGGCGCGGTGGGCGCCGCTGGCCTGTATGAAAGCAAAACCACTCACTGATTTTAGTGATCAGTGATTTTAGTGATTAGTGATTTTAGTGATTAGCTCTTTTTTTTTTGGCTCAACGCATACGTTTAATAGTAAGTATTGTACAGTACAGTACTGGAGTATTTCTATACGATGTTTGTGACGCCTTGTATCTTGGTTCATTTTCTCGTAATAATGCATTTTAAATCTGGCCCGGTGACATTTATTCAATCTAACAGCTGCTTTTAGTCATTCTTTGTCCTTTTTTTTTCAATATCGCTCTGAGAATCTGGTTCGTTAATTTGGGTGCTTGTTCATAGAAAAAGCAGACAGCTTAGTTCGATATACTGTACCATTATGCTAAACTGAGGCTGGGTTTCCAAAACCGCCGGTTGGTTAACCGTGGCTAACCGCATCTCCGCGGGGCCCGGTTTGGTAAACCGGCGGTTTATGGTTTAGGAATTTGGTCAAAATTCATTCAAATAAATTTAAATGTAAAACACATAAAATTTCTAAAAATACGATTAATCATTCTAAGCATTTTGGCTTAAATAAAATTTTAAAATTAAAATTTTTAATGTATGTTTTAAAGAATTTTAGCAATTTTCATCAATTTTCACATTTTTTCTCACAAACCATCGGTTAACTACCAAAAACCGCGGCTAACAGCGAGCAAAACCGAGGAACCGTTGTTTTCGCATTTAGGGTGAAAGCCGGCTGAAAACCGTGGCTAACCACGGTTAACCGTCTTCACACAGTAGACGGTTCGAAGGTGCTCCGTGGTTTTGTAAACCATGAACTGAGGTATATCAAATATATTAAGATCATGTTTGCCGTCGCAGTTGGAGGAAATTATGTTTTTTTTTTAAGTATACACAGTTTAACCATGGTTTCAGCTAACATCTTCTCTTTTTTCTAGAACCGCAAGCTCTTTGTTTGCATAGTTTTGTAGATTTAAAAAATTCAAACATTTCTCAATACGTCCTCAAAGTATTGTTTAGTTATACATGTAATACACAAATGGATTGGCATTTTAACAATTGTTCATGAACTTTGGGGGCATTTTGACAATTGGCCCAAAAAATTTATTTGACCAAATGCAATGGAGAAATACAACCACAACACTATCTAACGATTAATAAAGCTAGAAAAAATGGAGTTACAATGATTTCTTCGCAAAGTTAACTAAAAACCATAGCATGTTGGCTCCAGCAGCAAATTCAGAACCGTTTGCTACCTCGGCTCTTCCTTCTTCTTTTTTTTACACAAGGGTACATAGGAAGTTCGGAGTAATTGATACTTTTGCTAATTAACATGCACAATGCGTGCATAATCATGCTTCCAGCTTATTTTATGTTGTATAATTTGACTGGGGACATGGATGGATAAACATATTGACCACCCGCTAATCTTCATGGCCTGCATGCACAATGTATCTTGACCCTAGTTGGCGTTAGCATTTGTTTTTTATTCTGTGTCCTTGGTCCACATCAATGCAGCGCTGTACTTGTTAATTGCAATATCTGCCGTGCATGCATGTTAGGTTGTGCCAGTGTTGGGAAATCTGCAGCTACCTTGATTAATCTATTTTCGACCTTTTCGGCTAAAGATAACTTATCTACAGATTTTAGAAAGAAAAACTGTATTTTGAGAGTTTGATTTCGAGCAGGGGTCGTCGAAAACGAGAGCAAAACGAGAGCACTTTTAAGTTTAACTTAACTGTATAATAGATCATGATAAACTAAAACGACCGGCTGACGAAGACACAAATATAAACTGAACATGTATGTAACACACATAAAAGTGAGGTATATACTAATGCATAAACACAATAAGTTAAACTGCAATAAAAAAAATTAACCCGCAATACTAAGAAAGTAATCCATAGCACGTACTAGTATTCCCTAGAATAGGGAGGGGAGAACGGCAACCCCGTCGAAGATGTGGTGGAAGCATATCGCAGCGGCGGTGTAGAGGAAGTAGTCGATGCAAGAGAAACAGACAACAATGAGTGGTTGTGCCCGTCGCTTCTCAATAACCTTATTTATCATCGGTGGTGGGGTTTTGTAGACCTAATGTCCCATTCTTCGGTGCACGCTGAAGCAATGGGGCGAAGCGAGCTATTTTGTGCAGCACAATGAATTGAAAGAGAGAAAATTGGTTTAAACCTTCGCTATCCTCCCGAAAGCTGGTCACCTGGTGAGAAGAGCACGCACATGGGTTCTTCTTTTCCTCTCATTTCCCACATGAACCAGTGGGGTGGAGCATACTCCACTATCTAAGTTGGTGTCTTCCTTCTCCCACTAGCAATATGATACTAAAAGATTTCCAATCCCCCTTCCATGAATGGGCTTTAGAGATTTATCAGAAATTATTCTCAAATATATGAATGAATGCCAATTATTCTAACAATGGCTTATAGGTTTCATAATGTTTAGTTTAACTTGACTTTGAAAGCTTTCGTTACAACAGATTGAACTGCAATGAAAAACATAACCCACAACAATAAGGAAAATAACTCGCAAGGGTAGGGTAGCACATACAATCTTTCCTAGAGCAGGGAAGGAACAATGATGAACCTATTATGGCGAAGATGCAGCGGAAGCATATCACGGCGACGGTGGAGAGAAAGTAGTCGATGCAAGGGAAACATACAAGCAATCCCGTTTGACGCTTCTCAATAACCTTATTCGTTGGGTCTTGGTGTAAGATCTCAACGATGGTGGCGTTTCAAATACTTGCTCTCCCATTCTCCGGTGCACGCTGAAGCAGCTGGACGGAGCGAGCTATTTTGTGCCAACACAATGAATGGGAAGAAGAAAAATTGGTTTATACCTTCTCTATCCGCCTGAAAGCTAGTCACCTAGAATTTATAGGCATGTCCCTGGACAAATAATCCCTACCGAATGCTGTTGGCGACATAAAATGAACGTCCGAGTTACGACGACCAGAGAGGGTGCAGGGGAGCCACAAATTTTCTCGAACACTTTCATCACAAAACCCTTCATAAGCAATCCATCAAACACATGGTGGGCATGTTGAAGATTCTCAAGACATAGCCACAAACACTTGGTGTGCGCAAGGAAAAGTCAACCTGTGGTCATGTTCATGGTGGAAATAGGGATCAAGAAGGTCCTAGGCGGCAGAGGAGGTCGACAGTGATATGCACGAGTACCTGGGCACAATGAGGTGAACGATAGAAGGGGCATAACGAGGTGAAAGATATAATTAAGGGAGAGGAGGAGGAGGAGGAGGAGAAGGGGGGAGGAGGAGGAAATCATAGCAATGATACTAAAAAAATGAAGAGAGATACCAAGAGGTACACGTCACCATAATTGTTGGATCTAATGTAATCAACGTTGGATATAAGTGCTTCTAGTAGAAGGTGTTGGATCTATATGTGCCACTATATCTAAGAGTTTTTCCTGTAGTTATAAACTTTCGGTCTATGCTTTATTTAAAGTTGTTTTTTTAAAAAAAAATTGAACCTACCGATAAATAGTGTGCATATACATCAAAAACCCTAGTTTGTGATGCAACTTTTTTCCAGCTAATTACTAGCTAATCCTTCTTCAATGTCGAGGCGGCGGCGTGGATCATGGTTCAAATCTTGGCTTATCCCCCACTTATCCCATCACATCTACACACCACGTACTTGTTTCGCCGGCCAGATGGCACGCGAGATGTTGGTCTATGTCTTGTCCCGCAGCTCGCCTGTATGCGGTTCCGTTCCGTTCAACGCGTGCGATCGACCAAGAAAACCCAGCAGAAGAAGCTACCTGCTACCGGTGTTACATAGACTATTAAATGGTGTATGGAGGCTGAGCATGATCGTAATAATGTTTTAGAAAACCTGTTTGACATGCTCTCCTCATTAAGCTACGTACCCTTTTTACAGGCCGTTTGGTTATCTGCATTTACAGATATTTGCATCTACAGATGCAGAATCTTGCTTTTTACTTGTATTTGGTTGCATGCATCTGGTTTTGAGTCTGGCTCTATGGATGCAAGATTCTCCATACAGCCTGACTCTGGAGAAACATAGAAAATGAGCATTTCCCTGGATGCAACGCATGGCGTCCTCGTGTTTAGTGCATGGGGCCACAGTCAGTCACCATATCAAGCATGCATGGACTGATAACGTGGCGGGCAAGTTTTTATTTTTTTTTCCTTTTTTGTTTGTATATTTTTATTAGCATATCCGATTACCGAACCGATTCCAAAAATGGATTTCTGACATTTTTTCGAACAAAACTAGACCACAATCGCTATATAAATTTCAAAATAATTAAATTTCAAAATATTCGCCTACTAAACACTCAACCAAACACTGTCTCTGCATCTGCACATCCCGTATCTCATCAGCCTGGCTGAGTTGGACGGACCAGGCTCGTGAGAGAAGGCAACCAAACAGCCTATTAGGGAAGATGGCTCAAAAGACCTTGCCTTGCTGCTCTGGTTGGGCATGCAAGTGTGTTGTAGCCCTACGACATGAGGGTACGGGCGTGCACTGTTGCAGCCTGCAGAAATGGCCTTCATTCCCGGTTTAAAATGGGCTATGGTACTGGTTATCGAACCGATATAAGCAATCCGTGCGGTCGCCTAACACGGGGCTGATAGAGTTTTTCGAGAGCACCATTTCATTGAGCTAGTTTTTTTGGGAGATGGTCCAAGAGACATTGGCTAGGTGCCATGTGTGCTGCAGCACAACGGCCTAGGGTATGGACGTGTATTGTTAGGTCTAATCTTGATATGATAATAAGAGCTAGTATATCTATTTTGAGTAGGATTAAATTTTGTAGTTCACATTGAAGCAGGAGTCCTAGAGATAAGTTCCTAATATTTAGAAGTCGTATATGTGTAGGAGTTTTGTAATTTTCTTGGCTTCAGAGCAAGGATGTGAAAACAAGCTTGGTGGCAACATCGTGTCACAACGATGCATGTGCCAGAATGGCACGTTCGTCGCCTGGCAAGAGGTCCGGGGAGCCTAGGATATTTCTAATCTTGCATAAGAAGGTACTGATTGAAGGACAATGATCGTTTCTTGTGCAGAGGATGTCTGCTTGAGTATCGGCGGTCATGACACATAGAAACCATGGATGGCAGCAAGCGGGTGTGCTCATGGTGGTTGATGGTGTCGAGCCATTGGAGGAGGGTTGGTGTGAAGCCAACAAAGGTGGAGGAGATTTGGTGAGTTGTGTCCAATATGTTAGATAGTTGTGATGTCGTCTTGAAGTCGAGTCTGAAGAAGGTGGCTTTGACAAATTTTGTCTAGGATGTTGAGTAGTTGTGACGCTGTACTGCAATCAAATCTCTAAAAAAGTTGGTTTCGGCGAGCTGTGTCCTAAACATAGAATCGTTGTGTCGCCCTCCTGAAGTCTAGGTGTCACTATCCTGTGTGGTGTGTGGAGTTGAGTATGTTGTAGTTGTGTCCGACAATTTAGCAAGTAAAAGAGTTAGCGTATCAAGATTAGGAGGCTATTGTTAGGTCTAATCTTGATATGATAATAAGAGTTAGTATATCTAGTTTGAGTATGATTAGGTTTTGTAGTTCACATTGGAGTAGGAGTCCTACAGATAAGTTTCCTAATATTTAGAAGTTGTATTTGTGTAAGAGTTTCGTAATTTCTAGTATAACTAAAGGGTCAAGAAAATTTATGATTTTTTCATTTAAGTAAAAATGTATTTCTATTTCACGATTAAGCAAAGAGTTAATTCCTTATTTGCCATCGCCGAACTTCGCGGTTCCTTATTTGCCATTGAAAAAATTTGGCTTCCTTATTTGCCATCCATTTAAAATTCGGTGCCTCATTTGCTACTCCCGTTAGTTTTGCCATCAGATTTGATGGATTTTCATATAAATTAATAGATTTAATAAAATTTCATTTAACAGAATTTTATTTAAATTCGACATAATGACATAATTTCATTTTAACATTGTTGGACTTTTGTTTAAAATTCTTGTGGCGTCCACCTCTGGAGGGTTGTCGAGGGCGTCCACTAGCTGCTTTGTGTATCTCCGAACGGTGTCTGGTTGTCACCGGACTTGCCCCGGGTATTTTGTGCCGTGATTTGCGCTACGTCAATACTGGTTTTTCGACGACGTGGGTTATCTAGGTAGAGGATTCAAAATAGGCCTTTTCTAGATCACGAAAAAACATAGAAAGAGATAGGTCAACCGGGCCTTGTTCTTTTTAGCGTATCATTGCGTTGGTGTATTGCTATAACAAATTTGAGAGCCCTCGAAAGGAGGACTAAAGTTTATAAAAAAAATAAAAAATAGTTCTAGGATCTTTGGAAGGACCACTAAAAGCCATGAAAAAATCGTGACAAATGATCACAACGTATAGGCTATATAAAAATAACAAAATTTTGCTATAGTAATACGCAACGCTGAAAAGAACAAGGCCTAAGATAGGCGGTTGTGCTTGAGCGCACGTGAGGGGCGGCCTATCCTGCCAGTCCAAAATATCCCAGGCTCGCACAGAGTGCAGCGAGTAGCTAGAAATGTAGGGAACAGATGGTCAAAGACGTTGAGCAAGCTCGGTGAGAGAATCTACCCAACCTTTGATCCACAGTTTGATTTGATTCGGTTTGACTGAGTTAAAAGTCGATGGCCATTCAAAGAGCTAAAGTATGATTTAAAATAATTATTTTAATTTCTTTTAAATAATTTCTATGAAGAAATAGTAAAATTTTAAAAAATATTACAAAATGTTAAAGTTAATAGTCTATATAAAATAATAAATTTTAGCTCAACCAAAAAAAACCAAACCGTGAATTAAAGGACATGGGAGTAAACGGGAAATGGAGAGAAGAAAGTGGAATTTTTTTTCCTCATGTGGATCGCAAGAGGCAGAGGATGAGGTTTTGGATGCCGCCGCCGCCCTTGTCCATTGCTGTCACATGCTGCTGGAATCGTTTCTTGGCATCGTTTCTTGATCTTGGGATTATCTGGATATTCTTGTCTGATGCTGTCCAACCAACCACTTCATCAGCATCATTGCCATCATCAATTCATTCACCCAGATCGGCAGACGGATGAATTCGGCCCTGTTCTTTTGAGCTGATTTGAACGGCTGAACAGCTGAATGGCTGAAATGACTGAACGTCGAGAGCTTCACGAGGTAGTCTCGAGATTCGGATCCATTTTGTTTGACTTGTTTTTTAAAGCGTTAAGACCTACCTTCAAAACAACTCAAATCATATGTATTTTCAAAACATAGTTAAGCTGTTAAATCGAAAAGAACTGGGCCGAAATCTGCAAGCCAAGAGGCTTTCTTTTCCTGCATGCTGCATCAATCTATACACGTGGCCTATGATTATGGACTGCATATCCTGATATCCTGGAGTGGAGTGCTCAGGTCAGTGTGCACGCTCTGTTCTTCAGGCACCAGGATGGAAAGGTCCAGACAATAAAAAAATAGCATGCTCTGAATGTGAGTTGACCGAGCTAAATGTAAAACCAAACTTTCAGTTTTTAAAACCCACTTATCAAACCTTTTCCGCTTGATTTATGTTATTTTTTAAGAATTTTAAAGGTGGCTTCATAGTAAACAAAAATTATACTTAAAAACGTAAGTGTTTAGTTTTTCGATTCAATTAGACTTAAGTCTTGCCTTGTCCCATGACATCAGGCGACTTGAAGGACAACAACCAACACGGTCAAGCTCCCCTCCCTAGCACTCCTCGTTATCACCGTCATTCCGGTGACAACAACGGCGGGCCACTCACGCTCCCTCCCCCTTCCCTCTCGGGTGGCAATGGTGAGCTTTGGTTCAAGGGTCTTCTCTGACGTGTGGTGGCATGAACCAACAGTGCAGCATCCGCATCCGGTGGCACGGTGGCATGAACCAACGGTGCATCATTTGCATCCGGTGGCATGACACTTGGAAGGGTCTAGGCTGTGTGAGGCGACGTGCCAAGTTTTGGTGCGTGATGGAGGAACCCAACAGCGAGGTGCCTAGCTATGATGAGATGTGGCTGAATCTAGACGTCAGCGGTGGCCCAAGTCCGGTGTGTTTTCGTTGTTTGCCAGTGGTAGTTGGGTGTTGTTTCGTTGGGTTGCAGGTGGTGGCTATATGTTGTGTTGTTGTTTCCTTGATATTGTTGATGTGGTTCGCTTTAGACCGTATTGAAAGCGTTTGAGCTACTTTGTTGTTTGGTGCTTTATGCTATGTTGTTTTTTACTTTTTTCTATATGTTTCCTTACTTAAATGAATTGATAATGCTCATACCCTTTGATTTAAAAAATCAGCTAATCCTAAGTTTTAAATCTAAACCAAGCCACTTCGAAAAATGAGTGGAAGGTTTAGCTTTGATGGAAAGGGGAGGCATGAAGACCAGCTGAGTGGACAGGGTGCGGATCGAAGTGCAAGGGTGGATTATTCAGTAGCTAGTAGCCACCATGGCAACAAGACAAGCACTACATGTCTGAAGGCGTGGTGCACAATTTGCCCTCCTTTTGGAGCTTTGACCTTGGTAGGTCTCGGATATCATTCCAAATCCAGATGATGCTTGCTAGATAATCCATGGTCGTTTCTTCTTGGTGATCTCTTCTTAATTTGCTGAGCTCCTTTTGGAGGTGGACTCATTTTGTGAAGATAAAAGCATCTTTAGCGGACCTCTATAATATTGTAACATATATAGAGTAGGTACGGATGGCCCTCTATAATACTATAGTGTAGTGTAAATTATGAGGAGATTGTCAAAAGATGGATAAAGAGGACATCAATAATATTGTAGATAAAAGATATAGAGGGATAGTTGACGAAACTGCATCACATAATGTGCATATTAATGTCTTCATCTTGCAAAAACAACCTCCTTTGATACTTGAGTAATTGGAAAAACAATGTGCCTCATCCCGGCCCAGCATATTGTTGTTTTCTCAAAGGAGCAGATTACCTATGGCCTTCTAGCTATCGCTAATTCATGGGACAATGTCGATAAAAGGACTAGTGGTTAATCCTCGTCAGGATGGTTGCTAGATACGGAGGGTTGGAAAGTTTTTACACATGGCTATTCCAGAAAATTAAATATATGCCATTACAAAGTTGGTATCAAACAAAAATACCATTACAATGTGTGTTATACTGAAGGCGTCGTTACAAAGTGAGGAAACCTACATATATGTCATTACGACATTACCCAAGGATTTATATAATACATGAAATCAAAATATGGTAAATACATGTTCTAACAACTAGGCTCCGGGCGGGGTGTTCCATGCCTGCGCTGAAACTGTTTTTCGAATAAATAGCAAATGTACCCAAAAATGGTATCTTGAGGTACCTGGATCTCATGGCACCCCTCCGAAATAGATAAAAATCTTCCATTTTTTTCATACACCTTGAGATCTTTTAATAAAATCTTACAAAGCTCCAAAAAAATTATTGCAAAATATTATACCGAATAGTCTGTAAAAAAAATTTAGCCCAACCAAACCGAACAAAACCACAAACCAAAGAGGGCATTAAAACTGAGAGGTGGGCTTGGACGAGACCATAATTATTATATTATATTTAACAATACATTACATAGGTGCTAAACTCATGACCTTTTAGCTATGATAGACCACCTATTTGAACCCCAAAAAAAAACTATCTGATTGAGAAACGTGAGCAGTATACTTCAACAAATATACTATGTGTATACCCGTATAATGATCCCATCTTGAATATGTACAGCTTGGCTTAGCTCTACTTACGTCTTGTCTATCTACCAAGCGCCCGTGCAGCGACTAGCAAGCCTGTGCATTTGATTAAAATTCTAATTAAACTTCTGATTTTTGTATAAAATTCAAACAGTGTTCAAAATGCGTGGAATAAATTTCATAATTCTTCTAAAATCAAGAGCATCCCATTTTAAATACTATTGAATTTTTTAATTTTTCACTTTTCAATTTTTTTTATGTGAACTAGGAAAAGTTACTTATGAAACTTATATCTATACTAGCGAAACTTGGTCGTTTGCTGATGAAAATTGGCTGTGTGCTGATGAAACCTGATGAAACTTGTTGAAACTTGAATTGACCTGATGAAACTTGAAGAAACTTGTATGAGACCTGTTAAAACTTGATGAAATTTGCATTAAACCTGATGAAACTTGACAGTTCGGCAAGTTTAACGAATATGAAAGCCAAGTTTCAGTAGGTGAAACCCAAGTTTCACCAGGTAAGTTTGAAGGGTTATATGACAACATATATCTTGTTTTGTTCGAAAAAATACGAGGAACACGTTGGCGCAAATGGTTTGTGGATTGGAGCACCCAGTCAAAAATTATGGTCGCCGAAAGAAAAAAAAATGCCCGTGGGGCCCACCCTGCATGCACACAGTGCCCCTCCCCCCGCGCGTTACGCGCGCAGCGCGCGGGAGTCCGGAGGCGCCGGACTCCCGGACTGTAGCATTTCCCAAAAAACTATCTAATCGAGAAACGCGAGCAATATACTTCAACAAATATACTATGTGTATACCCGTATAATGATCCCATCTTGAATATGTACAGCTTGGCTTAGCACTACTTACGTCTTGTCTATCTACCAATCTACCAACCATTCTACCTATATATTTTGTACCTATCTTTCATGCTAACTAGTGAGATCAAAACTTGTGAGACGCCTTCTCCATGGTGTTTTTTTTTAACATATCTTCTCCATGGTGTTTGTCATCGAGAATTCTCCGAGCTTGTCCCTTCACGTCTAATCTTCTGAACCCTTTGCCGCAGCCTCCTTCTGTGGTCGTGGATTTTCCAGAGCCCATGGCCAAGAACAACGGCAGAGTATATGCCATGGGTGATCATAGGTGCCAGAATATTGTCAGTCTGCATATAGATACAGTGTCATGTGTTATGTATTGATTGATGGATCCTTTGATTAATGAATAGCTAAGCAAAGTAATTTAAGCCCAATTATATGCAAGGCATAGCATGTATAGCGAATTGCGATGGTGGCTTCTGATCTGCAGTTACCTGGATCCATTCAATCCCAAGGTAGAAAGCCAAGATTCCTTCCAAAAGAGGGGAATATATCTTCCTCATTTGCCTCCTTTCATACCAAGCTGAAAAAAGAGAAAAATCAGTATTTTTTGAAAATAATGGAAAAAAAATTTCGGCATCTGCATCATGGGATCCACACAACCAAGTGAAACTTCACAGTCAATATACCTAAGCCTGCAGAATGCTACTGCACTGCACCGATACAAGAAAACACATGTATGTAATGTACACACACCTGCAAATAGTTTCTTGAGATTTTCCCGCCCAGTGTGTGATCGAACTGCTGGTGTCACCACATAAGTAGGGTCTGGATATATGAAACATATATGAGGAATGTATAAATCAAAATGACCACTTGAATAACAAAAATGCACGCAGATTAGGAATCTGGGATGAGGATGGATCACCTTTCGGAGCAGTAGCGATGTAGTAGAGGGATCCTGTGAGGGCTGCGGTGATCGCAGCCGCAAACGTCTGCGCAAATGGAACCAAAGGAGGCACCATGCCGCTCTACATCATATATATCAAGAGAGAGTGGTTTAGATCAGCCATGACCCATGAACTAATCTTAATTAGATTGGCGCTTTCATTTCAGCCCAACAGAAGAACACATACCAGGGATGCAATCCCTCGAGCATCTTTCATGAGCTCTGTTCCTCTCAGGAAGATATCAGCCAATGCTCCCTGCTCAACAAAATGAGAAACTGAAGAAGGGTATCATGTAATCTAGTTGAAGAATTAGTTGACAGGCAGGCAGCATTTACCTGAACAGCTACACGATAGAAAAGTTCCTCACCGATTGAGCTAGCGGTTACGATGAGAATGAACTGTGAACATACAGAGATATGGTAAGCCACTCATCACTGTGTTTATTGTTTTCAGTCAGGCGCTTCTAGCAATGCTCCATAAAAATCAAATCTAGGGCAGTTTTATTTGATGACAGAGAAATACACTGAAATATTCATGTTTCACTAAAGAGACTCCCAAATGAGGTATTTTTTTTTCCTGATGAGACTCCAAATGAGTGGTTTTCTAAGAAGCATTCTAAATCTTCGCTCAAAAAAGAAACATTCTAAATCCTGCCGTGTTGTATGAATTCTTTTCCAAGGAAGTTTTGAGAGGTGTCCCTCAAGATAGGAGAAAAGGTGATAAGAAACACATATAGTTAAGACAAATATGTACCTAAGTGCAGCTTTGCTTAAATGAAAAGACAGTAAATGAACACAGCCCAAAACCTAGCCTCATGTGAAATAGTCGTGAACTTCATTGTCAATCATGCATTTGTTTGATACAAATTAGTTGTCTCCGTTGCTACCTATAGGTAAATTCGATTTAAACTTGGCAATTAGAGTGAATAAGAAATTAATTAGAGTACCTGCCATGGTGACATGCCATAGAAGAAGCTGCGGAGCTCCTCATCCTCCACATCTCTGATGGCACGAGCATGAGGTGAATATTTGACTACTTCATCCTGCATGCACAAACAGTTAAGAACCGGAACCATCCCATTTTCCATTGTCGACTCAAACAGAAAGCGAAACAAGATCACTACAAGAGATGCAAGAAATGTTGTAGAAATCAAATTTAAAACTAGTGGGTTGAGTGTTGCGGTACACTTGTTATGTGCTAGTACATACATCGAGGATGAACAGCAAAGCCATGATTGGTGGAGCTGCATAGCCAAGACCCTCAACAAGCGCAGCCAGGGATGGATGGAAGCCACCGGTGCAATCTATACCGGCCATTTGGCATATGAATCTCCCAGCAAGCCCCATGGCAGCATAAATCCCTGCATATATGTGATCAATCGCCGTGAACATATTTTTAAGATGAAGTTGGAATTCAAATCACACAGAACAAAGTATATTATTTGTTCTCCAACCAAAATTTAGAAAGAACTGTTGGAATTTGGCCCATAGCCAATAGGCATATTCATGAAAAATGCCGAAGCATATAAAATTTTAGTACCACCTTGCTAGTTGGTGGATAAATAGACCAACATATAAGGGAGAGCTTTCAACTCCCCTTGTCATGAAGCACATGGGGAATGGAAGTCTATTTGCTAGAGTCACTTGCGCGCGATTACACGATTTACCGCATTTGTCCGCGTTATTTTCCCGCGAGTCTCCATGCCGTGGATTTAATCCTGGCGCACTAATCTTCTTTTCATTTTGGGTTTATCCATTCGCAAGGTAAATCCCCGCGTCCGATTTTTGTGGATCGAACAAATGGTTCGCAACGTGCGTGCATGGCGTGCAACGTGTCGCAAGGTAACTCCCTGCGTCCGATTTTGTGGATCGAACAGATGGTTCACAACGTATGTGCACGGCGTGCAACGTGCATCCGTTCTACGTAGGGAGGCAGTTACGATTTCGAGGATAAAATCTCTAGGAGATGTCCAGGAGAATTCACTTGTTTTTCTCTCGCGTTTCCATCTGCTATGTTGAGTCCTCGTGTGACCTCGTTCCTCGTCAACCTTCCTCTTTGCGTGCACTTGGAGGAGGGAGAGCGAGATCTCCGATCCGGTTACTACTGTGAAACTTGCACGGAAGGACGGCAATTAGGTTTCTGAGCAGCCGCATCCGCACAACCGCTCATGCCGACGAACCTCGACGTCGACTACTTCCTCTACGGCCGAACGTTTCCTCTTCGCGTTCCCTCTTCGTCAATCCCTACGTAAGTTTTCTCCTCTGACTCCAGTAGCCGCAAGTGCGGCTAGGGTTTCCTTGATTGCCAGTATGAATTGTCTGTGGTGTGCCTACTTGGTTTTACATCTAGTATGTCCTTTAATTAATTTCGAAATTGATATAAAGCCTATATTTCCAACAAGAACACCTAACCATCATTACAACGATTGGCATGCCTGTATTGTCTTTTTTTCGATCATCATCAAGTACAAGTGAACATATACAAAACTAAATTGTACGGAGCTAGAACATATAAGCCATGTGCATGCACAGATATCCTGACTCCGAACAAATTATTTAGCAGATAACCCGGTCGATCTCGCACATGCAGCCCACAGATCAACGAAGATTATAAACAAATCAGATCAAATACGAGACGGGAGAGATGGGATTGGGAAGTGAGTGGCACCGACCAATGCCATAGCTGAGCCTGACGACCGCCCCCAGCTTGTCCCACATGGCCAGCTCCGCGTCCCGGGCGCCCCCCAAGGCGGCGCCGCCGACCACCGGAGCGGCGACCTCGACGACCCTGGGGCCATCGGCGGCGAGGCGGCCACTCCGGCCCCTGTCTGCGCCGTCGCCGGCGCCGTCGGCGGCCGCGCGGATCCAGCCGCGGACCCGAGGGGCGAAGCCGATGGAACAGTAGTTGTACTTGTACGTGAACCTGAAGCTAGACGACGACGACGACGCCGACGAGGAGGCGGCCGCAAAGGAGGCCAGCTCCATTGACACACGCCCACGCGCGCGCACACACACTCTCTCTCTCTAGACTTGTGGAAGGCAAGCTCTGCTTGGAGAGAGAGGAGCATGCAGAGGAGGAGGAGGAAGAAGAAGACAAGAGGAGAGAGGAGTGGTGTGAGGAGGAGAATGGTGAGCCTGTGGGCTGTGGGTGCTTACTGCCGGCGGCGGATGAGAGGGATTCGCGTCCCCCAATCGCCGCGTGCCACGTCAGCCGCCAGCTGATAAGAGGATCCGGACGACACGCGACAGGGCAGGCTTTGCTTCCGCTATTTTTTTTGGTACAGTTCTGCTCCGGTTTATAAAACTTATTATTTTTATATGGACCGTTCACTGTAACAGTTTTAAATATTTTAGAAAAATTTTGTAGGAATTTTCTTTAAAAGCTTAAAAATACTTTTTATTTTCTTTTTATTTTTTTCAGTCTCTCGTCAAAGACCTCAACTTATTTTTCAACTAAAACCAAAACTAAACCACAACCGCAAATTAAAGAGGGTCTATATGGCAGTTTGTAGGCCCATGTCCTGCATAATTTATTCAAAACCATTTGGTTGATTTTTTATTTTGAACATTGTTATTAAAATTGGTCTGCGATTATCGATTTTGGGTTTTCTAAACCACCGGTTAAATCGGGTAAACTCGGTTTCAAAATATAATTGAATCAACTCAACCTCACAAAACTTTAAGAGGGGCCGTAAAATTTCATTAAAAAAGGGTTTTATTTTAATTTAAATTTAAGTTCATAAGTAGCATGGCTAGGAGTCAAAAGGATATACAGATCCATTTAATTGATGTTACTAAGCCAATAAGCCATCTTTTAAGTTATAAAACAACAAAGTTGAATAATAATATGGCATACTCAGTTTTCAACCATACATACCTAACATCTCCCAATCCCTCTCCAGGGGCGGAGCTAGGTATATCGAGGGGGTGCACAGGCACCAGGGTACAAGACAAAAACTAGTAAAGAGTGGGCCAATTGTTTCAACAAGTGTACCTCAAACCTAATAATTGTGCATCCGGTGGAACAATCCAACCAGTCAGTGTGCGAATGAACCCCGACCATTTTTGGTCTAGCTCCGCGCCTGTCCCTCTCTAATTATACACGCAAATGAAGTGCAAACAAATTTCGTGTGCACGCTCCTGGCCGTCGGTTTTGCTTCGCCCCCTGTTTTTTAGAGCATAATTTGAATCATTTGATGCATGTAGGCTGGACAGTCACATACGAAAGGGATGGAAAAGCCACCTTGGACCTTCTAGAGTCTCTCTCTGCCTATATGGGCCAGGCTAGTAATGAGCACTGCAGGCCCAAATTCCAAGCCCAAGCAGATGGAATGGACCTTTTTTTCTCTCTTTTTTCCTCGCTAACAACTGCTCTCTCCGTCCACAAATAATCTATGTATAAAAGAAATCACAAAAGAACAAGGAAAGCAATTAACGGATCAACAATCCATTTAATCTTTAGGAATATTGCTGAGAAAGTAGTGTCATCGTTTACTCCTTCTATACTCTCATCTCAAAAGTTGTGTCCTCGCATCAATCTAAGAAATGCATGGTTGTACCATGTCCATAGCAGCCATAACTCTCAAAGTAACATGCAATTCAATTAACTACAACATCATACAATTAAAATCAGCCTAAAACGTAGATCGTCCTCCGCCTCGTCGTCCTCCCTGTCGCCTCCACCTCATCGTTGTCAGCTTCAGGAGCCGCCTCGTCGTCCTCAGCTCCACGAGCCGCCTTGCTGTGCCATCAGTGAATGTCATCTCCGCCGCGGTGCCAAGGAAGAGCCGCCGCCGACTGCTTGGCTATAAGCAAAGTCCCCCTCAAGATAGAGCATCCTTTTGTGTGTGTCTAAAATTAGCAATTACCGATGAATAATTGTGTCTGAAATTTTGTTGAATGAAATTTTGATCTTTTGTACGGTCGTGTTTGTAGCACAGCAAGACATTAAATTTCCTGAAATGAAATGAAGGCTTGTGTGAACAACTATTGTTCTGTTCTGAAATGAATACTAGTATCTTCATCAGAGGTTCCTCGCTAACAACTACTCCCTCCGTCCACAAATAATCTATGTATAAAAGAAATCACAAAAGAACAAGGAAAGCAATTAACGGATCAACAATCCATTTAATCTTTAGGAATATTGCTGAGAAAGTAGTGCCATCGTTTACTCCTTCTATACTCTCACCTCAAAAGTTATGTCATCGCATCAATCTAAGAAATGCATGCTTGTACCATGTCCATAGCAGCCAAAACTCTCAAAGTAACATGCAATTAACTACAACATCATACAATTAAAATCAGCCTAAAACATAGATCGTCCTCCGCCTCGTCGTCCTCCCTGTCGCCTCCACCTCATCGTTGTCAGCTTCAGGAGCCGCCTCGTCGTCCTCAGCTCCACGAGCCGCCTTGCCGTGCCATCAGTGAATGTCATCTCCACCGCGTTGCCAAGGAAGGGCCGCCGTCGACTGCTTGGCTATAAGCAAAGTCCCCCTCAAGATAGAGCATCCTTTTGTGTGTGTCTGAAATTAGCAATTACCGATGAATAATTGTGTCTGAAATTTTGTTGAATGAAATTTTGATCTTTTGTACGGTCGCGTTTGTAGCACAGCAAGACATTAAATTTCCTGAAATGAAATGAAGGCTTGTGTGAACAACTATTGTTCTGTTCTGAAATGAATACTAGTATCTTCATCAGAGGAATTGTCTAAATGTTCTGTACATTCTCTGAATTCTGTGTTGAATGATGAACCACTAGTAAGATTATGGAGATTTTCAGAATACATGCAAAACTGATACACGGTTGCTTTCAGTCATGTGCAAAAAGCGTAACACAGTACTTGCAGTAAAAAACATTTATACACGTGCATCCATCAGGCCAAGATACTCGCACACTATGCACAAATTAGCATGTTGGCTTTGCACTTTTGCAGTCAGTTCAGCTTCATGCATCATCCTGTATAATAACAGGGCCAGCTGGACAAGAAGCTACAACCGTTGAGCCTAATAGCACCAACATGCCGATGCTCCTTTTGGACATTACCAAGGCTTTCGACTCGGTGTCTTGGCCCTACTTGTAAAATGTTCGTACCCAAGGCTTCGACACAAGATGGTGAGAATGGATATCCATGATTCTCTCCACCGCCTCTTGATATTTTCTCTTGATAGATTTAGTTCAATATCAAGTGGTAACAATTTAAACCGTGTTATTTAATTCATAATTTTCGGAGCAAGTTGTACTATTTAATTCATGACTTTTGGAACGGGTGCCAGTAGGAAATTTCCAAATGAAGCTGGCACTTCCTGCACAATAGTACTCGCAAATCTTCTTGTAGCCTAACAAGAAAATGATTAGTAGATATAGAACTGCAAGGAATATTTTTTATACAAAGAATTCATTTCACCTTCTTAATAGAGGATCTGCAAGTCTGCAAAGGCACTAGATAAATTTGTTGATAAATATCACCTTGCAGGGTGTTGGGTCACACACTGTATAATTAATGATGATTTATTTGTGCAACAACATATGTGGTAATCTATTTGAACAAAATAATAAAGCAAATCCTTGAAATTTTCTTGATGAAACATGTGACAAAATAAAAAAAACATCTAGAACAATCAGTGATGCTATTTTTCAATCTTTAGAGTTTAGAAAGCATGCCTTGGGTGTTCTCCCATGATTTATCTGAATATTTCATCAGAAAAAAATAGTCCAGGAAATGGATCTCTATGGAGTGCCCCTGATGTAAACTTCAGGAAGCAATCTAAAGAACAAAGCTACATAAGTTCTTTCAGGTAACCTATATTGACAATAATGATTTACATTTCCCTAAGATGTATTGTACAACTTCTCTGTTTCATATGGTACACAGAGCTTCAATCAATTAGAGATTAAAGAATTGAATGTCCCTCACCATGAATCTAAAGAAGAATATGTGATCCTACAACAATTACACGGATATTCACCCTCCTACAATGCTAACCATTTGTGCATCTTTGAGAAATCTGATCAACTTTATGGTCGTATTGTATGCCATCAGTGCTGACCGGACAAAATCTGTTTTCAAACAAAAACCTACAAAAGTCACAACACAATGATTGTGACCTGGTTAAGTACCTTGCATCAAACAAATTTGGTGCAAGTTGTGACCTGTTTAAGTACAAAATCGTTTTTTGAGTTCCCATAGCAGCATATGCATGATATTTCTTATCTCACAAGAGCGCACCAAAATCCCCACACGAGCACTGACCATCCTTGAACCTGTGAAGCCGTTTACTGTCTCGAACAACAATTTCTCTGTTTGCAAGTAATGAGAAGAACTTAATAGAGCCGTGGCAGTCCCTGCACATGGTGATGTTCTTTGTAACGCGAATTGTTGCACCCGGATGTGTTTCAAGAAGCCCCAATGCGACAGCTAACCTCTCGCTATGGTGTCTTAGTGAACCTGCAAGAGGCTTCTCATCATCCTCACTGTCAGAAATTTCTGCATTCTGATATGGTTCATACCCGATGGCTTTAGCCTTTTCCAGCAAATTCTCAAATAGTTGATACATTTATGTAGCTTTAGGGTGAGCTCTATGACTTACCGGTGATCTCCAATCCGTTGCCAATCTGTCGACCGGCCACCGCCGACGGCCTCTGCATCGTCGCCTGCCACCGCGCCGGGCGGCATCCCGCGACGCCGACCCACTGCGGCGCCTTCATGCCGTCAGCCACAGCCGCCCTGGGTGGCACCCCGCGCGGCCGATCCACCGCCGCACCTCCGCGCTATTGCCATTTGCCAGCCACCGCGCCGCCGAACCACCGCAGCGCCTCCGCACCGTCGGCCGCTACAGCTCCGGGCGGCACCTTGCGCCCCCGACCAACCGCCGCGCCTCTGCACCGCCGACCCGGCGCCTGGAGCTAAAGGCTGGAGTGGACCGAGCGGTGGAGCTGGAGTGTAGGCTGGAGCGGTGCCGCCAACCCGCCGTGCTGCGGTGGAGGGCGTGCATGGAGCCTGGCGGCGGCTGGGACGGGGCGCAGGGCAGAGCCACGGAAACGAAGGGTTCCAGGGTCGCGTGAGGAGAGGAGTAGCTCGAGTAGTGCCTGTAGTTTGTGAAGGATTGCCCGTGACGTTGCTTGTTGGCTTAATGGGCTTGGGCCTAACAGAGTGACGGCCTATGAGAAGGAGCTCGAGATCGGCTCAAAATTAATTCGAGCTCGATCCGATCCCGAACCGAGCTCGATCCGATTTCAAACGGCTCATCGAGCCCGAGCTTTTGGTCCACCCTGACATGAAGAAGAAGTGCACAACTACAAACATTAAATCTGAGGACGCATATCCTCTGACTTTATCTGGCCACTGACATGTGGGCCACAACACCACATGAGCCCACATGGGTCCACATGTCAGTGACTCAAAGTCAGAGGGCAGTTACGTCAATCTGGATTGTCCAACTACCATTCAATGATAGCTCCGTATGTTTGCAATTACCCCCTCTCACCTTCCGCAACAGGTCAAGCACAAATTGCAAAAAAGACCCGTGGCCGTTGGATGCAGGTTAGAGAGCTGAGATTTAATGTTTGCACATGTGCACTTCTCCTCTATGTGCACAGGATATGTTCCTGAGGTGTCAGGCCAAACGGTCCAAACCGACAAAAAAAATACACAATAGTAATGGTTTGCCGTATTTTATGGTAAATTTTAAATTTAAGTTGAGTTTTATTGTAACAAATTTATAACCCATCGACAGGCATTTTAAAGAATTAAAAAATATATGAAAAAACTATTTTACGAACTTTAAAAAGAACTATTTAAAACCCTACAAAAATGACTACAAAATATTACATCATTTGGCTTATACAAAAGTAACAATTTTTTATTTAATTTAATTTAATTTAATTTAAGCTGAAACAAACAAGTTCATTAGGTCGAGATACAATGCATACGCATGTAGCCTCCTCAATTATGTCAGAATAGCTACAGTTCAGAGTACATTTACAAATATGATTCCATTTGGTCTGATCCCAACTAATCTCATGTCCTCAAAGAGTTGTATAGCTTGCTAGGGTCGACCAAGCAATGAGTACCTAAAAACATAGACGAACAAGTGACAGTGTTCATGTTGACATCTCGACAAACTCAATGCACCCACACTTGTTACAAATGCTCACGAGGTTGCTCGGCTACGACCGCCATGTTTCATGTGCTTCATGACGAATCTAAAATGGTGGCCAATGATTCAAAACTTAGGAAGTTTGAGCATACATGTTCTTGTATTTGACCAAAAACTCATTACAAATATGTTCTAATAGGAGATTGGGGGCTATTTTGTCATGTATTAAAAACTAATATTAACCTTTGTGACATTTTTTTTATTAATTGTTGCCGGTGTCTTCTTATGCTTGAACCATGCACAAAACCGCTTTAACCTATGAGCAAGGTGGTATCTTATATTGGTTTGATAGTTGAAGGATGTATTTTATCTGGTTTTAAAATTGAGGGATAATATTTTTTACTTTTGTCATAGTTTAAAAGAGTAATCTATACTTTTTTATAAATCAGTGAATCATTTTCCCTTTCTTTTAAAACAAGATCCGGACAAGGATACCCACCTTGAGCCAAATTTGCAGCCCAAGGAAGTAGATTACAAAGGAAGCAAGGAATAAAGAAGTGCAAAAGCTTGCAGCATATATGCTCCACACGCATACCACTGCCATCGTAACGCGCGCTGAAACAACTATATATATGTGGTAGAAAAACAGATTAATAAAGATATATGTCCAATGTGTTGTTTCTGCATCCGACTCTACGAAGTCGGTGTTAAATATTTTTTTTATAAATAATCACTCTAAACCTCCGTTTATTTCAAAGGAGATAATTGACGATTTGCCGCTATCTAAAGGTGGATTTGCCCAAATACCATTTTGGAGATGACAAACTATAAAAAGCCACTTTCCATGCGGCAATTTCATTAATTCATCATGACATTTAAAAAATATTTTAGATCATTTTACAACAATTAACAAAAGGAATATTCTTGCTCTTTAAATAGAGCCATCTAGAAAAAAGCCAATAGAAATCTATACTACGACACACGCACACGGTCAAAATTAGGTCACAACCTAGATGCTTTATGGACAAACAAGCTACAACATCAAAAACACTTTCAACAAGTCAAATTCAAGCGAAACAAAAAATTACAAACCCTAGAAAATCCAAACGAACTCATTTTGACGCCCATGTCCATTCTAAACCATCCTTAGCCTTGATGACGTCGAAAGCATTCATTCACTTGCAATGTCATAATCACTAAAATTTTACATATACACCAAAGAATACATGGGGCCTTTGCACCTTACATGGAGGGAGCTAGCGGAAGTGGGGGTCGCAATCAGCCGTGGCTCTTTGTCATCCGTGCGGCACCGTTACCGTCGCTATTCTCGTTGGCCGCCATATAGACATCATGCTCGCACGTACTCACTCCAGTGCAAGCCCATCGATCGCGTCGCCGCCACCACCCCACCATATCGCTAGTCGGGAGTGATAGAAGGCAATGAAGGAAAAAGAAAGACGAAGAGGATGTCCAGGCCTCCGCCACTACCCGTGCACCCCATGCGAAACCCTATCATCTTTGGTGTTCTCATTAGCAATGAGGGGGGAAGGATAAGGAGACAGATAACCTAGCATTTCTCCAATGAGGCTTCATAGAAGATGCAGGGAGGTCGACGGCTAGTTGGAAAGGAAGGAGAGAGGATGATAGGGAAGAAAGGCACAATGGTCATTTCGTGTGCCAAAATATGGTAAAAAGGTTGGAATGGCAAAGTAGCATGCACTAATGTTGGGGGTGACATTTTATTGTTGCCATCTTTAAAGTGGCATTTGGGTGAAGCCACCTCTATGGAGTGCAAATCGTCCATTTTCTCTTCAATGAAGGTAGAAACTAACAATGCATCCATTGTATGTTTTATTTTATAGGAATGCTAGAAAACATATGACGATTTCTAACTTTTTGAATAGATAAGGTCGATAGCCACCAGAAATAAGCGATGATGCATGTCGGTAAGCATCACAATGACATCAGCTATATGTCGGTAAGGAAGGAATTTGCATGCATTGCTTAAGCAAAGCATATATTCTCCAATCAATTAATACGTACTCTTCTAGCTACATCGGCGGCCTCCACTGACAATGACCACTAGCTAGCATAGCATAGCTCGCTCGCTCCATCGATTCCATGGCGCTCAACTACGTGGCCGTCGCCGCCATCAACTTTGTGGCGGCGCTGCTCGCCATCCCGGTCATCGCCGCTGGCATCTGGCTCTCCGCGCAGCCCGGCGACGCCTGCCTCCAGCTCCTCCAGTGGCCGCTCGTCGCGCTCGGCGTCGCCATCCTAGCCGTCGGCCTCGCCGGCTTCGCTGGCGCCTTCTGGCGGCTGCCCTGGCTCCTCCTAGCCTACCTCGTCGCCATGCTCCTCCTCGCCGCCGCCCTCGCCGCCGTCGCCGTCTTCGTCTTCGTCGCCGCCGGCACCGCCGCCTCCCCCGGCCGCCCCGCGCCCAGCCGCGCCTTCCTCGAGTACAACCTCGACGACTACTCCGGTTGGCTGCGCCGCCGCGTCGACGCTCCGGGGAGCTGGGAGAGGATCAGCGCGTGCCTCGCCGCCGCGCCGCTCTGCTCCGACCTGAACCAGACGTACGCGGCGGCGGAGGACTTCTTCGCCGCGTGGCTCAGCCCGCTGCAGTCGGGGTGCTGCAAGCCGCCGACGAGGTGCGGGTACACGTTCGTGTCGCCGACGAGGTGGATCAGCCCGATCAGCGCCGCCGGCGACCCCGACTGCGGCGCCTGGAGCAACGACCCGGCGCAGCTCTGCTACGGCTGCGGCTCCTGCAAGGCCGGCCTGCTCCAGGACGTCCGCGGGGAGTGGCGCCACGCCGGCGTCATCCTCGCCGTCGCTGCCGTCGCCCTCGTCGCCGTCTACGGCGTGGGGTGCTGCGCCTTCCGCGCCGCCAAGACCGACGAGCTCTTCCGCCGCTACAGGCAGGGCTACACGTAGACACGGGCCCACAAGCAGCTCACACGCCTTAGGCGATTTGAGACCGTCGGATACTTGGATTGTTTTCAAGATTCATCCTGTGGGTTGCAAGCGGCATTGCAGTCTGCCGGTTTGAAATTTTTTGAGATTTGCATTAGAAATTTGAGCTATTTTTATATCATTCTCAATGGTGATTAAAATAGCCCGTTATAGGGCCGTCATAGCTTGATCTTTTGAACGAAACGCTAAGCTAAGCATATATTATATGGGACTGACTATTTAACAGTCAGCTGTTTTTTTTAAACTATTAGTCGATTTTCTGGACCGTTGGATTGAGATCCAACGGCCCAGATCAACCCGAACCCCACACTCTCTCTCTTACTTGATGCTTGGATGTTTTCAATATTCATCTTGTGGATTGCAAGTGGCATTACAGTCTGCCGGTTTGAAATTTTTTGAGATTTGCATTAGAAATTTGAGCTATTTTTATATCATTCTCAATGGTGATTAAAATAGCCCGTTATAGCGCCGTCGTAGCTTGATCTTTTGAACGAAGCGCTAACCTAAGCAGAAGTCCGCTAACACAGCTACAACCGTGTGTGCGTGTGTGTGTGTATATCTCATTTAGTGGAGCGCGATAACACTTAGCATAGCGGCGATAGCGGCCGCTATGGCTCAAGGCCGTCAATTTACACATCTATAACTATAATTTGATGATTATATGTGCTATGCATGACCATGTGTGTATGTCACATAACCTTAATGGTAATTACAACATTATAAGTTATTAAATATATTTATAATTTATAATTCAATACTATTGAATTTTTACAAATTGTGTAATACTCTCATGTATATATTATTTTTTGTGTGTGCAACTTAAACATTTTAAAATACAAATATCTCAGTGTTTAAAAGTTCAAATGCATGTATGCTATACTGACTAATTGGAATGTTGTGTTCCGTAACTTTGTGTCATATTACTAATTATAATATTTGCATAAAAATATATGTTGTTGACATACGTTTATGCATGTTAGAACCGCTTTGAAATAATTCAAAGTTTCGGTGGTGAGGGAGCCATAACGTGATGTTGAAAGAGGAAAGCATACGAGGAGAGAGTGGACCCTGACAGGTTATGGTTTAGGGTTGACCATGTCCCCTCGGTTTAGAGAAAGGTGGGGGGACATAGGTCTAACAGTGGGATTAGCATCAACAATTTAATGTATATTCGTAAGAAAGGAATTCACGTAAAGAAAAATTACCAGATGGACGTTAAAAAATTTGATGCTGATTAGACAAGCAGTTTGAATGATTAACACTCTTACCTTCGGATGTTTCATTTTTGTGGGAGGTAACCCTATATCATGGAGAGGGTAGTGTTGGACTTAGTGATCGTGCTGCTAGTGCGATCCTATTCTAAAGGGAGCCGTTGCTCCACCTCAGCCGCGCCCTGATCGGGGGCGCTCAAACCAACCGATGGTTTCGGCCCCCCTACCCAGCGCTATATAAAAGAGGAGGTGCCGGCGCCCACTGTTAGCCAACGCTACGTGAGCCTCGCCCCTCCCGATATCCCTCTC
Source organism: Raddia distichophylla (assembly GCA_005191435.1). Classification (NCBI taxonomy): domain Eukaryota; kingdom Viridiplantae; phylum Streptophyta; class Magnoliopsida; order Poales; family Poaceae; genus Raddia; species Raddia distichophylla. The sequence goes on from SPJY01001239.1 coordinate 1,082,491, forward strand.
CGATCCGGTTTTTTAGCGCTAGGGTTTGGGAAGGCCGTTGCCGACTGGAGCTCGACGCCGGCAACTGCACGGCATCTCGACTCTCTCTGCACTGGAGCTCGCCGGCGAGGACGTCACTGCTACCGTCTCCCTGCGACCGCTACGGTTTCTCTGCACCGACTCGCCGTCAAGCAGGCCCCTACGGCCTAATCTCCTTTTACTCCTAATGGCGTCATCAAGTTCTTGTAAGTAACCCCCTAATGCTTAGATTAAGTGGTTCGGTGTTAGGCTAATTTCGTTCCTAATCGCTTCCGCATGAGTAATTAGATCTAACATTTGGTATCAGAGCATCTTAGTCTTAATCCGAACCCTAATCATGTTGATTAATGTCTAATCAACTTGGTGATGCCACGGCTAATTGAAATAACGTACTGCTAATGTCACCGATTAGCCAAATTTTGTTAATCAGTTTTCGATTAACTAATGATTCTCGATCTGGGGCCTCGGGTAGCATAGAGAAGGAGGGGATTTATTTATGAATTAAGAACCCTAAGATTTTTCCCCCTAACCCGAAACCCTAAAAGATTATTATCGGCCATACCGAATGACTTTTGCGAATGATTTCGGATGGAAGAGGATTAGAAAAGGCCCAATTTCATGGGAAAAATATCGGTTTTGAAAAGCCCCAAAATTATTGAAACCCTAATCCCCAAATCCTCAAGTAGCATCAAATTTGCGGCATACCTCAGCTTTTGGGCCGCCGTTTGGTCTCTGTGACCTCGCCGGCGAGTCATAGCCGCCGCCGCCGTCGTGCATCCTCCCGCCGCCGTGCTCCCTGTCGGCTCCTCCGCCTCGTCGTCGCCTCGCGCGCAACGCCGCGGAGCGGCTCGACAGAGCCGCGCGCTGCATCGAGTGCAGCACGCCGGCGCCGGCGAGGCGCTCCGCTGCGCCGCCTAAGCCGCCGCCTTCGCGCCTCAGTCGCCGCGGCGCCAGAGTCGCCGTCGCGGTCGCCTCCTCAGTCGTTGCGCGTTTGTCGGGGGAGAAGGGGAGAAATGAACCTAGGGTTAGGGGCTGTGGGTCTTTGTTCGGCGCGGGGAGGATCTCGGCCGTCCGATTCGATCCGACGGCTCTGAGAATCCCGCGTGCGCGCAGCCTGATTTGGGCTTTGCTGGGCCACACAGCCGCAGCTGGGCCGAATGAACAGTGCTATTATCTGACTTTTCAGTATCTTTTGTTATATATTGATATTTAATGATTCTGTTGGCACTGTTTAAATTACTGTTTTAGAGAATAATTGTGTTTTAAGTTGTTAAAATTAGTTTTATATTTGGCACAATTATTCTGTATTGTTTCTGGAATTTTCATGTAATTTGTTGTTTATGGTTCTAATTAGAATTGGTACCAACGTGTGATTTTGATTAGAATTTAAGTTAAAATTCTAGAAATATTAAGTCTAAAATATAATTGTAATTTCTGACCAATGTTGATTTACAATTGTATTATTATTTTGTCCTATCTCGTTTTCTGCCCAACGGTGATACGAGATAGTGCAATTGTTTTATATGTATTCTTTAATGTTTCTTTGCATGGATTTAATCGTACCAACGTATGTTGAATTCATGTCTAATGATATTATTCATTTCAGCTTTTGATCCCTCCAAGGTCGCCTCTGTCGTTAGCGGCATTGAGAAGCTGGCTGGGAGTAACTTCCATGAATGGAAGGAAAACATTGATGTTATCCTCACCATAATGGACTTAGATTATGCACTTCTTAATGATGCCCCCACTCCTCTTGCTGAAAATGCCACAGAGGAGGCTAAGAAAACTTACGATGAGACTCATGCACAGTGGGAGCGGTCTAACCGCGTGTGCCTTAAGATAATCAAGAATTCCATCACCCGTGATATCAGGGGAGCAATCCCAACTAAGGAAAGAGATGCAACTAAGGACAAGGATGTGGAATTAACAGCTAAGCAATACTTAGAGAGGGTTGAGGACCACTTCAAGGCCTCCTCTAAGAGTTATACCAGCACTTTGATGAACAAACTGCTGAATAAGAAGTATGACGGCCAAGGGGGCATTAGAAAGCATCTTATGACCATGATGGAGATGGCGGCCACACTAAATGAGATGGATATGCCAATATCCGACAATTTTTTGGTCAATCTCTCACTTAACTCTTTGGGCACAGAATATACTCCTTTTAAGATAAGTTACAATACTAGTGATAAGAAGTGGAGTATGAGTGATCTCCTTGCCCACTGTGTGGAAGAGGAGGAGAGAGTTAAGACTGAGAAGAAGGACACCGTCAACTTAGTTAAGTCTCCCAACAAGAGGAAGGGCGGCCAGGGCGATAACAAGCCTAATAAGAAGCCCAACTTCAACAACTCCAACAAGCCCAACTCCAATAATGAAAAGGGGAAGACTGTGGCTAACCCCACTAATCCCGCTAATGTTCCTGATGATGTTTGTCGGTATTGCAAAAAGCAGGGGCATTACCAAAGGGACTGTGTGGGCTTCTTGAAGTGGCTCGCCAGGAAGGGTAATGATTCCATTACTTTAGTTAATGAAGCACTTTATGTTGATTTCCCCTACAATGTGTGGTGGATTGACTCTGGTGCAACTGTGCACGTTTGCAATTCGTTGCAGGGATTCAGTACCGTGAGCCCCCTCGCCGCGGGTGAACGAAGAATTAGCGTTGCGGATGGCAAGCAAGCTGAGGCCAAAGCCATTGGATCTTTGAAGCTTACATTAGCAAGTGGCTTTGTTCTCCACTTAGATGATGTCATTTATGTACCCTCTCTTAAGAGGAACTTAATTTCTGTTTCCTGTTTGGATGATTGTGGTTTTAGCTTTACATTCGGGAACAATAAGTGCACTCTTTCGTTTAATTCAAATAATGTAGGTCTTGCCATCCGACAAGACAAATTATATTTGTTTTCATTATCTGAATCCTCTGTGAATGTATGTTATGGCAATGGTGGGAAAAAGAATGAGACCTCATCGAAATTATGGCACTGTCGTTTGGGCCACAT